>CAUEHS010000641.1:0-21297 GCA_958510865.1 Myrrha octodecimguttata | reverse complement strand
GGGTAAGGGTAAGGGTAAGCTTAAGGGTAAAAGCAAGGGTAAGGGTAAGGGTAAGGGTAAGGGTAAGGGTAAGGGTAAGGGTAAGGGTAAGGGTAAGGGTAAGAGTAAGGGTAAGGGTAAGGGTAAGCTTAAGGGTAAAAGCAAGGGTATGGGTAAGGGTAAGGGTAAGGGTAAGCCTAAGGGTAAAAGCAAGGGTAAGGGTAAGGGTAAGGGTAAGGGTAAGGGTAAGGGTAAGCTTAAGGGTAAAAGCAAGGGTAAGGGTAAGGGTAAGGGTAAGGGTAAGGGTAAGGGTAAGCTTAAGGGTAAAAGCAAGGGTAAGGGTAAGGGTAAGGGTAAGGGTAAGGGTAACGGTAAGGGTAAGGGTAAGGGTAAAGGTAAGGGTAAGCCTAAGGGTAAAAGCAAGGGTAAGGGTAGGGGTAAGGGTAATGGTAAGGGTAAGCTTAAGGGTAAAAGCAAGGGTAAGGGTAAGGGTAAGGGTAAGGGTAAGGGTAAGGGTAAGGGTAAGGGTAAGGGTAAGGGTAAGGGTAAGCTTAAGGGTAAAAGCAAGGGTAAGGGTAAGGGTAAGGGTAAGGGTAAGGGTAAGGGTAAGGGTAAGGGTAAGGGTAAGGGTAAGGTTAAGGGTAAGGGTAAGGGTAAGGGTAAGGGTAAGGGTAAGGGTAAGGGTAAGGGTAAGGGTAAGGGTAAGGGTAAGGGTAAGCTAAAGGGTAAAAGCAAGGGTAAGGGTTAGGGTAAGGGTAAGGGTAAGGGTAAGGGTAAGGGTAAGGGTAAGCTTAAGGGTAAAAGCAAGGGTAAGGGTAAGGGTAAGGGTAAGGGTAAGGGTAAGGGTAAGGGTAAGGGTAAAGGTAAGGGTAAGCCTAAGGGTAAAAGCAAGGGTAAGGGTAAGGGTAAGGGTAAGGGTAAGGGTAAGGGTAAGGGTAAGGGTAAGGGTAAGGGTAAGGGTAAGGGTAAGGGTAAGGGTAAGGGTAAGCTTAAGGGTATAAGCAAGTGTAAGGGTAAGGGTAAGGGTGAGGGTAAGGGTAAGGGTAAGGGTAAGGGTAAGGGTAAGGGTAAGCTTAAGGGTAAAAGCAAGGGTAAGGGTAAGGGTAAGGGTAAGGGTAAGGGTAAGGGTAAGGGTAAGCTTAAGGGTAAAAGCAAGGGTAAGGGTAAGGGTAAGGGTAAGGGTAAGGGTAAGGGTAAGGGTAAGGGTAAGGGTAAAGGTAAGGGTAAGCCTAAGGGTAAAAGCAAGGGTAAGGGTAAGGGTAAGGGTAAGGGTAAGGGTAAGGGTAAGGGTGAGGGTAAGGGTAAGGGTAAGGGTAAGGGTAAGGGTAAGGGTAAGGGTAAGGGTAAGGGTAAGGGTAAGGGTAAGTGTAAGGGTAAGCTTAAGGGTAAAAGCAAGGGTAAGGGTAAGGGTAAGGGTAAGGGTAAGCCTAAGGGTAAATGCAAGGGTAAGGGTAAGGGTAAGGGTAAGGGTAAGCTTAAGGGTAAAAAGCAAGGGTAAGGGTAAGGGTAAGGGTAAGGGTAAGGTAAGGGTAAGCTTAAGGGTAAAAGCAAGGGTAAGGGTAAGGGTAAGGGTAAGGGTAAGGGTAAAGGTAAGGGTAAGCCTAAGGGTAAAAGCAAGGGTAAGGGTAAGGGTAAGGGTAAGGGTAAGGGTAAGGGTAAGGGTAAGGGTAAGGGTAAGGGTAAGGGTAAGGGTAAGGGTAAGGGTAAGGGTAAGGGTAAGGGTAAGCTTAAGGGTAAAAGCAAGGGTAAGGGAAAGGGTAAGGGTAAGGGTAAGGGTAAGGGTAAGGGTAAGCTTAAGGGTAAAAGCAAGGGTAAGGGTAAGGGTAAGGGTAAGGGTAAAAGCAAGGGTAAGGGTAAGGGTAAGGGTAAGCTTAAGGGTAAAAGCAAGGGTAAGGTTAAGGATAAGGGTAAGGGTAAGGGTAGGGGTAAGGGTAAAGGTAAGGGTAAGCCTAAGGGTAAAAGCAAGGGTAAGGGTAAGGGTAAGGGTAAGGGTAAGGGTAAGGGTAAGGGTAAGGGTAAGGGTAAGGGTAAGGGTAAGGGTAAGCTTAAGGGTAAAAGCAAGGGTGAGGGTAAGGGTAAGGGTAAGGGTAAGGGTAAGGGTAAGGGTAAGGGTAAGGGTAAGGGTAAGGGTAAGGGTAAGGGTAAGGGTAAGGGTAAGGGTAAGGGTAAGGGTAAGGGTAAGGGTAAGGGTAAGGGTAAGGGTAAGGGTAAGGGTAAGGGTAAGGGTAAGGGTAAGGGTAAGCCTAAGGGTAAAAGCAAGGGTAAGGGTAAGGGTAAGGGTAAGGGTAAGGGTAAGCTTAAGGGTAAAAGCAAGGGTAAGGGTAAGGGTAAGGGTAAGGGTAAGGGTAAGGGTAAGCTTAAGGGTAAAAGCAAGGGTAAGGGTAAGGGTAAGGGTAAGGGTAAGGGTAAGGGTAAAGGTAAGGGTAAGCCTAAGGGTAAAGCAAGGGTATGGGTAAGGGTAAGGGTAAGGGTAAGGGTAAGGGTTAAGGGTAAGGGTAAGGGTAAGGGTAAGGGTAAGGGTAAGGGTAAGGGTAAGGGTAAGGGTAAGCTTAAGGGTAAAAGCAAGGGTAAGGGTAAGGGTAAGGGTAAGGGTAAGGGTAAGGGTGAGGGTAAGGGTAAGGGTAAGGGTAAGGGTAAGGGTAAGGGTAAGCTTAAGGGTAAAAGCAAGGGTAAGGGTAAGGGTAAGGGTAAGGGTAAGGGTAAGGGTAAGGGTAAGGGTAAGGGTAAGGGTAAGGGTAAGGGTAAGGGTAAGGGTAAGGGTAAGGGTAAGGGTAAGGGTAAGCTTAAGGGTAAAAGCAAGGGTAAGGGTAAGGGTAAGTGTAAGGGTAAGGGTAAGGGTAAGGGTAAGCTTAAGGGTAAAAGCAAGGGTAAGGGTAAGGGTAAGGGTAAGGGTAAGGGTAAGGGTAAGGGTAAGGGTAAGCCTAAGGGTAAGAGCAAGGGTAAGGGTAAGGGTAAAAGCAAGGGTAAGGGTAAGGGTAAGGGTGAGGGTAAGGGTAAGGGTAAGGGTAAGGGTAAGGGTAAGGGTAAGGGTAAGGGTAAGGGTAAGGGTAAGGGTAAGCTTAAGGGTAAAAGCAAGGGTAAGGGTAAGGGTAAGGCTAAGGGTAAGGGTAAGTGTAAGCTTAAGGGTAAAAGCAAGGGTAAGGGTAAGGGTAAGGGTAAAGTTAAGGGTAAGCCTTAGGGTAAAAGCAAGGGTAAGGGTAAGGGTAAGGGTAAGGGTAAGTGTAAGGGTAAGGGTAAGGGTAAGGGTAAGGGTAAGGGTAAGCTTAAGGGTAAAAGCAAGGGTAAGGGTAAGGGTAAGGGTAAGGGTAAGGGTAAGGGTAAGGGTAAAGGTAAGGGTAAGGGTAAGGGTAAGGGTAAGGGTAAGCTTAAGGGTAAAAGCAAGGGTAAGGGTAAGGGTAAGGGTAAGGGTAAGGGTAAGGGTAAGGGTAAGGGTAAGGGTAAGGGTAAGGGTAAGGGTAAGCTTAAGGGTAAAAGCAAGGGTAAGGGTTAGGGTAAGGGTAAGGGTAAGGGTAAGGGTAAGCTTGAGGGTAAAAGCAAGGGTAAGGGTAAGGGTAAGGGTAAGGGTAAAGGTAAGGGTAAGCCTAAGGGTAAAAGCAAAGGTAAGGGTAAGGGTAAGGGTAAGGATAAGGGTAAGGGTAAGGGTAAGGGTAAGGGTAAGGGTAAGGGTAAGGGTAAGGGTAAGCTTAAGGGTATAAGCAAGGGTAAGGGTAAGGGTAAGGGTGAGGGTAAGGGTAAGGGTAAGGGTAAGCTTAAGGGTAAAAGCAAGGGTAAGGGTAAGGGTAAGGGTAAGGGTAAGGGTAAGGGTAAGGGTAAGGGTAAGGGTAAGCTTAAGGGTAAAAGCAAGGGTAAGGGTAAGGGTAAGGGTAAGGGTAAGGGTAAGGGTAAGGGTAAGGGTAAGGGTAAAGGTTAGGGTAAGCCTAAGGGTAAAAGCAAGGGTAAGGGTAAAGGTAAGGGTAAGGGTAAGGGTAAGGGTAAGGGTAAGGGTAAGGGTAAGGGTAAGGGTAAGGGTAAGGGTAAGCTTAAGGGTAAAAGCAAGGGTAAGGGTGAGGGTAAGGGTAAGGGTAAGCCTAAGGGTAAAACAAGGGTAAGGGTAAGGGTAAGGGTAAGGGTAAGGGTAAGGGTAAGCTTAAGGGTAAAAGCAAGGGTAAGGGTAAGGGTAAGGGTGAGGGTAAGGGTAAGCTTAAGGGTTAAAGCAAGGGTAAGGGTAAGGGTAAGGGTAAGGGTAAGGGTAAGGGTAAAGGTAAGGGTAAGCCTAAGGGTAAAAGCAAGGGTAAGGGTAAGGGTAAGGGTAAGGGTAAGGGTAAGGGTAAGGGTAAGGGTAAGGGTAAGGGTAAGGGTAAGGGTAAGGGTAAGGGTAAGGGTAAGGGTAAGCTTAAGGGTAAAAGCAAGGGTAAGGGTAAGGGTAAGGGTAAGGGTAAGGGTAAGGGTAAGGGTAACGGTAAGGGTAAGGGTAAGGGTAAGCTTAAGGGTAAAAGCAAGGGTAAGGGTAAGGGTAAGGGTGAGGGTAAGGGTAAGGGTAAGGGTAAGGGAAAGCTTAAGGGTAAAAGCAAGGGTAAGGGTAAGGGTAAGGGTAAGGGTAAGGGTAAGGGTAAGCTTAAGGGTAAAAGCAAGGGTAAGGGTAAGGGTAAGGGTAAGGGTAAGGGTAAGGGTAAGGGTAAAGGTAAGGGTAAGCCTAAAGGTAAAAGCAAGGGTAAGGGTAAGGGTTAGGGTAAGGGTAAGGGTAAGGGTAAGGGTAAGGGTAAGGGTAAGGGTAAGGGTAAGTGTAAGGGTAAGGGTAAGGGTAAGCTTAAGGGTAAAAGCAAGGGTAAGGGTAAGGGTAAGGGTAAGGGTAAGGGTAAGGGTAAGGGTAAGTGTAAGGGTAAGCTTAAGGGTAAGGGTAAGGGTAAGGGTAAAGGTAAGGGTAAGACTAAGGGTAAAAGCAAGGGTAAGGCTAAGGGTTAGGGTAAGGGTAAGGGTAAGGGTAAGGGTAAGGGTAAGGGTAAGGGTAAGTGTAAGGGTAAGGGTAAGGGTAAGCTTAAGGGTAAAAGCAAGGGTAAGGGTAAGGGTAAGGGTAAGGGTAAGGGTAAGGGTAAGGGTAAGGGTAAGGGTAAGGGTAAGGGTAAGCTTAAGGGTAAGGGTAAGGGTAAGGGTAAGGGTAAGCCTAAGGGTAAAAGCAAGGGTAAGGGTAAGGGTAAGGGTAAGGGTAAGGGTAAGCTTAAGGGTAAAAGCAAGGGTAAGGGTAAGGGTAAGGGTAAGGGTAAGGGTAAGGGTAAGCTTAAGGGTAAAAGCAAGGGTAAGGGTAAGGGTAAGGGTAAGGGTAAAGGTAAGGGTAAGCCTAAGGGTAAAAGCAAGGGTAAGGGTAAGGGTAAGGGTAAGGGTAAGGGTAAGGGTAAGGGTAAGGGTGAGGGTAAGGGTAAGGGTAAGCTTAAGGGTAAAAGCAAGGGTAAGGGTAAGGGTAAGGGTAAGGGTAAGGGTAAGGGTAAGGGTAAGGGTAAGGGTAAGGGTAAGGGTAAGGGTAAGGGTAAGGGTAAGGGTAAGGGTAAGCTTAAGGGTAAAAGCAAGGGTGAGGGTAAGGGTAAGGGTAAGGGTAAGGGTAAGGGTAATGGTAAGGGTAAGGGTAAGCTTAAGGGTAAAAGCAAGGGTAAGGGTAAGGGTAAGGGTAAGGGTAAGGGTAAGTGTAAGGGTAAGGGTAAGGGTAAAGGTAAGGGTAAGCCTAAGGGTAAAAGCAAGGGTAAGGGTAAGGGTAAGGGTAAGGGTAAGGGTAAGGGTAAGCTTAAGGGTAAAAGCAAGGGTAAGGGTAAGGGTAAGGGTAAGGGTAAGGGTAAGGGTAAGGGTAAGGGTAAGGGTGAGGGTAAGGGTAAGCTTAAGGGTAAGGATAAGGGTAAGGGTAAAAGCAAGGGTAAGGGTAAGGGTAAGGGTAAGGGTAAGGGTAAGCTTAAGGGTAAAAGCAAGGGTAAGGGTAAGGGTAAGGGTAAGGGTAAGGGTAAGGGTAAGGGTAAGGGTAAGGGTAAGGGTAAGGGTAAGGGTAAGGGTAAGGGTAAGGGTAAGGGTAAGGGTAAGGGTAAGCTTAAGGGTAAAAGCAAGGGTAAGGGTAAGGGTAAGGGTAAGGGTAAGGGTAAGGGTAAGGGTAAGCTTAAGGGTAAAAGCAAGGGTAAGGGTAAGGGTAAGGGTAAGGGTAAGGGTAAGGGTAAGGGTAAGCCTAAGGGTAAGAGCAAGGGTAAGGGTAAGGGTAAAAGCAAGGGTAAGGGTAAGGGTAAGGGTAAGGGTAAGGGTAAGGGTAAGGGTAAGGGTAAGGGTAAGGGTAAGGGTAAGGGTAAGCTTAAGGGTAAAAGCAAGGGTAAGGGTAAGGGTAAGGCTAAGGGTAAGGGTAAGTGTAAGCTTAAGGGTAAAAGCAAGGGTAAGGGTAAGGGTAAGGGTAAAGGTAAGGGTAAGCCTTAGGGTAAAAGCAAGGGTAAGGGTAAGGGTAAGGGTAAGGGTAAGTGTAAGGGTAAGGGTAAGGGTAAGGGTAAGGGTGAGGGTAAGCTTAAGGGTAAAAGCAAGGGTAAGGGTAAGGGTAAGGGTAAGGGTAAAGGTAAGGGTAAGGGTAAGGGTAAGGGTAAGGGTAAGCTTAAGGGTAAAAGCAAGGGTAAGGGTAAGGGTAAGGGTAAAGGTAAGGGTAAGGGTAAGGGTAAGGGTAAGGGTAAGGGTAAGGGTAAGGGTAAGGGTAAGCTTAAGGGTAAAAGCAAGGGTAAGGGTAAGCTTAAGGGTAAAAGCAAGGGTAAGGGTTAGGGTAAGGGTAAGGGTAAGGGTAAGGGTAAGCTTGAGGGTAAAAGCAAGGGTAAGGGTAAGGGTAAGGGTAAGGGTAAAGGTAAGGGTAAGCCTAAGGGTAAAAGCAAGGGTAAGGGTAAGGGTAAGGGTAAGGGTAAGGGTAAGGGTAAGGGTAAGGGTAAGGGTAAGGGTAAGGGTAAGGGTAAGGGTAAGGGTAAGCTTAAGGGTATAAGCAAGGGTAAGGGTAAGGGTAAGGGTAAGGGTAAGGGTAAGGGTAAGGGTAAGGGTAAGGGTAAGCTTAAGGGTAAAAGCAAGGGTAAGGGTAAGGGTAAGGGTAAGGGTAAGGGTAAGGGTAAGGGTAAGGGTAAGGGTAAAGGTTAGGGTAAGCCTAAGGGTAAAAGCAAGGGTAAGGGTAAAGGTAAGGGTAAGGGTAAGGGTAAGGGTAAGGGTAAGGGTAAGGGTAAGGGTAAGGGTAAGGGTAAGGGTAAGGGTAAGCTTAAGGGTAAAAGCAAGGGTAAGGGTAAGGGTAAGGGTAAGGGTAAGCCTAAGGGTAAAACAAGGGTAAGGGTAAGGGTAAGGGTAAGGGTAAGGGTAAGGGTAAGCTTAAGGGTAAAAGCAAGGGTAAGGGTAAGGGTAAGGGTGAGGGTAAGGGTAAGCTTAAGGGTTAAAGCAAGGGTAAGGGTAAGGGTAAGGGTAAGGGTAAGGGTAAGGGTAAAGGTAAGGGTAAGCCTAAGGGTAAAAGCAAGGGTAAGGGTAAGGGTAAGGGTAAGGGTAAGGGTAAGGGTAAGGGTAAGGGTAAGGGTAAGGGTAAGGGTAAGGGTAAGGGTAAGGGTAAGGGTAAGGGTAAGGGTAAGCTTAAGGGTAAAAGCAAGGGTAAGGGTAAGGGTAAGGGTAAGGGTAAGGGTAAGGGTAAGGGTATGGGTAAGGGTAAGGGTAAGGGTAAGGGTAAGCTTAAGGGTAAAAGCAAGGGTAAGGGTAAGGGTAAGGGTGAGGGTAAGGGTAAGGGTAAGGGTAAGGGAAAGCTTAAGGGTAAAAGCAAGGGTAAGGGTAAGGGTAAGGGTAAGGGTAAGGGTAAGGGTAAGCTTAAGGGTAAAAGCAAGGGTAAGGGTAAGGGTAAGGGTAAGGGTAAGGGTAAGGGTAAGGGTAAGGGTAAGGGTAAGGGTAAAGGTAAGGGTAAGCCTAAAGGTAAAAGCAAGGGTAAGGGTAAGGGTTAGGGTAAGGGTAAGGGTAAGGGTAAGGGTAAGGGTAAGGGTAAGGGTAAGGGTAAGGGTAAGTGTAAGGGTAAGGGTAAGGGTAAGCTTAAGGGTAAAAGCAAGGGTAAGGGTAAGGGTAAGGGTAAGGGTAAGGGTAAGGGTAAGGGTAAGGGTAAGGGTAAGGGTAAGGGTAAGGGTAAGTGTAAGGGTAAGCTTAAGGGTAAGGGTAAGGGTAAGGGTAAAGGTAAGGGTAAGACTAAGGGTAAAAGCAAGGGTAAGGCTAAGGGTTAGGGTAAGGGTAAGGGTAAGGGTAAGGGTAAGGGTAAGGGTAAGGGTAAGTGTAAGGGTAAGGGTAAGGGTAAGCTTAAGGGTAAAAGCAAGGGTAAGGGTAAGGGTAAGGGTAAGGGTAAGGGTAAGGGTAAGGGTAAGGGTAAGGGTAAGGGTAAGGGTAAGGGTAAGCTTAAGGGTAAGGGTAAAGGTAAGGGTAAGGGTAAGCCTAAGGGTAAAAGCAAGGGTAAGGGTAAGGGTAAGGGTAAGGGTAAGGGTAAGCTTAAGGGTAAAAGCAAGGGTAAGGGTAAGGGTAAGGGTAAGGGTAAGGGTAAGGGTAAGCTTAAGGGTAAAAGCAAGGGTAAGGGTAAGGGTAAGGGTAAGGGTAAAGGTAAGGGTAAGCCTAAGGGTAAAAGCAAGGGTAAGGGTAAGGGTAAGGGTAAGGGTAAGGGTAAGGGTAAGGGTAAGGGTGAGGGTAAGGGTAAGGGTAAGCTTAAGGGTAAAAGCAAGGGTAAGGGTAAGGGTAAGGGTAAGGGTAAGGGTAAGGGTAAGGGTAAGGGTAAGGGTAAGGGTAAGGGTAAGGGTAAGGGTAAGGGTAAGGGTAAGGGTAAGGGTAAGGGTAAGGGTAAGGGTAAGGGTGAGGGTAAGCTTAAGGGTAAAAGCAAGGGTGAGGGTAAGGGTAAGGGTAAGGGTAAGGGTAAGGGTAAGGGTAAGGGTAAGGGTAAGCTTAAGGGTAAAAGCAAGGGTAAGGGTAAGGGTAAGGGTAAGGGTAAGGGTAAGGGTAAGGGTAAGGGTAAGGGTAAGGGTAAAGGTAAGGGTAAGCCTAAGGGTAAAAGCAAGGGTAAGGGTAAGGGTAAGGGTAAGGGTAAGGGTAAGGGTAAGGGTAAGCTTAAGGGTAAAAGCAAGGGTAAGGGTAAGGGTAAGGGTAAGGGTAAGGGTAAGGGTAAGGGTAAGGGTAAGGGTAAGGGTAAGGGTAAGGGTAAGCTTAAGGGTAAGGATAAGGGTAAGGGTAAAAGCAAGGGTAAGGGTAAGGGTAAGGGTAAGGGTAAGGGTAAGCTTAAGGGTAAAAGCAAGGGTAAGGGTAAGGGTAAGGGTAAGGGTAAGGGTAAGGGTAAGGGTAAGCTTAAGGGTAAGGGTAAGGGTAAGGGTAAGGGTAAGCTTAAGGGTAAAAGCAAGGGTAAGGGTAAGGGTAACGGTAAGGGTAAGGGTAAGGGTAAGGGTAAGGGTAAGGGTAAGGGTAAGGGTAAGGGTAAGGGTAAGGGTAAAGGTAAGCTTAAGGGTAAAAGCAAGGGTAAGGGTAAGGGTAAGGGTAAGGGTAAGGGTAAGGGTAAGGGTAAGGGTAAGGGTAAGCTTAAGGGTAAAAGCAAGGGTAAGGGTGAGGGTAAGGGTAAGGGTAAGGGTAAGGGTAAGGGTAAGGGTAAGGGTAAGGGTAAGGGTAAGGGTAAAGGTAAGGGTAAGCCTAAGGGTAAAAGCAAGGGTAAGGGTAAGGGTAAGGGTAAGGGTAAGGGTAAGAGTAAGGGTAAGGGTAAGGGTAAGGGTAAGCTTAAGGGTAAAAGCAAGGGTAAGGGTAAGGGTAAGGGTAAGGGTAAGCCTAAGGGTAAAAGCAAGGGTAAGGGTAAGGGTAAGGGTAAGGGTAAGGGAAAGCTTAAGGGTAAAAGCAAGGGTAAGGGTAAGGGTAAGGGTAAGGGTAAGGGTAAGGGTAAGGGTAAGGGTAAGGGTAAGGGTAAGGGTAAGCTTAAGGGTAAAAGCAAGGGTGAGGGTAAGGGTAGGGGTAAGGGTAAGGGTAAGGGTAAGGGTAAGGGTAAGGGTAAGCTTAAGGGTAAAAGCAAGGGTAAGGGTAAGGGAAAGGGTAATGGTAAGGGTAAGGGTAAGGGTAAGGGTAAAGGTAAGGGTAAGGGTAAGGGTAAGGGTAAGGGTAAGGGTAAGGGTAAGGGTAAGGGTAAGGGTAAGGGTAAGGGTAAGGGTAAGCTTAAGGGTAAAAGCAAGGGTAAGGGTAAGGGTAAGGGTAAGCTTGAAGGTAAAAGCAAGGGTAAGGGTAAGGGTAAGGGAAAGGGTAAGGGTAAGGGTAAGCTTAAGGGTAAAAGCAAGGGTAAGGGTAAGGGTAAGGGTAAGGGTAAGGGTAAGGGTAAGGGTAAGGGTAAAGGTAAGGGTAAGCCTAAGGGTAAAAGCAAGGGTAAGGGTAAGGGTAAGGGTAAGGGTAAGGGTAAGGGTAAGGGTAAGGGTAAGGGTAAGGGTAAGGGTAAGGGTAAGGGTAAGGGTAAGCTTAAGGGTAAAAGCAAGGGTAAGGGTAAGGGTAAGGGTAAGGGTAAGGGTAAGGGTGAGGGTAAGGGTAAGGGTAAGGGTAAGGGTAAGGGTAAGCTTAAGGGTAAGGGTAGGGGTAAGGGTGAGGGTAAGCTCAAGGGTAAAAGCAAGGGTAAGGGTAAGGGTAAGGGTAAGGGTAAGGGTAAGGGTAAGCTTAAGGGTAAAAGCAAGGGTAAGGGTAAGGGTAAGGGTAAGGCTAAGGGTAAGGGTAAGGGTAAGGGTAAGGGTAAGCTTAAGGGTAAGGGTAAGGGTAAGGGTAAGGGTAAGCTTAAGGGTAAAAGCAAGGGTAAGGGTAAGGGTAAGGGTAAGGGTAAGGGTAAGGGTAAGGGTAAGGGTAAGGGTAAGCTTAAGGGTAAGGGTGAGGGTAAGGGTAAGGGTAAGCTTAAGGGTAAAAGCAAGGGTAAGGGTAAGGGTAAGGGTAAGGGTAAGGGTAAGGGTAAGGGTAAGGGTAAGGGTAAGGGTAAGGGTAAGGGTAAGGGTAAGGGTAAGGGTAAGGGTAAGGGTAAGCTCAAGGGTAAGGGTAAGGGTAAGGGTAAGCTTAAGGGTAAAAGCAAGGGTAAGGGTAAGGGTAAGGGTAAGGGTAAGCTTAAGGGTAAAAGCAAGGGTAAGGGTAAGGGTAAGGGTAAGGGTAAGGGTAAGGGTAAGGGTAAGCTTAAGGGTAAGGGTAAGGGTAAGGGTAAGGGTAAGCTTAAGGGTAAAAGCAAGGGTAAGGGTAAGGGTAAGGGTAAGGGTAAGGGTAAGGGTAAGGGTAAGGGTAAGGGTAAGGGTAAGGGTAAGGGTAAGGGTAAGGGTAAGGGTAAGGGTAAGCTTAAGGGTAAAAGTAAGGGTAAGGGTAAGGGTAAGGGTAAGGGTAAGGGTAAGGGTAAGGGTAAGGGTAAGGGTAAGCTTAAGGGTAAAAGCAAGGGTAAGGGTAAGGGTAAGGGTACGGGTAAGGGTAAGGGTAAGGGTAAGGGTAAAGGTAAGGGTAAGCCTAAGGGTAAAAGCAAGGGTAAGGGTAAGGGTAAGGGTAAGGGTAAGGGTAAGGGTAAGGGTAAGGGTAAGGGTAAGGGTAAGGGTAAGGGTAAGGGTAAGGGTAAGGGTAAAGGTAAGGGTAAGCCTAAGGGTAAAAGCAAGGGTAAGGGTAAGGGTAAGGGTAAGGGTAAGGGTAAGGGTAAGGGTAAGGGTAAGGGTAAGGGTAAGGGTAAGGGTAAGGGTAAGGGTAAGGGTAAGGGTAAGGGTAAGGGTAAGGGTAAGGGTAAGGGTAAGGGTAAGCTTAAGGGTAAAAGCAAGGGTAAGGGTAAGGGTAAGGGTAAGGGTAAGCCTAAGGGTAAAAGCAAGGGTAAGGGTAAGGGTAAGGGTAAGGGTAAGGGTAAGCTTAAGGGTAAAAGCAAGGGTAAGGGTAAGGGTAAGGGTAAGGGTAAGGGTAAGCTTAAGGGTAAAAGCGAGGGTAAGGGTAAGGGTAAGGGTAAGGGTAAAGGTAAGGGTAAGCCTAAGGGTAAAAGCAAGGGTAAGGGTAAGGGTAAGGGTAAGGGTAAGGGTAAGGGTAAGGGTAAGGGTAAGGGTAAGGGTAAGGGTAAGGGTAAGGGTAAGGGTAAGGGTAAGGGTAAGGGTAAGGGTAAGCTTAAGGGTAAAAGCAAGGGTAAGGGTAAGGGTAAGGGTAAGGGTAAGGGTAAGGGTAAGGGTAAGGGTAAGCTTAAGGGTAAAAGCAAGGGTACGGGTAAGGGTAAGGGTAAGGGTAAGGGTAAGGGTAAGGGTAAGGGTAAGGGTAAGCTTTAGGGTAAAAGCAAGGGTAAGGGTAAGGGTAAGGGTAAGGGTAAGGGTAAGGGTAAGCTTAAGGGTAAAAGCAAGGGTAAGGGTAAGGGTAAGGGTAAGGGTAAGGGTAAGGGTAAGGATAAGGGTAAGGGTAAGGGTAAAGGTAAGGGTAAGCCTAAGGGTAAATGCAAGGGTAAGGGTAAGGGTAAGGGTAAGGGTAAGGGTAAGTGTAAGGGTAAGGGTAAGGGTAAGGGTAAGGGTAAGGGTAAGCTTAAGGGTAAAAGCAAGGGTAAGGGTAAGGGTAAGGGTAAGGGTAAGGGTAAGGGTAAGGGTAAGGGTAAGGGTAAGGGTAAGGGTAAGGTTAAGCTTAAGGGTAAGGAAAAGGGTAAGGGTAAGGGTAAGCTTAAGGGTAAAAGCAAGGGTAAGGGTAAGGGTAAGGGTAAGGGTAAGGGTAAGCTTAAGGGTAAAAGCAAGGGTAAGGGTAAGGGTAAGGGTAAGGGTAAGGGTAAAGGTAAGGGTAAGGGTGAGGGTAAGGGTAAGCTTAAGGGTAAAAGCAAGGGAAAGGGTAAGGTTAAAGGTAAGGGAAAGGGTAAGGGTAAGGGTAAGGGTAAGGGTAAGGGTAAGCTTAAGGGTAAAAGCAAGGGTAAGGGTAAGGGTAAGGGTAAGGGTAAGGGTAAGGGTGAGGGTAAGGGTAAGGGTAAGCCTAAGGGTAAAAGCAAGGGTAAGGGTAAGGGTAAGGGTAAGGGTAAGGGTAAGGGTAAGGGTAAGGGTGAGGGTAAGGGTAAGCTCAAGGGTAAAAGCAAGGGTAAGGGTAAGGGTAAGGGTAAGGGTAAGGGTAAGGGTAAGGGTAAGGGTAAGGGTAAGCTTAAGGGTAAAAGCAAGGGTAAGGGTAAGGGTAAGGGTAAGGGTAAGGGTAAGGGTAAGGGTAAGGGTAAGGGTAAGGGTAAGGGTAAGGGTAAGGGTAAGGGTAAGGGTAAGGGTAAGGGTAAGGGTAAGGGTAAGGGTAAGGGTAAGGGTAAGGGTAAGGGTAAGGGTAAGGGTTAGGGTAAGGGTAAGCTTAAGGGTAAAAGCAAGGGTAAGGGTAAGGGTAAGGGTAAGGGTAAGGGTAAGGGTAAGGGTAAGGGTAAGCTTAAGGGCAAAAGCAAGGGTAAGGGTAAGGGTAAGGGTAAAGGTAAGGGTAAGGGTAAGGGTAAGGGTAAGGGTAAGGGTAAGCTTAAGGGTAAAAGCAAGGGTAAGGGTAAGGGTAAGGGTAAGGGTAAGGGTAAGGGTAAGGGTAAAGGTAAGGGTAAGCCTAAGGGTAAAAGCAAGGGTAAGGGTAAGGGTAAGGGTAAGGGTAAGGGTAAGGGTAAGGGTAAGGGTAAGGGTAAGGGTAAGGGTAAGGGTAAGGGTAAGCTTAAGGGTAAAAGCAAGGGTAAGGGTAAGGGTAAGGGTAAGGGTAAGCTTAAGGGTAAAAGCAAGGGTAAGGGTAAGGGTAAGGGTAAGGGTAAGGGTAAGGGTAAGGGTAAGGGTAAGCTTAAGGGTAAGGGTAAGGGTAAAAGCAAGGGTAAGGGTAAGGGTAAGGGTAAGGGTAAGGGTAAGGGTAAGGGTAAGGGTAAGGGTAAGGGTAAGCTTAAGGGTAAGGGTAAGGGTAAGGGTAAGGGTAAGCTTAAGGGTAAAAGCAAGGGTTAGGGTAAGGGTAAGGGTAAGGGTAAGGGTAAGGGTAAGGGTAAGGGTAAGGGTAAGCTTAAGGGTAAAAGCAAGGGTAAGGGTAAGGGTAAGGGTAAGGGTAAGTGTAAGGGTAAGCTTAAGGGTAAAAGCAAGGGTAAGGGTAAGGGTAAGGGTAAGGGTAAGGGTAAGGGTAAGGGTAAGGGTAAGGGTAAGGGTAAGGGTAAAGGTAAGGGTAAGCCTAAGGGTAAAAGCAAGGGTAAGGGTAAGGGTAAGGGTAAGGTTAAGGGTAAGGGTAAGGGTAAGGGTAAGGGTAAGGGTAAGCTTAAGGGTAAAAGCAAGGGTAAGGGTAAGGGTAAGGGTAAGGGTAAGGGTAAGGGTAAGGGTAAGGGTAAGGGTAAGCTTAAGGGTAAGGGTAAGGCCAAGGGTAAGCTTAAGGGTAAAAGCAAGGGTAAGGGTAAGGGTAAGGGTAAGGGTAAGCTTAAGGGTAAGGGTAAGGGTAAGGGTAAGGGTAAGCTTAAGGGTAAAAGCAAGGGTTAGGGTAAGGGTAAGGGTAAGGGTAAGGGTAAGGGTAAGGGTAAGGGTAAGGGTAAGGGTAAGGGTAAGGGTATGGGTAAGCTTAAGGGTAAAAGCAAGGGTAAGGGTGAGGGTAAGGGTAAGGGTAAGGGTAAGGGTAAGGGTAAGCTTAAGGGACAAAGCAAGGACAAGGGTAAGGGTAAGGGTAAGAGTAAGGGTAAGGGTAAGGGTAAGGGTAAGGGTAAGTGTAAGGGTAAGCTTAAGGGTAAAAGCAAGGGTAAGGGTAAGGTTAAGGGTAAGGGTAAGCCTAAGGGTAAAAGCAAGGGTAAGGGTAAGGGTAAGGGTAAGGGTAAGGGTAAGCTTAAGGGTAAAAGCAAGGGTAAGGGTAAGGGTAAGGGTAAGGGTAAGGGTAAGGGTAAGGGTAAGCTTAAGGGTAAAAGCAAGGGTAACGGTAAGGGTAAGGGTAAGGGTAAGGGTAAGGGTAAGGTTAAGCTTAAGGGTAAAAGCAAGGGTAGGGGTAAGGGTAAGGGTAAGGGTAAGGGTAAGGGTAAGGGTAAGGGTAAGGGTAAGGGTAAGGGTAAGGGTAAGCTTAAGGGTAAAAGCAAGGGTAAGGGTAAGGGTAAGGGTAAGGGTAAGGGTAAGGTTAAGGGTAAGGGTAAGGGTAAGGGTAAGGGTAAGGGTAAGCTTAAGGGTAAAAGCAAGGGTAATGGTAAGGGTAAGGGTAAGGGTAAGGGTAAGGGTAAGGGTAAGGGTAAGGGTAAGCTTAAGGGTAAGGGTAAGGGTAAGGGTAAGCTTAAGGGTAAAAGCAAGGGTAGGGGTAAGGGTAAGGGTAAGGGTAAGGGTAAGGGTAAGCTTAAGGGTAAAAGCAAGGGTAAGGGTAAGGGTAAGGGTAAGGGTAAGGGTAAGGGTAAGGGTAAGGGTAAGGGTAAGGGTAAGCTTAAGGGTAAGCTTAAGGGTAAGGGTAAGGGTAAGGGTAAGGGTAAGATTAAGGGTAAAAGCAAGGGTAAGGGTAAGGGTAAGGGTAAGGGTAAGGGTAAGGGTAAGGGTAAGGGTAAGGGTAAGCTTAAGGGTGAAAGCAAGGGTAAGGGTGAGGGTAAGGGTAAGGGTAAGGGTAAGGGTAAGCTTAAGGGTAAAAGCAAGGGTAAGGGTAAAGGTAAGGGTAAGGGTAAGGGTAAGGGTAAGGGTAAGGGTAAGGGTAAGGGTAAGGGTAAGCCTAAGGGTAAAAGCAAGGGTAAGGGTGAGGGTAAGGGTAAGGGTAAGGGTAAGCTTAAGGGTAAAAGCAAGGGTAAGGGTAAGGGTAAGGGTAAGGGTAAGGGTAAGGGTAAGGGTAAGGGTAAGCTTAAGGGTAAAAGCAAGGGTAAGGGTAAGGGTAAGGGTAAGGGTAAGGGTAAGGGTAAGGGTAAGGGTAAGCTTAAGGGTAAAAGCAAGGGTAAGGGTAAGGGTAAGGGTAAGGGTAAGGGTAAGGGTAAGGGTAAGGGTAAGGGTAAGGGTAAGGGTAAGGGTAAGGGTAAGGGTAAGGGTAAGGGTAAGGGTAAGCTTAAGGGTAAAAGCAAGGGTAAGGGTAAGGGTAAGGGTAAGGGTAAGGGTAAGGGTAAGGGTAAGGGTAAGGGTAAGGGTAAGGGTAAGGGTAAGGGTAAGCTTAAGGGTAAAAGCAAGGGTAAGGGTAAGGGTAAGGGTAAGGGTAAGGGTAAGCTTAAGGGTAAAAGCAAGGGTAAGGGTAAGGGTAAGGGTAAGGGTAAGGGTGAAGGTAAGGGTAAGCCTAAGGGTAAAAGCAAGGGTAAGGGTAAGGGTAAGGGTAAGGGTAAGGGTAAGGGTAAGGGTAAGGGTAAGGGTGAGCTTAAGGGTAAAAGCAAGGGTAAGGGTAAGGGTAAGGGTAAGGGTAAGGGTAAGGGTAAGGGTAAGGGTAAGGGTAAGGGTAAGGGTAAGGGTAAGGGTAAGGGTAAGGGTAAGGGTAAGGGTAAGCTTAAGGGTAAGGGTAAGGGTAAGGGTAAGGGTAAGCTTAAGGGTAAAAGCAAGGGTAAAGGTAAGGGTAAGGGTAAGGGTAAGGGTAAGCTTAAGGGTAAAAGCAAGGGTAAGGGTAAGGGTAAGGGTAAGGGTAAGGGTAAGGGTAAGGGTAAGGTTAAGGGTAAGGGTAAGGGTAAGCTTAAGGGTAAGGGTAAGGGTAAGGGTAAGGGTAAGCTTAAGGGTAAAAGCAAGGGTAAGGGTAAGGGTAAGGGTAAGGGTAAGGGTAAGGGTAAGGGTAAGGGTAAGCTTGAGGGTAAAAGCAAGGGTTAGGGTAAGGGTAAGGGTAAGGGTAAGGGTAAGGGTAAGGGTAAGGGTAAGCTTAAGGGTAAATGCAAGGGTAAGGGTAAGGGTAAGGGTAAGGGTAAGGGTAAGGGTAAGGGTAAGGGTAAAGGTAAGGGTAAGCCTAAGGGTAAAAGCAAGGGTAAGGCTAAGGGTAAGGGTAAGGGTAAGGGTAAGGGTAAGGGTAAGGGTAAGGGTAAGGGTAAGGGTAAGGGTAAGGGTAAGGGTAAGGGTAAGGGTAAGGGTAAGCTTAAGGGTAAAAGCAAGGGTAAGGGTAGGGGTAAGGGTAAGGGTAAGCCAAAGGGTAAAAGCAAGGGTAAGGGTAAGGGTAAGGGTAAGGGTAAGAGTAAGGGTAAGGGTAAGGGTAAGGGTAAGGGTAGGGGTAAGGGTAAGGGTAAGGGTAAGGGTAAGGGTAAGGGTAAGGGTAAGGGTAAGGGTAAGGGTAAGGGTAAGGGTAAGCTTAAGGGTAAAAGCAAGGGTAAGGGTAAGGGTAAGGGTTAGGGTAAGGGTAAGGGTAAGCTTAAGGGTAAAAGCAAGGGTAAGGGTAAGGGTAAGGGTAAGGGTAAGGGTAAGGGTAAGGGTGAGGGTAAGGGTAAGGGTAAGCTTAAGGGTAAAAGCAAGGGTAAGGGTAAGGGTAAGGGTAAAGGTAAGGGTAAGGGTAAGGGTAAGCTTAAGGGTAAAAGCAAGGGTAAGGGTAAGGGTAAGGGTAAGGGTAAGGGTAAGGGTAAGGGTAAGGGTAAGGGTAAAGTTAAGGGTAAGCCTGAGGGTAAAAGCAAGGGTTAGGGTAAGGGTAAGGGTAAGGGTAAGGGTAAGGGTAAGGGTAAGGGTAAGGGTAAGGGTAAGGGTAAGGGTAAGGGTAAGGGTAAGGGTAAGGGTAAGGGTAAGGGTAAGGGTAAGCTTAAGGGTAAAAGCAAGGGTAAGGGTAAGGGTAAGGGTAAGGGTAAGGGTAAGCCTAAGGGTAAAAGCAAGGGTAAGGGTAAGGGTAAGGGTAAGGGTAAGGGTAAGCTTAAGGGTAAAAGCAAGGGTAAGGGTAAGGGTAAGGGTAAGGGTAAGGGTAAGGGTAAGGGTAAGGGTAAGGGTAAGCTTAAGGGTAAAAGCAAGGCTAAGGGTAAGGGTAAGGGTAAGGGTAAGGGTAAGGGTAAGGGTAAGCTTAAGGGTAAAAGCAAGGGTAAGGGTAAGGGTAAGGGTAAGGGTAAGGGTAAGGGTAAGGGTAAGGGTAAGGGTAAAGGTAAGGGTAAGCCTAAGGGTAAAAGCAAGGGTTAGGGTAAGGGTAAGTGTAAGGGTAAGGGTAAGGGTAAGGGTAAGGGTAAGGGTAAGGGTAAGGGTAAGGGTAAGGGTAATGGTAAGGGTAAGGGTAAGGGTAAGGGTAAGGGTGAGGGTAAGGGTAAGGGTAAGGGTAAGCTTAAGGGTAAAAGCAAGGGTAAGGGTAAGGGTGAGGGTAAGGGTAAGCCTAAGGGTAAAAGCAAGGGTAAGGGTAAGAGTAAGGGTAAGGGTAAGGGTAAGCTTAAGGGTAAAAGCAAGGGTATGGGTAAGGGTAAGGGTAAGGGTAAGGGTAAGGGTAAGGGTAAGGGTAAGCTTAAGGGTAAAAGCAAGGGAAAGGGTAAGGGTAAGGGTAAGGGTAAGGGTAAGGGTAAGGGTAAGGGTAAAGGTAAGGGTAAGCCTAAGGTTAAAAGCAAGGGTAAGGGTAAGGGTAAGGGTAAGGGTAAGGGTAAGGGTAAGGGTAAGCTTAAGGGTAAAAGCAAGGGTAAGGGTAAGGGTAAGGGTAAGGGTAAGGGTAAGGGCAAGGGTAAGGGTAAGCTTAAGGGTAAAAGCAAGGGTAAGGGTAAGGGTAAGGGTAAGGGTAAGGGTAAGGGTAAGGGTAAGGGTAAGGGTAAGGGTAAGGGTAAGCTTAAGGGTAAAAGCAAGGGTAAGGGTAAGGGTAAGGGTAAGGGTAAGGGTGAGCTTAAGGGTAAAAGCAAGGGTAAGGGTAAGGGTAAGGGTAATGGTAAGGGTAAGGGTAAGGGTAAGGGTAAGGGTAAAGGTAAGGGTAAGCCTAAGGGTAAAAGCAAGGGTAAGGGTAAGGGTAAGGGTAAGGGTAAGGGTAAGGGTAAGCTTAAGGGTAAAAGCAAGGGTAAGGGTAAGGGTAAGGGTAAGGGTAAGGGTAAGGGTAAGGGTAAGGGTAAGCTTAAGGGTAAGGGTAAGGGTAAGGGTAAGGGTAAGCTTAAGGGTAAAAGCAAGGGTAAGGGTAAGGGTAAGGGTAAGGGTAAGCTTAAGGGTAAAAGCAAGGGTAAGGGTAAGGGTAAGGGTAAGGGTAAGGGTAAGGGTAAGGGTAAGGGTAAGGGTAAGGGTAAGGGTAAGGGTAAGGGTAAGGGTAAGGGTAAGGGTAAGGGTAAGGGTAAGCTTAAGGGTAAAAGCAAGGGTAAGGGTAAGGGTAAGGGTAAGCTTAAGGGTAAAAGCAAGGGAAGGGTAAGGGTAAGGGTAAGGGTAAGGGTAAGGGTAAGGGTAAGGGTAAGGGAAAGGGTAAGGGTAAGCTTAAGGGTAAAAGCAAGGGAAAGGGTATGGGTAAGGGTAAGGGTAAGGGTAAGAGTAAGGGTAAGCTTAAGGGTAAAAGCAAGGGTAAGGGTAAGGGTAAGGGTAAGGGTAAGGGTAAGGGTAAGGGTAAGGGTAAGGGTAAGGGTAAGGGTAAAGGTAAGGGTAAGCCTAAGGGTAAAAGCAAGGGTAAGGGTAAGGGTAAGGGTAAGGGTAAGGGTAATGGTAAGGGTAAGGGTAAGGGTAAGGGTAAGGGTAAGGGTAAGGGTAAGGGTAAGGGTAAGGGTAAGGGTAAGGGTAAGGGTAAGGGTAAGGGTAAGGGTAAGGGTAAGGGTAAGGGTAAGGGTAAGAGTAAGGGTAAGATTAAGGGTAAAAGCAAGGGTAAGGGTAAGGGTAAGGGTAAGGGTAAGCCTAAGGGTAAAAGCAAGGGTAAGGGTAAGGGTAAGGGTAAGGGTAAGGGTAAGCTTAAGGGTAAAAGCAAGGGTAAGGGTAGAGGTAAGGGTAAGGGTAAGGGTAAGGGTAAGCTTAAGGGTAAAAGCAAGGGTAAGGGTAAGGGTAAGGGTAAGGGTAAGGGTAAGGGTAAGGGTAAGGGTAAGGGTAAAGGTAAGGGTAAGCCTAAGGGTAAAAGCAAGGGTAAGGGTAAGGGTAAGGGTAAGGGTAAGGGTAAGGGTAAGGGTAAGGGTAAGGGTAAGGGTAAGGGTAAGGGTAAGGGTAAGGGTAAGGGTAAGGGTAAGGGTAAGCTGAAGGGTAAAAGCAAGGGTAAGGGTAAGGGTTAGGGTAAGGGTAAGGGTAAGCTTAAGGGTAAAAGCAAGGGTAAGGGTAAGGGTAAGGGTAAGGGTAAGGGTAAGGGTAAGGGTAAGGGTAAGGGTAAGGGTAAGGGTAAGCTTAAGGGTAAAAGTAAGGGTAAGTGTAAGGGTAAGGGTAAGGGTAAGGGTAAGGGTAAGGGTAAGGGTAAGCTTAAGGGTAAAAGCAAGGGTAAGGGTAAGGGTAAGGGTAAGGGTAAGGGTAAGGGTAAGGGTAAGGGTAAGGGTAAAGGTAAGGGTAAGCCTAAGGGTAAAAGCAAGGGTAAGGGTAAGGGTAAGGGTAAGGGTAAGGGTAAGGGTAAGGGTAAGGGTAAGGGTAAGGGTAAGCTTAAGGGTAAAAGCAAGGGTAAGGGTAAGGGTAAGGGTAAGGGTAAGGGTAAGGGTAAGGGTAAGGGTAAGGGTAAGGGTAAGGGTAAGCTTAAGGGTAAGGGTAAGGGTATGGGTAAGGGTAAGCTTAAGGGTAAAAGCAAGGGTAAGGGTAAGGGTAAGGGTAAGGGTAAGGGTAAGGGTAAGCTTAAGGGTAAAAGCAAGGGTAAGGGTAAGGGTAAGGGTAAGGGTAAGGGTAAGGGTAAGGGTAAGGGTAAGGGTAAGGGTAAGCTTAAGGGTAAGGGTAAAAGCAAGGGTAAGGGTAAGGGTAAGGGTAAGGGTAAGGGTAAGGGTAAGGGTAAGGATAAGGGTAAGGGTAAGGGTAAGCTTAAGGGTAAAAGCAAGGGTAGGGGTAAGGGTAAGGGTAAGGGTAAGGGTAAGGGTAAGGGTAAGCTTAAGGGTAAAAGCAAGGGTAAGGGTAAGGGTTAGGGTAAGGGTAAGGGTAAGGGTAAGGGTAAAGGTAAGGGTAAGCCTAAGGGTAAAAGCAAGGGTAAGGGTAAGGGTAAGGGTAAGGGTAAGGGTAAGGGTAAGGGTAAGGGTAAGGGTAAGGGTAAGGGTAAGGGTAAGGGTAAGGGTAAGGGTAAGGGTAAGGGTAAGCTTAAGGGTAAAAGCAAGGGTAAAGGTAAGGGTAAGGGTAAGGGTAAGGGTAAGGGTAAGGGTAAGGGTAAGGGTGAGGGTAAGGGTAAGCTTAAGGGTAAGGCTAAGGGTAAGGGTAAGGGTAAGCTTAAGGGTAAAAGCAAGGGTAAGGGTAAGGGTAAGGGTAAGGGTGAGGGTAAGGGTAAGCTTAAGGGTAAATGCAAGTGTAAGGGTAAGGGTAAGGGTAAGGGTAAGGGTAGGGGTAAGGGTAAGGGTAAGGGTAAGGGTAAGGGTAAGCTTAAGGGTTAAAGCAAGGGTAAGGGTAAGGGTAAGGGTAAGGGTAAGGGTAAGGGTAAGGGTAAGGGTAAGGGTAAGGGTAAGGGTAAGGGTAAGGGTAAGGGTAA
>CAUEHS010000640.1:0-316321 GCA_958510865.1 Myrrha octodecimguttata | reverse complement strand
TTACCCTTACCCTTACCCTTACCCTTACCCTTACCCTTACCCTTACCCTTACCCTACCCTTACCCTTACCCTTACCCTTACCCTTACCCTTACCCTTACCCTTACCCTTACCCTTACCTTACCCTTACCCTTACCCTTACCCGTACCCTTACCTTTACCCTTGCTTTTACCCTTAAGCTTACCCTTACCCTTACCCTTACCCTTACCCTTACCCTTACCCTTACCCTTACCCTTACCCTTACCCTTACCCTTACCCTTACCCTTACCCTTACCCTTACCCTTACCCTTACCCTTACCCTTACCCTTACCCTTACCCTTACCCTTACCCCTACCCTTACCCTTACCCTTACCCTTACCCTTACCCTTACCCTTACCCTTACCCTTACCCTTACCCTTGCTTTTACCCTTAAGCTTACCCTTACCCTTACCCTTACCCTTACCCTTACCCTTAAGCTTACCCTTACCCTTACCCTTACCCTTACCCTTACCCTTACCCTTACCCTTACCCTTACCCTTACCCTTGCTTTTACCCTTAAGCTTACCCTTACCCTTACCCTCACCCTTACCCTTACCCTTACCCTTACCCTTACCCTCACCCTTACCCTTGCTTTTACCCTAAGGCTTACCCTTTACCTTTACCCTTACCCTTACCCTTACCCTTACCCTTACACTTACCCTTACCCTTGCTTTTACCCTTAAGCTTACCCTTACCCTTACCCTTACCCTTACCCTTACCCTTACCCTTGCTTTTACCCTTAGGCTTACCCTTACGCTTACCCTTACCCTTACCCTTGCTTTTACCCTTAAGCTTACCCTTACACTTACCCTTAACCTTACCCTTACCCTTACCCTTACCCTTACCCTTGCTTTTACCCTTAGGATTACCCTTACCCTTACCCTTACCCTTACCCTTACCCTTGCTTTTACCCTTAAGCTTACCCTTACCCTTACCCTTACCCTTACCCTAACCCTTACCCTTACCCTTTCCCTTACCCTTAACCTTACCCTTACCCTTACCCTTACCCTTACCCTTACCCTTACCCTTGCTTTTACCCTTAAGCTTACCCTTACCCTTACCCTTACCCTCACCCTTACCCTTACCCTTACCCTTACCCTTACCCTTACCCTTACCCTTACCCTTACCCCTACCCTTACCCTTACCCTTACCCTTACCCTTACCCTTACCCTTACCCTTACCCTTACCCTTACCCTTACCCTTACCCTTGCTTTTACCCTTAAGCTTACCCTTACCCTTACCCTTACCCTTACCCTTGCTTTTACTCTTAAGCTTACCCTTACCCTCACCCTTGCTTTTACCCTCAGGCTTACCCTTACCCTTACCCTTACCCTTACCCTTGCTTTTACACTTAAGCTTACCCTTACCCTTACCCTTACCCTTGCTTTTACCCTTAGGCTTACCCTTACCTTTACCATTACCCTTACCCTTACCCTTACCCTTACCCTTACCCTTACCCTTACCCTTACCCTTACCCTTACCCTTACCCTTACCCTTACCCTTACCCTTACCCTTACCCTTACCCTTACCCTTACCCTTACCCTTACCCTTACCCTTGCTTTAACCCTTAAGCTTACCCTTACCCTTACCCTTACCCTTACCCCTTACCCTTACCCTTACCCTTACCCTTACCCTTACCCTTACCCTTACCCTTACCCTTACACTTGCATTTACCCTTAAGCTTACCCTTACCCTTACCCTTACCCTTACCCTTACCCTTACCCTTACCCTTACCCTTGCTTTTACCCTTAAGCTTACCCTTACCCTTACCCTTAGCCTTACCCTTAGCTTACCCTTACCCTTACCCTTACCCTTACCCTTACCCTTACCCTTACCCTTACCCTTACCCTTACCCTTACCCTTACCCTTACCCTTACCCTTACTCTTACCCTTACCCTTACCCTTGCTTCTACCCTTAGGCTTACCCTTACCTTTACCCTTACCCTTACCCTTACCCTTACCCTTACCCTTACCCTTACCCTTACCCTTACCCTTGCTTTTACCCTTAGGCTTACCCTTACCTTTACCCTTACCCTTACCCTTACCCTTACCCTTACCCTTACCCTTACCCTTAAGCTTACCCTTACCCTTACCCTTACCCTTACCCTTACCCTTGCTTTTACCCTTAAGCTTACCCTTACCCTTACCCTTACCCTTACCCTTACCCTTGCTTTTACCCTTAAGCTTACCCTTACCCTTACCCTTACCCTTACCCTTACCCTTAAGCTTACCCTTACCCTTACCCTTACCCTTACCCTTACCCTTACCCTTACCCTTACCCTTACCCTTACCCTTACCCTTACCCTTGCTTTACCCTTAAGCTTACCCTTACCCTTACCCTTACCCTTACCCTTACCCTTACCCTTACCCTTGCTTTTACCCTTAGGCTTATCTTACCTTTACCCTTACCCTTACCCTTACCCTTACCCTTACCCTTACCCTTGCTTTTACCCTTAAGCTTACCCTTACCCTTACCCTTACCCTTACCCTTACCCTTACCCTTACCCTTACTTTTACCCTTAAGCTTACCCTTACCCTTACCCTTACCCTTACCCTTACCCTTGCCCTTACCCTTACCCTTACCCTTACCCTTGCTTTTACCCTTAAGCTTACCCTTACCCTTACCCTTACCCTTACCCTTACCCTTACCCTTACCCTTACCCTTACCCTTGCTTTTACCCTTTAGCTTACCCTTACCCTTACCCTTACCCTTACCCTTACCCTTACCCTTACCCTTACCCTTACCCTTACCCTTACCCTTACCCTTACCCTTACCCTTACCCTTGCTTTTACCCTTAGGCTTACCCTCACCTTTACCCTTACCCTTACCCTTACCCTTACCCTTACCCTTACCTTTACCCTTACCCTTGCTTTTACCCTTAAGCTTACCCTTACCCTTACCCTTACCCTTACCCTTACCCTTACCCTTACCCTTGCTTTTACCCTTAAGCTTACCCTTACCCTTACCCCTACCCTCACCCTTGCTTTTACCCTTAGGCTTACCCTTACCCTTACCCTTACCCTTACCCTTGCTTTTACCCTTAAGCTTACCCTTACCCTTACCCTTACCCTTACCCTTTCCCTTACCCTTACCCTTACCCTTACCCTTACCCTTACCCTTACTCTTACCCTTACCCTTACCCTTACCCTTGCTTTTACCCTTAGGCTTACCCTTACCTTTACCCTTACCCTTACCCTTACCCTTACCCTTACCCTTACCCTTACCCTTACCCTTACCCTTACCCTTACCCTTGCTTTTACCCTTAAGCTTACCCTTACTCTTACCCTTACCCTTACCCTTACCCTTACCCTTTCCCTTGCTTTTACCCTTAAGCTTACCCTTACCCTTTCCCTTACCCTTACCCTTACCCTTACCCTTACCCTTACCCTTCCCTTGCTTTTACCCTTAAGCTTACCCTTACCCTTACCCTTACCCTTACCCTTGCTTCTACCCTTAAGCTTACCCTTACCCTTACCCTTACCCTTACCCTTACCCTTACCCTTACCCTTACCCTTACCCTTACCCTTACCCTTACCCTTACCCTTACCCTTACCCTTACCCTTACCCTTACCCTTACCCTTGCTTTTACCCTTAAGCTTACCCTTACCCTTACCCTTACCCTTACCCTTACCCTTGCTTTTACCCTTAAGCTTACCCTTACCCTTACCCTTACCCTTACCCTTAAGCTTACCCTTACCCTTACCCTTACCCTTACCCTTACCCTTACCCTTACCCTTGCTTTTACCCTTAAGCTTACCCTTACCCTTACCCTTACCCTTACCCTTACCCTTACCCTTACCCTTGCTTTTACCCTTAGGCTTACCCTTACCTTTACCCTTACCCTTACCCTTACCCTTACCCTTACCCTTACCCTTACCCTTACCCTTACCCTTACCCTTACCCTTACCCTTACCCTTACCCTTACCCTTACCCTTACCCTTACCTTTACCCTTACCCTTGCTTTTACCCTTAAGCTTACCCTTACCCTTACCCTTACCCTTACCCTTACCCTTACCCTTACCCTTACCCTTACCCTTGCTTTTACCCTGAAGCTTACCCTTACCCTTACCCTTACCCTTACCCTTACCCTTACCCTTACCCTTGCTTTTACCCTTAAGCTTACCCTTACCCTTACCCTAACCCTTACCCTTACCTTTACCCTTACCCTTGCTTTTACCCTTAAGCTTACCCTTACCCTTACCCTTACCCTTACCCTTACCCTTACCCTTACCCTTGCTTTTACCCTTAGGCTTACCCTTACCTTTACCCTTACCCTCGCCCTTACCCTCACCCTTACCCTTACCCTTGCTTTTACCCTTAAGCTTACCCTTACCCTTACCCTTACCCTTACCCTTACCCATACCCTTGCTTTTACCCTTAAGCTTACCCTTACCCTTACCCTTACTCTTACCCTTACCCTTGCTTTTACCCTTAGGCTTACCCTTACCCTCACCCTTACCCTTACCCTTGCTTTTACCCTTAAGCTTACCCTTACCCTTACCCTTACCCTTACCCTTACCCTTACCCTTACCCTTACACTTACCCTTACCCTTACCCTTACCCTTACCCTTACCCCTACCCTTACCCTTACCCTTACCCTTATCCTTACCCTTACCCTTACCCTTACCCTTACCCTTACCCTTACCCTTACCCTTACCCTTACCCTTACCCTTACCCTAACCCTTGCTTTTACCCTTAGGCTTACCCGTACCCTTACCCTTACCCTTACCCTTACCCTTACCCTTACCCTTACCCTTACCCTTACCCTTACCCTTACCCTTACCCTTACCCTTACCCTTACCCTTACCCTTACCCTTACCCTTACCCTTACCCTTACCCTTACCCTTACCCTTGCTTTTACCCTTAAGCTTACCCTTACCCTTACCCTTACCCTTACCCTTACCCTTACCCTTAGCCTTGCTTTTACCCTTAAGCTTACCCTTACCCTTACCCTTACCCTTACCCTTACCCTTACCCTTACCCGTACCCTTACCTTTACCCTTGCTTTTACCCTTAAGCTTACCCTTACCCTTACCCTTACCCTTACCCTTACCCTTACCCTTACCCTTACCCTTACCCTTACCCTTACCCTTACCCTTACCCTTACCCTTACCCTTACCCTTACCCTTACCCTTACCCTTACCCTTACCCTTACCCTTACCCTTACCCTTACCCTTACCCCTACCCTTACCCTTACCCTTACCCTTACCCTTACCCTTACCCTTACCCTTACCCTTACCCTTACCCTTGCTTTTACCCTTAAGCTTACCCTTACCCTTACCCTTACCCTTACCCTTACCCTTAAGCTTACCCTTACCCTTACCCTTACCCTTACCCTTACCCTTACCCTTACCCTTACCCTTACCCTTGCTTTTACCCTTAAGCTTACCCTTACCCTTACCCTCACCCTTACCCTTACCCTTACCCTTACTCTTACCCTTACCCTTACCCTGGCTTTTACCCTAAGGCTTACCCTTTACCTTTACCCTTACCCTTACCCTTACCCTTACCCTTACACTTACCCTTACCCTTGCTTTTACCCTTAAGCTTACCCTTACCCTTACCCTTACCCTTACCCTTACCCTTACCCTTGCTTTTACCCTTAGGCTTACCCTTACGCTTACCCTTACCCTTACCCTTGCTTTTACCCTTAAGCTTACCCTTACACTTACCCTTAACCTTACCCTTACCCTTACCCTTACCCTTACCCTTGCTTTTACCCTTAGGATTACCCTTACCCTTACCCTTACCCTTACCCTTACCCTTGCTTTTACCCTTAAGCTTACCCTTACCCTTACCCTTACCCTTACCCTAACCCTTACCCTTACCCTTTCCCTTACCCTTAACCTTACCCTTACCCTTACCCTTACCCTTACCCTTACCCTTACCCTTGCTTTTACCCTTAAGCTTACCCTTACCCTTACCCTTACCCTCACCCTTACCCTTACCCTTACCCTTACCCTTACCCTTACCCTTACCCTTACCCTTACCCCTACCCTTACCCTTACCCTTACCCTTACCCTTACCCTTACCCTTACCCTTACCCTTACCCTTACCCTTACCCTTACCCTTACCCTTGCTTTTACCCTTAAGCTTACCCTTACCCTTACCCTTACCCTTACCCTTGCTTTTACTCTTAAGCTTACCCTTACCCTCACCCTTGCTTTTACCCTCAGGCTTACCCTTACCCTTACCCTTACCCTTACCCTTGCTTTTACACTTAAGCTTACCCTTACCCTTACCCTTACCCTTGCTTTTACCCTTAGGCTTACCCTTACCTTTACCATTACCCTTACCCTTACCCTTACCCTTACCCTTACCCTTACCCTTACCCTTACCCTTACCCTTACCCTTACCCTTACCCTTACCCTTACCCTTACCCTTACCCTTACCCTTACCCTTACCCTTACCCTTACCCTTGCTTTAACCCTTAAGCTTACCCTTACCCTTACCCTTACCCTTACCCTTACCCTTACCCTTACCCTTACCCTTACCCTTACCCTTACCCTTACCCTTACCCTTACACTTGCATTTACCCTTAAGCTTACCCTTACCCTTACCCTTACCCTTACCCTTACCCTTACCCTTACCCTTACCCTTGCTTTTACCCTTAAGCTTACCCTTACCCTTACCCTTAGCCTTACCCTTAGCTTACCCTTACCCTTACCCTTACCCTTACCCTTACCCTTACCCTTACCCTTACCCTTACCCTTACCCTTACCCTTACCCTTACCCTTACCCTTACTCTTACCCTTACCCTTACCCTTGCTTCTACCCTTAGGCTTACCCTTACCTTTACCCTTACCCTTACCCTTACCCTTACCCTTACCCTTACCCTTACCCTTACCCTTACCCTTGCTTTTACCCTTAGGCTTACCCTTACCTTTACCCTTACCCTTACCCTTACCCTTACCCTTACCCTTACCCTTACCCTTAAGCTTACCCTTACCCTTACCCTTACCCTTACCCTTACCCTTGCTTTTACCCTTAAGCTTACCCTTACCCTTACCCTTACCCTTACCCTTACCCTTGCTTTTACCCTTAAGCTTACCCTTACCCTTACCCTTACCCTTACCCTTACCCTTAAGCTTACCCTTACCCTTACCCTTACCCTTACCCTTACCCTTACCCTTACCCTTACCCTTACCCTTACCCTTACCCTTACCCTTACCCTTGCTTTTACCCTTAAGCTTACCCTTACCCTTACCCTTACCCTTACCCTTACCCTTACCCTTACCCTTGCTTTTACCCTTAGGCTTATCCTTACCTTTACCCTTACCCTTACCCTTACCCTTACCCTTACCCTTACCCTTGCTTTTACCCTTAAGCTTACCCTTACCCTTACCCTTACCCTTACCCTTACCCTTACCCTTACCCTTACTTTTACCCTTAAGCTTACCCTTACCCTTACCCTTACCCTTACCCTTACCCTTGCCCTTACCCTTACCCTTACCCTTACCCTTGCTTTTACCCTTAAGCTTACCCTTACCCTTACCCTTACCCTTACCCTTACCCTTACCCTTACCCTTACCCTTACCCTTGCTTTTACCCTTTAGCTTACCCTTACCCTTACCCTTACCCTTACCCTTACCCTTACCCTTACCCTTACCCTTACCCTTACCCTTACCCTTACCCTTGCTTTTACCCTTAGGCTTACCCTCACCTTTACCCTTACCCTTACCCTTACCCTTACCCTTACCCTTACCTTTACCCTTACCCTTGCTTTTACCCTTAAGCTTACCCTTACCCTTACCCTTACCCTTACCCTTACCCTTACCCTTACCCTTGCTTTTACCCTTAAGCTTACCCTTACCCTTACCCCTACCCTCACCCTTGCTTTTACCCTTAGGCTTACCCTTACCCTTACCCTTACCCTTACCCTTGCTTTTACCCTTAAGCTTACCCTTACCCTTACCCTTACCCTTACCCTTACCCTTACCCTTACCCTTACCCTTACCCTTACCCTTACCCTTACCCTTACTCTTACCCTTACCCTTACCCTTACCCTTGCTTTTACCCTTAGGCTTACCCTTACCTTTACCCTTACCCTTACCCTTACCCTTACCCTTACCCTTACCCTTACCCTTACCCTTACCCTTACCCTTACCCTTGCTTTTACCCTTAAGCTTACCCTTACTCTTACCCTTACCCTTACCCTTACCCTTACCCTTTCCCTTGCTTTTACCCTTAAGCTTACCCTTACCCTTTCCCTTACCCTTACCCTTACCCTTACCCTTACCCTTACCCTTCCCTTGCTTTTACCCTTAAGCTTACCCTTACCCTTACCCTTACCCTTACCCTTGCTTTTACCCTTAAGCTTACCCTTACCCTTACCCTTACCCTTACCCTTACCCTTACCCTTACCCTTACCCTTACCCTTACCCTTACCCTTACCCTTACCCTTACCCTTACCCTTACCCTTACCCTTACCCTTACCCTTGCTTTTACCCTTAAGCTTACCCTTACCCTTACCCTTACCCTTACCCTTACCCTTGCTTTTACCCTTAAGCTTACCCTTACCCTTACCCTTACCCTTACCCTTAAGCTTACCCTTACCCTTACCCTTACCCTTACCCTTACCCTTACCCTTACCCTTGCTTTTACCCTTAAGCTTACCCTTACCCTTACCCTTACCCTTACCCTTACCCTTACCCTTACCCTTGCTTTTACCCTTAGGCTTACCCTTACCTTTACCCTTACCCTTACCCTTACCCTTACCCTTACCCTTACCCTTACCCTTACCCTTACCCTTACCCTTACCCTTACCCTTACCCTTACCCTTACCCTTACCCTTACCTTTACCCTTACCCTTGCTTTTACCCTTAAGCTTACCCTTACCCTTACCCTTACCCTTACCCTTACCCTTACCCTTACCCTTACCCTTGCTTTTACCCTGAAGCTTACCCTTACCCTTACCCTTACCCTTACCCTTACCCTTACCCTTGCTTTTACCCTTAAGCTTACCCTTACCCTTACCCTAACCCTTACCCTTACCTTTACCCTTACCCTTGCTTTTACCCTTAAGCTTACCCTTACCCTTACCCTTACCCTTACCCTTACCCTTACCCTTACCCTTGCTTTTACCCTTAGGCTTACCCTTACCTTTACCCTTACCCTCGCCCTTACCCTCACCCTTACCCTTACCCTTGCTTTTACCCTTAAGCTTACCCTTACCCTTACCCTTACCCTTACCCTTACCCATACCCTTGCTTTTACCCTTAAGCTTACCCTTACCCTTACCCTTACTCTTACCCTTACCCTTGCTTTTACCCTTAGGCTTACCCTTACCCTCACCCTTACCCTTACCCTTGCTTTTACCCTTAAGCTTACCCTTACCCTTACCCTTACCCTTACCCTTACCCTTACCCTTACCCTTACACTTACCCTTACCCTTACCCTTACCCTTACCCTTACCCTTACCCTTACCCTTACCCTTACCCTTATCCTTACCCTTACCCTTACCCTTACCCTTACCCTTACCCTTACCCTTACCCTTACCCTTACCCTTACCCTTACCCTTACCCTAACCCTTGCTTTTACCCTTAGGCTTACCCGTACCCTTACCCTTACCCTTACCCTTACCCTTACCCTTACCCTTACCCTTACCCTTACCCTTACCCTTACCCTTACCCTTACCCTTACCCTTACCCTTACCCTTACCCTTACCCTTACCCTTACCCTTACCCTTACCCTTACCCTTACCCTTACCCTTACCCTTACCCTTGCTTTTACCCTTAAGCTTACCCTTACCCTTACCCTTACCCTTACCCTTACCCTTACCCTTAGCCTTGCTTTTACCCTTAAGCTTACCCTTACCCTTACCCTTACCCTTACCCTTACCCTTACCCTTACCCTTACCCTTACCCTTACCCTTACCCTTACCCTTACCCTTACCCTTACCCTTACCCTTGCTTTTACCCTTAAGCTTACCCTTACCCTTACCCTTACCCTTACCCTTACCCTTGCTTTTACCCTTAGGCTTACCCTTACCCTTACCTTTACCCTTACCCTTGCTTTTACCCTTAAGCTTACCCTTACCCTTACCCTTACCCTTACCCTTACCCTTACCCTTACCCTTACCCTTACCCTTACCCTTACCCTTACCCTTACCCTTACCCTTACCCTTACCCTTACCCTTACCCTTACCCTTACCCTAACCTTTACCCTTACCCTTACCCTTACCCTTACCCTTACCCTTACCCTTACCCTTACCTTTACCCTTACCCTTGCTTTTACCCTTAAGCTTACCCTTACCCTTACCCTTACCCTTACCCTTACCCTTACCCTTACCCTTACCCTTGCTTTTACCCTGAAGCTTACCCTTACCCTTACCCTTACCCTTACCCTTACCCTTACCCTTGCTTTTACCCTTAAGCTTACCCTTACCCTTACCCTAACCCTTACCCTTACCTTTACCCTTACCCTTGCTTTTACCCTTAAGCTTACCCTTACCCTTACCCTTACCCTTACCCTTACCCTTACCCTTACCCTTGCTTTTACCCTTAGGCTTACCCTTACCTTTACCCTTACCCTCGCCCTTACCCTCACCCTTACCCTTACCCTTGCTTTTACCCTTAAGCTTACCCTTACCCTTACCCTTACCCTTACCCTTACCCATACCCTTGCTTTTACCCTTAAGCTTACCCTTACCCTTACCCTTACTCTTACCCTTACCCTTGCTTTTACCCTTAGGCTTACCCTTACCCTCACCCTTACCCTTACCCTTGCTTTTACCCTTAAGCTTACCCTTACCCTTACCCTTACCCTTACCCTTACCCTTACCCTTACCCTTACACTTACCCTTACCCTTACCCTTACCCTTACCCTTACCCTTACCCTTACCCTTACCCTTACCCTTATCCTTACCCTTACCCTTACCCTTACCCTTACCCTTACCCTTACCCTTACCCTTACCCTTACCCTTACCCTTACCCTTACCCTAACCCTTGCTTTTACCCTTAGGCTTACCCGTACCCTTACCCTTACCCTTACCCTTACCCTTACCCTTACCCTTACCCTTACCCTTACCCTTACCCTTACCCTTACCCTTACCCTTACCCTTACCCTTACCCTTACCCTTACCCTTACCCTTACCCTTACCCTTACCCTTACCCTTACCCTTACCCTTACCCTTACCCTTACCCTTGCTTTTACCCTTAAGCTTACCCTTACCCTTACCCTTACCCTTACCCTTACCCTTACCCTTAGCCTTGCTTTTACCCTTAAGCTTACCCTTACCCTTACCCTTACCCTTACCCTTACCCTTACCCTTACCCTTACCCTTACCCTTACCCTTACCCTTACCCTTACCCTTACCCTTACCCTTACCCTTGCTTTTACCCTTAAGCTTACCCTTACCCTTACCCTTACCCTTACCCTTACCCTTGCTTTTACCCTTAGGCTTACCCTTACCCTTACCTTTACCCTTACCCTTGCTTTTACCCTTAAGCTTACCCTTACCCTTACCCTTACCCTTACCCTTACCCTTACCCTTACCCTTACCCTTACCCTTACCCTTACCCTTACCCTTACCCTTACCCTTACCCTTACCCTTACCCTTACCCTTACCCTTACCCTAACCTTTACCCTTACCCTTACCCTTACCCTTACCCTTACCCTTACCCTTACCCTAACCCTTGCTTTTACCCTTAGGCTTACCCTTAACTTTACCCTTACCCTTACCCTTACCCTTACCCTTACCCTTACCCTTACCCTTACCCTTACCCTTACCCTTACCCTTACCCTTACCCTTACCCTTACCCTGGCTTTTACCCTTAAGCTTACCCTTACCCTTACCCTTACCCTTACCCTTACCCTTGCTTTTACCCTTAAGCTTACCCTTACCCTTACCCTTACCCTTACCCTTACCCTTACCCTTACCCTTACCCTTGCTTTTACCCTTAAGCTTACCCTTACCCTAACCCTAACCCTTACCCTTACCCTTACCCTTGCTTTTACCCTTAAGCTTACCCTTACCCTTACCCTTACCCTTACCCTTACCCTTACCCTTACCCTTACCCTTACCCTTACCCTTACCCTTACCCTTGCTTTTACCCTCAAGCTTACCCTTACCCTTACCCTTACCCTTACCCTTACCCTTACCCTTATCCTTACCCTTGCTTTTACCCTTAAGCTTACCCTTACCCTTCCCCTTACCCTTAAGCTTACCCTTACCCTTACCCTTACCCTTACCCTTACCCTTACCCTTACCCTTACCCTTACCCTTACCCTTGCTTTTACCCTTAAGCTTACCCTTACCCTTACCCTTACCCTTACCTTTACCCTTGCTTTTACCCTTAAGCTTACCCTTACCCTTACCCTTAAGCTTACCCTTACCCTTACCCTTACCCTTACCCTTACCCTTACCCTTACCCTTACCCTTACCCTTACCCTTACCCTTACCCTTACCCTTAACCTTACCCTCACCCTTACCCTTACCCTTACCCTTACCCTTACCCTTACCCTTACCCTTACCCTTACCCTAACCCTTACCCTTACCCTTACCCTTACCCTTACCCTTACCCTTACCCTTACCCTTACCCTTACCCTTACCCTTACCCTTACCCTTGCTTTTACCCTAAGGCTTACCCTTACCTTCACCCTTACCCTTACCCTTACCCTTACCCTTACCCTTGCTTTTACCCTTAAGCTTACCCTTACCCTTACCCTTACCCTTACCCTTACCCTTACCCTTACCCTTACCCTTACCCTTACCCTTGCTTTTACCCTTAAGCTTACCCTTACCCTTACCCTTACCCTTACCCTTACCCTTACCCTTACCCTTACCCTTACCCTTACCCTTACCCTTGCTTTTACCCTTAAGCTTACCCTTACCCTTACCCTTACCCTTACCCTTACCCTTACCCATACCCCTACCCTTGCTTTTACCCTCAAGCTTAACCTTACCCTTACCCTTACCCTTACCCTTACCCTTACCCTTACCCTTGCTTTTACCCTTAAGCTTACCCTTACCCTTACCCTTACCCTTACCCTTACCCTTACCCTTACCCTTGCTTTTACCCTTAAGCTTACCCTTACCCTTACCCTTACCCTCACCCTTACCCTTGCTTTTACCCTTAGGCTTACCCTTACCCTTACCCTTACCCTTACCCTTACCCTTACCCTTACCCTTACCTTTACCCTTACCCTTGCTTTTACCCTTAAGCTTACCCTTACCCTTACCCTTACCCTTACCCTCACCCTTACCCTTGCTTTTACCCTTAAGCTTACCCTTACCCTTACCCTTACCCTTACCCTTACCCTCACCCTTACCCTTACCCTTACCCTTACCCTTACCCTTACCCTTAAGCTTACCCTTACCCTTACCCTTACCCTTACCCTTAAGCTTACCCTTACCCTCACCCTTACCCTTACCCTTACCCTTACCCTTACCCTTACCCTTACCCTTACCCTTGCTTTTACCCTTAAGCTTACCCTTACCCTTACCCTTACCCTTACCCTTACCCCTACCCTTGCTTTTACCCTTAAGCTTACCCTTACCCTTACCCTTACCCTTAAGCTTACCCTTACCCTTAACCTTACCCTTACCCTTACCCTTACCCTTACCCTTGCTTTTACCCTTAAGCTTACCCTTACCCTTACCCTTACCCTTACCCTTACCCTTACCCTTACCCTTACCCTTGCTTTTACCCTTAGGCTTACCCTTACCCTTACCTTTACCCTTACCCTTGCTTTTACCCTTAAGCTTACCCTTACCCTTACCCTTACCCTTACCCTTACCCTTGCTTTTACCCTTAGGCTTACCCTTACCCTTACCTTTACCCTTACCCTTGCTTTTACCCTTAAGCTTACCCTTACCCTTACCCTTACCCTTACCCTTACCCTTACCCTTACCCTTACCCTTACCCTTACCCTTACCCTTACCCTTACCCTTACCCTTACCCTTACCCTTACCCTTACCCTTACCCTTACCCTTACCCTTACCCTAACCCTTGCTTTTACCCTTAGGCTTACCCTTAACTTTACCCTTACCCTTACCCTTACCCTTACCCTTACCCTTACCCTTACCCTTACCCTTACCCTTACCCTTACCCTTACCCTTGCTTTTACCCTTAAGCTTACCCTTACCCTTACCCTTACCCTTACCCTTACCCTTACCCTTACCCTTGCTTTTACCCTTAAGCTCACCCTTACCCTTACCCTTACCCTTACCCTTACCCTTACCCTTACCCTTACCCTTACCCTTGCTTTTACCCTTCAGCTTACCCTTACCCTTACCCTAACCCTTACCCTTACCCTTACCCTTGCTTTTCCCTTAAGCTTACCCTTACCCTTACCCTTACCCTTACCCTTACCCTTACCCTTACCCTTACCCTTACCCTTACCCTTACCCTTACCCTAACCCTTACCCTTACCCTTGCTTTTACCCTTAGGCTTACCCTTACCCTTACCCTTACCCTTACCCTTGCTTTTACCCTTAAGCTTACCCTTACCCTTACCCTTACCCTTACCCTTACCCTTACCCTTACCCTTGCTTTTACCCTTAAGCTCACCCTTACCCTTACCCTTACCCTTACCCTTACCCTTACCCTTACCCTTACCCTTACCCTTACCCTTACCCTTGCTTTTACCCTTCAGCTTACCCTTACCCTTACCCTAACCCTTACCCTTACCCTTACCCTTGCTTTTCCCTTAAGCTTACCCTTACCCTTACCCTTACCCTTACCCTTACCCTTACCCTTACCCTTACCCTTACCCTTACCCTTACCCTTACCCTTGCTTTTACCCTTAGGCTTACCCTTACCCTTACCCTTACCCTTACCCTTACCCTTACCCTTACCCTTACCCTTACCCTTACCCTTGCTTTTACCCTTAGGCTTACCCTTACCTTTACCCTTACCCTTACCCTTACCCTCACCCTTACCCTTACCCTTACCCTTACCCTTACCCTTACCATTGCTTTTACCCTCAAGCTTACCCTTACCCTTACCCTTACCCTTACCCTTACCCTTACCCTTACCCTTACCCTTACCCTTACCCTTGCTTTTACCCTTAAGCTTACCCTTACCCTTACCCTTAGCCTTACCCTTAAGCTTACCCTTACCCTTACCCTTACCCTTACCCTTACCCTTACCCTTACCCTTACCCTTACCCTTACCCTTACCCTTACCCTTACCCTTGCTTTTACCCTTAAGCTTACCCTTACCCTTACCCTTACCCTTACCTTTACCCTTGCTTTTACCCTTAAGCTTACCCTTACCCTTACCCTTACCCTTACCCTTAAGCTCACCCTTACCCTTACCCTTACCCTTACCCTTACCCTTACCCTTACCCTTACCCTTACCCTTACCCTTACCCTTGCTTTTACCCTTCAGCTCACCCTTACCCTTACCCATACCCTTACCCTTACCCTTACCCTTACCCTTACCCTTACCCTTACCCTTACCCTTACCCTTACCCTTGCTTTTACCCTTAGGCCTACCCTTACCTTCACCCTTACCCTTACCCTTACCCTTACCCTTACCCTTGCTTTTACCCTTAAGCTTACCCTTACCCTTGCCCTTACCCTTACCCTTACCCTTACCCTTACCCTTACCCTTACCCTTACCCTTGCTTTTACCCTTAAGCTTACCCTTACCCTTACCCTTACCCTTACCCTTACCCTTACCCTTACCCTTACCCTTACCCTTACCCTTACCCTTGCTTTTACCCTTAAGCTTACCCTTACCCTTACCCTTACCCTTACCCTTACCCTTACCCTTACCCATACCCCTACCCTTGCTTTTACCCTCAAGCTTAACCTTACCCTTACCCTTACCCTTACCCTTACCCTTACCCTTACCCTTGCTTTTACCCTTAAGCTTACCCTTACCCTTACCCTTACCCTTACCCTTACCCTTACCCTTACCCTTACCCTTGCTTTTACCCTTAAGCTTACCCTTACCCTTACCCTTACCCTCACCCTTACCCTTGCTTTTACCCTTAGGCTTACCCTTACCCTTACCCTTACCCTTACCCTTACCCTTACCCTTACCCTTACCTTTACCCTTACCCTTGCTTTTACCCTTAAGCTTATCCTTACCCTTACCCTTACCCTTACCCTCACCCTTACCCTTGCTTTTACCCTTAAGCTTACCCTTACCCTTACCCTTACCCTTACCCTTACCCTTACCCTTACCCTTACCCTTACCCTTACCCTTACCCTAACCCTTGCTTTTACCCTTAAGCTTACCCTTACCCTTACCCTTACCCTTACCCTTAAGCTAACCCTTACCCTTACCCTTACCCTTACCCTTACCCTTACCCTTACCCTTACCCTTGCTTTTACCCTTAAGCTTACCCTTACCCTTACCCTTACCCTTACCCTTACCCCTACCCTTGCTTTTACCCTTAAGCTTACCCTTACCCTTACCCTTACCCTTAAGCTTACCCTTACCCTTAACCTTACCCTTACCCTTACCCTTACCCTTACCCTTACCCTTACCCTTACCCTTACCCTTGCTTTTAGCTTTAAGCTTACCCTTACCCTTACCCTTACCCTTACCCTTACCCTTACCCTTAACTTTACCCTTACCCTTACCCTTACCCTTGCTTTTACCCTTAGGCTTACCCTTACCTTTACCCTTATCCTTACCCTTACCCTTACCCTTACCCTTACCCTTACCCTTACCCTTACCCTTGCTTTTACCCTTAAGCTTACCCTTACCCTTACCCTTACCCTTACCCTTACCCTTACCCTTACCCTTACCCTTACCCTTACCCTCACCCTTACCCTTACCCTTACCCTTGCTTTTACCCTTAAGCTTACCCTTACCCTTACCCTTACCCTTACCCTTAGCCTTACCCTTACCCCTACCCTTGCTTTTACCCTTAAGCTTAACCTTACCCTTACCCTTACCCTTACCCTTACCCTTACCCTTACCCTTGCTTTTACCCTTAAGCTTACCCTTACCCTTACCATTACCCTTACCCTTACCCTTACCCTTACCCTTGCTTTTACCCTTAAGCTTACCCTTACCCTTACCCTTACCCTTACCCTTGCTTTTACCCTTAGGCTTACCCTTACCCTTACCCTTACCCTTACCCTTGCTTTTACCCTCAAGCTTACCCTTACACTTACCCTTACCCTTACCCTTACCCTTACCCTTACCCTTACCCTTACCCTTACCCTTACCCTTGTCCTTGCTTTTACCCTTAAGCTTACCCTTACCCTTACCCTTACCCTTACCCTTACCCTCACCCTTACCCTTGCTTTTACCCTTAAGCTTACCCTTACCCTTACCCTTACCCTTACCCTTACCCTTACCCTTACCCTTACCCTTACCCTTACCCTTACCCTTACCCTAACCCTTGCTTTTACCCTTAAGCTTACCCTTACCCTTACCCTTACCCTTAAGCTTACCCTTACCCTTACCCTTACCCTTACCCTTACCCTTACCCTTACCCTTACCCTTACCCTTACCCTTGCTTTTACCCTTAAGCTTACCCTTGGCCTTACCCTTACCCTTAAGCTTACCCTTACCCTTACCCTTACCCTTACCCTTACCCTTACCCTTACCCTTACCCTTGCTTTTACCCTTAAGCTTACCCTTACCCTTACCCTTACCCTTACCCTTAACCTTACCCTTACCCTTACCCTTACCCTTGCTTTTACCCTTAGGCTTACCCTTACCTTTACCCTTACCCTTACCCTTACCCTTACCCTTACCCTTACCCTTACCCTTACCCTTACCCTTGCTTTTACCCTTAAGCTTACCCTTACCCTTACCCTTACCCTTACCCTTACCCTTACCCTTACCCTTGCTTTTACCCTTAAGCTTACCCTTACCCTTACCCTTACCCTTACCCTTACCCTTACCCTTACCCTTACCCTAACCCTTGCTTTTACCCTTAAGCTTACCCTTACCCTTACCCTTACCCTTACCCTTAAGCTTACCCTTACCCTTACCCTTACCCTTACCCTTACCTTTACCCTTACCCTTACCCTTACCCTTACCCTTGCTTTTACCCTTAAGCTTACCCTTACCATTACCCTTACCCTTACCCTTACCCTTACCCTTGCTTTTACCCTTAAGCTTACCCTTACCCTTACCCTTACCCTTAAGCTTACCCTTACCCTTACCCTTACCCTTACCCTTACCCTTACCCTTACCCTTACCCTTACCCTCGCTTTTACCCTTAAGCTTACCCTTACCCTTACCCTAACCCTTACCCTTACCCTTACCCTTGCTTTTACCCTTAAGCTTACCCTTACCCTTACCCTTACCCTTACCCTTACCCTTACCCTTACCCTTACCCTTACCCTTGCTTTTACCCTTAGGCTTACCCTTACCCTTACCCTTACCCTTACCCTTGCTTTTACCCTTAAGCTTACCCTTACCCTTACCCTTACCCTTACCCTTACCCTTACCCTTACCCTTACCCTTACCCTTACCCTTACCCTTACCCTTACCCTTACCCTTACCCTTACCCTTGCTTTTACCCTTAAGCTTACCCTTACCCTTACCCTAACCCTTACCCTTACCCTTACCCTTACCCTTGCTTTTACCCTTAAGCTTACCCTTACCCTTACCCTTACCCTTACCCTTACCCTTACCCTTACCCTTACCCTTACCCTTACCCTTGCTTTTACCCTTAGGCTTACCCTTACCCTTACCCTTACCCTTACCCTTGCTTTTACCCTTAAGCTTACCCTTACCCTTACCCTTACCCTTACCCTTACCCTTACCCTTACCCTTACCCTTACCCTTACCCTTACCCTTGCTTTTACCCTTAGGCTTACCCTTACCTTTACCCTTACCCTTACCCTTACCCTTACCCTTACCCTTACCCTTACCCTTACCCTTACCCTTACCCTTACCCTTACCCTTGCATTTACCCTTAAGCTTACCCTTACCCTTACCCTTACCCTTACCCTTACCCTTACCCTTACCCTTACCCTTGCTTTTACCCTCAAGCTTACCCTTACCCTTACCCTTACCCTTACCCTTACCCTTACCCTTACCCTTACCCTTGCTTTTACCCTTAAGCTTACCCTTACCCTTACCCTTACCCTTACCCTTAAGCTTACCCTTACCCTTACCCTTACCCTTACCCTTACCCTTACCCTTACCCTTGCTTTTACCCTTAAGCTTACCCTTACCCTTACCCTTACCCTTACCTTTACCCTTGCTTTTACCCTTAAGCTTACCCTTACCCTTACCCTTACCCTTACCCTTAAGCTTACCCTCACCCTTACCCTTACCCTTAACCTTACCCTTACCCTTACCCTTACCCTTACCCTTACCCTTACCCTTACCCTTACCCGTACCCTTACCCTTACCCTTACCCTTACCCTTACCCTTACCCTTACCCTTACCCTTACCCTTACCCTTACCCTTACCCTTACCCTTACCCTTACCCTTGCTTTTACCCTTAGGCTTACCCTTACCTTCACCCTTACCCTTACCCTTACCCTTACCCTTACCCTTGCTTTTACCCTTAAGCTTACCCTTACCCTTACCCTTACCCTTACCCTTACCCTTACCCTTGCTTTTACCCTTAAGCTTACCCTTACCCTTACCCTTACCCTTACCCTTACCCTTACCCTTACCCTTACCCTTACCCTTACCCTTACCCTTACCCTTGCTTTTACCCTTAAGCTTACCCTTACCCTTACCCTTACCCTTACCCTTACCCTTACCCATACCCCTACCCTTGCTTTTACCCTTAAGCTTAACCTTACCCTTACCCTTACCCTTACCCTTACCCTTACCCTTACCCTTACCCTTACCCTTACCCTTGCTTTTACCCTTAAGTTTACCCTTACCCTCACCCTTACCCTTACCCTTACCCTTACCCTTACCCTTGCTTTTACCCTTAAGCTTACCCTTACCCTTACCCTCACCCTTACCCTTGCTTTTACCCTTAGGCTTACCCTTACCCTTACCCTTACCCTTACCCTTACCCTTACCCTTACCCTTACCCTTACCTTTACCCTTACCCTTGCTTTTACCCTTAAGCTTACCCTTACCCTTACCCTTACCCTTACCCTCACCCTTACCCTTGCTTTTACCCTTAAGCTTACCCTTACCCTTACCCTTACCCTTACCCTTACCCTTACCCTTACCCTTACCCTTACCCTTACCCTTACCCTTACCCTTACCCTTACCCTTACCCTAACCCTTGCTTTTACCCTTAAGCTTACCCTTACCCTTACCCTTACCCTTACCCTTAAGCTTACCCTTACCCTCACCCTTACCCTTACCCTTACCCTTACCCTTACCCTTACCCTTACCCTTGCTTTTACCCTTAAGCTTACCCTTACCCTTACCCTTACCCTTACCCTTACCCCTACCCTTGCTTTTACCCTTAAGCTTACCCTTACCCTTACCCTTACCCTTAAGCTTACCCTTAACCTTATCCTTACCCTTACCCTTACCCTTACCCTTACCCTTACCCTTGCTTTTACCCTTAAGCTTACCCTTACCCTTACCCTTACCCTTACCCTTACCCTTACCCTTACCCTTGCTTTTACCCTTAGGCTTACCCTTATCCTTACCTTTACCCTTACCCTTGCTTTTACCCTTAAGCTTACCCTTACCCTTACCCTTACCCTTACTCTTACCCTTACCCTTACCCTTGCTTTTACCCTTAGGCTTACCCTTACCCTTACCTTTACCCTTACCCTTGCTTTTACCCTTAAGCTTACCCTTACCCTTACCCTTACCCTTACCCTTACCCTTACCCTTACCTTTACCCTTACCCTTACCCTTACCCTTACCCTTACCCTTACCCTTACCCTTACCCTTACCCTTACCCTTACCCTTACCCTTACCCTTACCCTTACCCTTACCCTTACCCTTACCCTTACCCTTACCTTTACCCTTACCCTAACCCTTGCTTTTACCCTTAGGCTTACCCTTAACTTTACCCTTACCCTTACCCTTACCCTTACCCTTACCCTTACCCTTACCCTTACCCTTACCCTTACCCTTGCTTTTACCCTTAAGCTTACCCTTACCCTTACCCTTAACCTTAACCTTACCCTTACCCTTACCCTTGCTTTTACCCTTAAGCTCACCCTTACCCTTACCCTTACCCTTACCCTTACCCTTACCCTTACCCTTACCCTTACCCTTACCCTTACCCTTGCTTTTACCCTTAAGCTTACCCTTACCCTTACCCTAACCCTTACCCTTACCCTTACCCTTGCTTTTCCCTTAAGCTTACCCTTACCCTTACCCTTACCCTTACCCTTACCCTTACCCTTACCCTTACCCTTACCCTTACCCTTACCCTTACCCTTGCTTTTACCCTTAGGCTTACCCTTACCCTTACCCTTACCCTTACCCTTACCCTTGCTTTTACCCTTAAGCTTACCCTTACCCTTACCCTTACCCTTACCCTTACCCTTACCCTTACCCTTACCCTTACCCTTACCCTCACCCTTACCCCTACCCTTACCCTTGCTTTTACCCTTAGGCTTACCCTTACCTTTACCCTTACCCTTACCCTTACCCTTACCCTTATCCTTACCCTTACCCTTACCCTTACCCTTGCATTTACCCTTAAGCTTACCCTTACCCTTACCCTTACCCTTACCCTTACCCTTACCCTTACCCTTACCCTTACCCTTACCCTTGCTTTTACCCTCAAGCTTACCCTTACCCTTACCCCTACCCTTACCCTTACCCTTACCCTTACCCTTGCTTTTACCCTTAAGCTTACCCTTACCCTTACCCTTACCCTTACCCCTAAGCTTACCCTTACCCTTACCCTTACCCTTACCCTTACTCTTACCCTTACCCTTACCCTTACCCTTACCCTTACCCTTGCTTTTACCCTTAAGCTTACCCTTACCCTTACCCTTACCTTTACCTTTACCCTTGCTTTTACCCTTAAGCTTACCCTTACCCTTACCCTTACCCTTACCCTTAAGCTTACCCTTACCCTTACCCTTACCCTTACCCTTACCCTTACCCTTACCCTTACCCTTACCCTTACCCTTACCCTTGCTTTTACCCTTAAGCTCACCCTTACCCTTACCCTTACCCTTACCCTTACCCTTACCCTTACCCTTACCCTTACCCTTACCCTTACCCTTACCCTTACCCTTACCCTTGCTTTTACCCTTAGGCTTACCCTTACCTTCACCCTTACCCTTACCCTTACCCTTACCCTTACCCTTGCTTTTACCCTTAAGCTTACCCTTACCCTTACCCTTACCCTTACCCTTACCCTTACCCTTACCCTTACCCTTACCCTTACCCTTGCTTTTACCCTTAAGCTTACCCTTACCCTTACCCTTACCCTTACCCTTACCCTCACCCTTACCCTTACCCTTACCCTTACCCTTGCTTTTACCCTTAAGCTTACCCTTACCCTTACCCTTACCCTTACCCTTACCCTTACCCTTACCCTTACCCATACCCCTACCCTTGCTTTTACCCTTAAGCTTAACCTTACCCTTACCCTTACCCTTACCCTTACCCTTGCTTTTACCCTTAAGCTTACCCTTACCCTTACCCTTACCCTTACCCTTACCCTTACCCTTACCCTTACCCTTGCTTTTACCCTTAAGCTTACCCTTACCCTTACCCTTACCCTCACCCTTACCCTTGCTTTTACCCTTAGGCTTACCCTTACCCTTACCCTTACCCTTACCCTTACCCTTACCTTTACCCTTACCCTTACCTTTACCCTTACCCTTGCTTTTACCCTTAAGCTTATCCTTACCCTTACCCTTACCCTTACCCTCACCCTTACCCTTGCTTTTACCCTTAAGCTTACCCTTACCCTTACCCTTACCCTTACCCTTACCCTTACCCTTACCCTTACCCTAACCCTTGCTTTTACCCTTAAGCTTACCCTTACCCTTACCCTTACCCTTAAGCTTACCCTTACCCTTACCCTTACCCTTACCCTTACACTTACCCTTACCCTTACCCTTGCTTTTACCCTTAAGCTTACCCTTACCCTTACCCTTACCCTTACCCTTACCCTTACCCTTACCCTTACCCTTACCCTTACCCTTACCCTTACCCTTACCCTTACCCTTACCCTTACCCTTACCCTTACCCTTGCTTTTACCCTTAGGCTTACCCTTACCTTTACCCTTACCCTTACCCTTACCCTTACCCTTACCCTTACCCTTACCCTTACCCTTACCCTTACCCTTACCCTTGCATTTACCCTTAAGCTTACCCTTACCCTTACCCTTACCCTTACCCTCACCCTTACCCTTACCCTTACCCTTACCCTTGCTTTTACCCTCAAGCTTACCCTTACCCTTACCCTTACCCTTACCCTTACCCTTACCCTTACCCTTACCCTTACCCTTACCCTTGCTTTTACCCTTAAGCTTACCCTTACCCTTACCCTTACCCTTACCCTTAAGCTTACCCTTACCCTTACCCTTACCCTTACCCTTACCCTTACCCTTACCCTTACCCTTACCCTTACCCTTACCCGTACCCTTGCTTTTACCCTTAAGCTTACCCTTACCCTTACCCTTACCCTTACCTTTACCCTTGCTTTTACCCTTAAGCTTACCCTTACCCTTACCCTTACCCTTACCCTTAAGCTTACCCTTACCCTTACCCTTACCCTTACCCTTACCCTTACCCTTACCCTTACCCTTACCCTTACCCTTACCCTTGCTTTTACCCTTAAGCTCACCCTTACCCTTACCCTTACCCTTACCCTTACCCTTACCCTTACCCTTACCCTTACCCTTGCTTTTACCCTTAGGCTTACCCTTACCTTCACCCTTACCCTTACCCTTACCCTTACCCTTACCCTTGCTTTTACCCTTAAGCTTACCCTTACCCTTACCCTTACCCTTACCCTTACCCTTACCCTTACCCTTGCTTTTACCCTTAAGCTTACCCTTACCCTTACCCTTACCCTTACCCTTACCCTTACCCTTACCCTTACCCTTACCCTTACCCTTACCCTTACCCTTACCCTTACCCTTACCCTTGCTTTTACCCTTAAGCTTACCCTTACCCTTACCCTTACCCTTACCCTTACCCTTACCCTTACCCTTACCCTTACCCTTACCCTTACCCTTACCCTTACCCTTACCCTTGCTTTTACCCTTAAGCTTACCCTTGGCCTTACCCTTACCCTTAAGCTTACCCTTACCCTTACCCTTACCCTTACCCTTACCCTTACCCTTACCCTTACCCTTACCCTTGCTTTTACCCTTAAGCTTACCCTTACCCTTACCCTTACCCTTACCCTTACCCTTAACCTTACCCTTACCCTTACCCTTACCCTTGCTTTTACCCTTAGGCTTAACCTTACCTTTACCCTTACCCTTACCCTTACCCTTACCCTTACCCTTACCCTTACCCTTACCCTTGCTTTTACCCTTAAGCTTACCCTTACCCTTACCCTTACCCTTACCCTTACCCTTACCCTTACCCTTGCTTTTACCCTTAAGCTTACCCTTACCCTTACCCTTACCCTTACCCTTACCCTTACCCTTACCCTAACCCTTGCTTTTACCCTTAAGCTTACCCTTACCCTTACCCTTACACTTACCCTTAAGCTTACCCTTACCCTTACCCTTACCCTTACCCTTACCTTTACCCTTACCCTAACCCTTACCCTTACCCTTGCTTTTACCCTTAAGCTTACCCTTACCCTTACCCTTACCCTTACCCTTACCCTTACCCTTGCTTTTACCCTTAAGCTTACCCTTACCCTTACCCTTACCCTTAAGCTTACCCTTACCCTTACCCTTACCCTTACCCTTACCCTTACCCTTACCCTTACCCTTACCCTTACCCTTGCTTTTACCCTTAAGCTTACCCTTACCCTTACCCTTACCCTCACCCTTACCCTTACCCTTACCCTTACCCTTACCCTTACCCTTACCCTTACCCTTACCCTTACCCTTGCTTTTACCCTTAGGCTTACCCTTACCTTTACCCTTACCCTTACCCTTACCCTTACCCTTACCCTTACCCTTACCCTTGCTTTTACCCTTAAGCTTACCCTTACCCTTACCCTTACCCTTACCCTTACCCTTACCTTTACCCTTACCCTTACCCTTACCCTTACCCTTGCTTTTGCCCTTAAGCTTACCCTTACCCTTACCCTTACCCTTACCCTTACCCTTACCCTTGCTTTTACCCTTAAGCTTACCCTTACCCTTACCCTTACCCTTACCCTTACCCTTACCCTTACCCTTACCCTTACCCTTGCTTTTACCCTTAAGCTTACCCTTACCCTTACCCTTACCCTTACCCTTACCCTTACCCTTACCCTTACCCTTACCCTTGCTTTTACCCTTGAGCTTACCCTTACCCTTACCCTTACCCTTACCCTTACCCTTACCCTTACCCTTACCCTTACCCTTACCCTTACCCTTACCCTTGCTTTTACCCTTAGGCTTACCCTTACCTTTACCCTCACCCTTACCCTTACCCTTACCCTTACCCTTACCCTTACCCTTACCCTTGCCTTTACCCTTAAGCTTACCCTTACCCTTACCCTTACCCTTACCCTTACCCTTACCCTTTCCCTTACCTTTACCCTTACCCTTTCCCTTGCTTTTACCCTTAAGCTTACCCTTACCCTTACCCTTACCCTTACCTTTACCCTTACCCTTACCCTTACCCTTACCCTCACCCTTGCTTTTACCCTTAAGCTTACCCTTACCCTTACCCTTACCCTTACCCTTACCCTTACCCTTACCCTTACCCTTACCCTTACCCTTACCATTACCCTTACCCTTACCCTTACCCTTACCCTTACCCTTACCCTAACCCTTACCCTTACCCTTACCCTTACCCTTACCCTTACCCTTGCTTTTACCCTTAAGCTTACCCTTACCCTTACCCTTACCCTTACCCTTACCCTTACCCTTACCCTTACCCTTACCCTTACCCTTACCCTTACCCTTACCCTTACACTTACCCTTACCCTTACCCTTACCCTTACCCTTACCCTTGCATTTACCCTTAGGCTTACCCTTACCTTTACCCTTACCCTTACCCTTACCCTTACCCTTACCCTTACCCTTACCCTTACCCTTACCCTTACCCTTACCCTTACCCTTACCCTTGCTTTTACCCTTAAGCTTACCCTTACCCTTACCCTTACCCTTACCCTTACCCTTACCCTTACCCTTACCCTTGCTTTTACCCTAAAGCTTACCCTTACCCTTACCCTTACCCTTACCCTTACCCTTACCCTTGCTTTTACCCTTAAGCTTACCCTTACCCTTACCCTTACCCTTACCCTTACCCTTACCCTAACCCTTACCCTTACCCTTACCCTTACCCTTACCCTTGCTTTTACCCTTAAGCTTACCCTTACCCTTACCCTTACCCTTACCCTTACCCTTACCCTTACCCTTACCCTTACCCTTACCCTTACCCTTACCCTTACCCTTACCCTTACCCTTACCCTTACCCTTGCTTTTACCCTTAGGCTTACCCTTACCTTTACCCTTACCCTTACCTTTACCCTTACCCTTACCCTTACCCTTACCCTTGCTTTTACCCTTAAGCTTACCCTTACCCTTATCCTTACCCTTACCCTTACCCTTACCCTTGCTTTTACCCTTAAGCTTACCCTTACCCTTACCCTTACCCTTACCCTTACCCTTGCTTTTACCCTTAGGCTTACCCTTACCCTTACCCTTACCCTTACCCATGCTTTTACCCTTAAGCTTACCCTTACCCTTACCCTTACCCTTACCCTTACCCTTACCCTTACCCTTACCCTTACCCTTACCCTTACCCTTACCCTTACCCTTACCCTTACCCTTACCCTTGCTTTTACCCTTAGGCTTACCCTTACCTTTACCCTTACCCTTACCCTTACCCTTACCCTTGCTTTTACCCTTAAGCTTACCCTTACCCTTACCCTTACCCTTTCCCTTACCCTTACCCTTACCCTCACCCTTACCCTCACCCTTGCTTTTACCCTTAAGCTTACCATCACCCTTACCCTTACCCTTACCCTTACCCTCACCCTTGCTTTTACCCTTAAGCTCACCCTTACCCTTACCCTTACCCTTACCCTTACCCTTACCCTTATCCTTACCCTTACCCTTACCCTTGCTTTTACCCTTAGGCTTACCCTTACCCTTACCCTTACCCTTACCCTTGCTTTTACCCTTAAGCTTACCCTTACCCTTACCCTTACCCTTACCCTTACCCTTACCCTTACCCTTACCCTTACCCTTACCCTTACCCTTACCCTTGCTTTTACCCTTAGGCTTACCCTTACCTTTACCCTTACCCTTACCCTTACCCTTACCCTTACCCTTACCCTTACCCTCACCCTTGCTTTTACCCTTAAGCTAACCCTTACCCTTACCCTTACCCTTACCCTTACCCTTACCCTTACCCTTACCCTTACCCTTACCCTTACCCTTACTTTTACCCTTAAGCTTACCCTTACCCTTACCCTTACCCTTACCCTTACCCTTACCCTTACCCTTACCCTTACCCTTGCTTTTACCCTTAAGCTTACCCTTACCCTTACCCTTACCCTTACCCTTAAGCTTACCCTTACCCTTACCCTCACCCTTACCCTTACCCTTACCCTTACCCTTACCCTTGCTTTTACCCTTAAGCTTACCCTTACCCTTACCCTTACCCTTACCCTTACCCTTGCTTTTACCCTTAAGCTTACCCTTACCCTTACCCTTACCCTTAAGCTTACCCTTACCCTTACCCTTACCCTTACCCTTACCCTTACCCTTACCCTTACCCATACCCTTACCCTTACCCTTACCCTTACCCTTACCCTTACCCTTACCCTTACCCTTACCCTTACCCTTACCCTTGCTTTTACCCTTAAGCTTACCCTTACCCTTACCCTTACCCTTACCCTTAAGCTTACCCTTACCCTTACCCTTACCCTTACCCTTGCTTTTACCCTTAAGCTTACCCTTACCCTTACCCTTACCCTTAAGCTTACCCTTACCCTTACCCTTACCCTTACCCTTACCCTTACCCTTACCCTTACCCTTACCCTTACCCTTACCCTTGCTTTTACCCTTAAGCTTACCCTTACCCTTACCCTTACCCTTACCCTTAAGCTTACCCTTACCCTTACCCTTACCCTTACCCTTACCCTTACCCTTACCCTTACCCTTACCCTTACCCTTACCCTTACCCTTACCCTTACCCTTGCTTTTACCCTTAAGCTTACCCTTACCCTTACCCTTACCCTTACCCTTACCCTTGCTTTTACCCTTGAGCTTACCCTTACCCTTACCCTTACCCTTACCCTTAAGCTCACCCTTACCCTTACCCTTACCCTTACCCTTACCCTTACCCTTACCCTTACCCTTACCCTTACCCTTGCTTTTACCCTTAAGCTTACCCTTACCCTTACCCTTACCCTTACCCTTACCCTTACCCTTACCCTTACCCTTACCCTTACCCTTACCCTTACCCTTACCCTTGCTTTTACCCTTAGGCTTACCCTTACCTTTACCCTTACCCTTACCCTTACCCTTACCCTTACCCTTACCCTTACCATTACCCTTGCTTTTACCCTTAAGCTTACCCTTACCCTTACCCTTTCCCTTACCCTTACCCTTACCCTTGCTTTTACCTTTAAGCTTACCCTTACCCTAACCCTAACCCTTACCCTTACCCTTGCTTTTACGCTTAGGCTTACCCTTACCCTTACCCTTACCCTTACCCTTGCTTTTACCCTTAAGCTTACCCTTACCCTTACCCTTACCCTTACCCTTACCCTTACCCTTACCCTTACCCTTACCCTTACCCTTACCCTTACCCTTACCCTTACCCTTACCTTTACCCTTACCCTTACCCTTACCCTTACCCTTACCCTTACCCTTACCCTTACCCTTGCTTTTACCCTTAAGCTTACCCTTACCCTTACCCTTACCCTTACCCTTACCCTTACCCTTACCCTTACCCTCACCCTTGCTTTTACCCTTAAGCTTACCCTTACCCTTACCCTTACCCTTACCCTTACCCTTACCCTTACCCTTACCCTTACCCTTACCCTTACCCTTGCTTTTACCCTTAAGCTTACCCTTACCCTTACCCTTACCCTAACCCTTACCCTTGCTTTTACCCTTAGGCTTACCCTTACCCTTACCCTTACCCTTACCCTTGCTTTTACCCTTAAGCTTACCCTTACCCTTACCCTTACCCTTACTCTTACCCTTACCCTTACCCTAACCCTTACCCTTACCCTTGCTTATACCCTTAGGCTTACCCTTACCTTTACCCTTACCCTTACCCTTACCCTTACCCTTACCCTTACCCTTACCCTTACCCTTACCCTTACCCTTACCCTTACCCTTGCTTTTACCCTTAAGCTTACCCTTACCCTTACCCTTACCCTTACCCTTACCCTTACCCTTACCCTTACCCTTACCCTTGCTTTTACCCTTAAGCTTACCCTTACCCTTACCCTTACCCTTACCCTTACCCTTACCCTTGCTTTTACCCTTAAGCTTACCCTCAACCTTACCCTTACCCTTACCCTTAAGCTTACCCTTACCCTTACCCTTACCCTTACCCTTACCCTTACCCTTACCCTTGCTTTTACCCTTGAGCTTACCCTTACCCTTACCCTTACCCTTACCCTTACCCTTACCCTTACCCTTACCCTTATCCTTACCCTTAAGCTTACCCTTACCCTTACCCTTACCCTTACCCTTACCCTTACCCTTACCCTTACCCTTACCCTTACCCTTGCTTTTACCCTTAAGCTTACCCTTACCCTTACCCTTACCCTTACCCTTACCCTTACCCTTGCTTTTACCCTTAGGCTTACCCTTACCTTTACCCTTACCCTTACCCTTACCCTTACCCTTACCCTTACCCTTACCCTTACCCTTACCCTTGCTTTTACCCTTAAGCTTACCCTTACCCTTACCCTTACCCTTACCCTTACCCTTACCCTTACACTTACCCTTACCCTTACCCTCACCCTTGCTTTTACCCTTAAGCTTACCCTTACCCTTACCCTTACCCTTACCCTTACCCTTACCCTTACCCTTACCCTTACCCTTACCCTTACCCTTACCCTTACCCTTACCCTTACCCTTACCCTTACCCTTACCCTTACCCTTACCCTTACCCTTACCCTTGCTTTTACCCTTAAGCTTACCCTCACCCTTACCCTTACCCTTACCCTTACCCTTACCCTTACCCTTACCCTTACCCTTACCCTTACCCTTGCTTTTACCCTTAGGCTTACCCTTACCTTTACCCTTACCCTTACCCTTACCCTTACCCTTACCCTTACCCTTACCCTTACCCTTACCCTTACCCTTGCTTTTACCCTTAAGCTTACCCTTACCCTTACCCTTACCCTTACCCTTACCCTTGCTTTTACCCTTAGGCTTACCCTTACCCTTACCCTTACCCTTACCCTTAAGCTTACCCTTACCCTTACCCTTACCCTTACCCTTACCCTTACCCTTACCCTTACCCTTACCCTTACCCTTACCCTTGCTTTTACCCTTAAGCTTACCCTTACCCTTACCCTTACACTTACCCTTACCCTTACCCTTACCCTTACCCTTACCCTTACCCTAACCCTTACCCTTACCCTTGCTTTTACCCTTAGGCTTACCCTTACCTTTACCCTTACCCTTACCCTTACCCTTAAGCTTACCCTTACCCTTACCCTTACCCTTACCCTTACCCTTACCCTTACCCTTACCCTTACCCTTACCCTTACCCTTACCCTTACCCTTGCTATTACCCTTAAGCTTACCCTTACCCTTACCCTTACACTTACCCTTACCCTTACCCTTACCCATACCCTTACCCTTACCCTTACCCTTACCCTAACCCTTACCCTTACCCTTGCTTTTACCCTTAGGCTTACCCTTACCTTTACCCTTACCCTTACCCTTACCCTTACCCTTACCCTTGCTTTTACCCTTAAGCTTACCCTTACCCTTACCCTTACCCTTACCCTTACCCTTACCCTTACCCTTACCCTTACCCTTACCCTTACCCTTACCCTTACCCTTCCCCTTGCTTTTACCCTTAAGCTTACCCTTACCCTTACCCTTACCCTTACCCTCACCCTTACCCTTACCCTTACCCTTGCTTTTACCCTTAAGCTTACCCTTACCCTTACCCTTACCCTTACCCTTACCCTTACCCTTACCCTTACCCTTACCCTTACCCTTACCCTTACCCTTACCCTTGCTTTTACCCTTAAGCTTACCCTTACCCTTACCCTTACCCTTACCCTTACCCTTACCCTTACCCTTACCCTTACCCTTACCCTTACCCTTACCCTTACCCTTACCCTTACCCTTACCCTTACCCTTACCCTTACCCTTACCCTTACCCTTACCCTTGCCCTTACCCTTACCCTTACCCTTACCCTTACCCTTACCCTTGCTTTTACCCTTAGGCTTACCCTTACCTTTACCCTTACCCTTACCCTTACCTTTATCCTTACCCTTACCCTTGCTTTAACCCTTAAGCTTTCCCTTACCCTCACCCTTACCCTTACCCTTACCCTTGCTTTTACCCTTAAGCTTACCCTTACCCTTACCCTTACCCTTACCCTTACCCTTGTTTTACCCTTAGGCTTACCCTTACCCTTACCCTTACCCTTACCCTTGCTTTTACCCTTAAGCTTACCCTTACCCTTACCCTTACCCTTACCCTTACCCTTACCCTTACCCTTACCCTTACCCTTACCCTTACCCTTACCCTTACCCTTACCTTTACCCTTACCCTTGCTTTTACCCTTAGGCTTACCCTAACCTTTACCCTTACCCTTACCCTTACCCTTACCCTTACCCTTACCCTTACCCTTACCCTTACCCTTACCCTTACCCTTACCCTTACCCTTGCTTTTACTCTTAAGCTTACCCTTTCCCTTACCCTTACCCTTACCCTTACCCTTACCCTTACCCTTGCTTTTACCCTTAAGCTTACCCCTACCCTTACCCTTACCCTCACCCTTACCCTTACCTTTACCCTTGCTTATACCCTTAAGCTTACCCTTACCCTTACCCTTACCCTTACCCTTACCCTTACCCTTACCCTTACCCTTACCCTTGCTTTTACCCTTAGGCTTACCCTTACCTTTACCCTTACCCTTACCCTTACCCTTACCCTGGCTTTTACCCTCAAGCTTACCCTTACCCTTACCCTTACCCTCACCCTAACCCTTACCCTTGCTTTTACCCTTAAGCTTACCCTTACCCTTACCCTTACCCTTACCCTTACCCTTACCCTTACCCTTACCCTTACCCTTACCCTTACCCTCACCCTTGCTTTTACCCTTAAGCTTACCCTTACCCTTACCCTTACCCTTACCCTTACCCTTACCCTTACCCTTACCCTTACCCTTACCCTTGCTTTTACCCTTAAGCTTACCCTTACCCTTACCCTTACCCTTACCCTTACCCTTACCCTAACCCTTACCCTTACCCTTACCCTTACCCTTGCTTTTACCCTAAGGCTTACCCTTACCTTTACCCTTACCCTTACCCTTACCCTTGCTTTTACCCTTAAGCTTACACTTACCCTCACCCTTACCCTTACCCTTACCCTTACCCTTACCCTTGCTTTTACCCTTAAGCTTACCCTTACCCTTACCCTTACCCTTACCCTTACCCTTACCCTTACCCTTACCCTTACCCTTACCCTTACCCTTGCTTTTACCCTTACCCTTACCCTTGCTTTTACCCTTAGGCTTACCCTTACCCTTACCCTTACCCTTACCCTTACCCTTACCGTTACCCTTGCTTTTACCCTTAAGCTTACCCTTACCCTTACCCTTACCCTCACCCTTACCCTTACCCTTACCCTTACCCTCACCCTTACCCTTACCCTTGCTTTTACCCTTAAGCTTACCCTTACCCTTACCCTTACCCTTACCCTTACCCTTACCCTTACCCTCACCCTTACCCTTAACCTTACCCTTACCCTTACCCTTACCCTTACCCTTGCTTTTACCCTTAAGCTTACCCTTACCCTTACCCTTACCCTTACCCTTACCCTTACCCTTACCCTTACCCTTGCTTTTACCCTTAAGCTTACCCTTACCCTTACCCTTACCCTTACCCTTACCCTTACCCTTACCCTTACCCTTACCCTTACCCTTACCCATACCCTTGCTTTTAACCTTAGGCTTACCCTTACCTTTACCCTTACCCTTACCCTTACCCTTACCCTTACCCTTACCCTTGCTTTTACCCTTAAGCTTACCCTTACCCTTACCCTTACCCTTACCCTTACCCTTACCCTTACCCTTGCTTTTACCCTTAAGCTTACCCTTACCCTTACCCTTACCCTTACCCTTACCCTTGCTTTTACCCTTAGGCTTACCCTTACCCTTACCCTTACCCTTACCCTTACCCTTACACTTACCCTTACCCTTACCCTTACCCTTACCCTTACCCTTACCCTTACCCTCACCCTTGCTTTTACCCTTAAGCTTACCCTTACCCTTACCCTTAACCTTACCCTTACCCTTACCCTTACCCTTACCCTTACCCTTACCCTTACCCTTACCCTTACCCATGCTTTTACCCTTAGGCTTACCCTTACCTTTACCCTTACCCTTACCCTTACCCTTACCCTTACCCTTACCCTTACCCTTACCCTTACCCTTGCTTTTACCCTTAAGCTTACCCTTACCCTTACCCTTACCCTTACCCTTGCTTTTACCCTTAAGCTTACCCTTACCCTTACCCTTACCCTTACCCTTACCCTTACCCTTACCCTTACCCTTACCCTTGCTTTTACCCTTAAGCTTACCCTTACCCTTACCCTTACCCTTACCCTTACCCTTACCCTTACCCTTACCCTTGCTTTTACCCTTAAGCTTACCCTTACCCTTACCCTTACCCTTACCCTTACCCTTACCCTTACCCTTACCCTTACCCTTACCCTTACCCTTACCCTTACCCTTACCCTTACCCTTACCCTTACCCTTGCTTTTACCCTTAGGCTTACCCTTACCTTTACCCTTACCCTTACCCTTACCCTTACCCTTACCCTTACCCTTGCTTTTACCCTTAAGCTTACCCTTACCCTTACCCTTACCCTTACCCTTACCCTTACCCTTGCTTTTACCCTTAAGCTTACCCTTACCCTTACCCTTACCCTTACCCTTGCTTTTACCCTTAGGCTTACCCTTACCCTTACCCTTACCCTTACCCTTGCTTTTACCCTTAAGCTTACCCTTACACTTACCCTTACCCTTACCCTTACCCTTACATTTACCCTTACCCTTACCCTTACACTTACCCTTACCCTTACCCTTACCCTTGCTTTTACCCTTAGGCTCACCCTTACCTGTACCCTTACCCTTACCCTTACCCTTACCCTTACCCTTACCTTCACCCTTACCCTTACCCTTACCCTTGCTTATACCCTTAAGCTTACCCTTACCCTTACCCTTACCCTTACCCTTACCCTTACCCTTACCCTTACCCTTACCCTTACCCTTACCCTTACCCTTACCCTTACCCTTACCCTTACCCTTACCCTTGCTTTTACCCTTAGGCTTACCCTTACCTTTACCCTTACCCTTACCCTTACCCTTACCCTTACCCTTACCCTTACCCTTACCCTTACCTTTACCCTTGCTTTTACCCTTAAGCTTACCCTTACCCTTACCCTTACCCTTACCCTTACCCTAACCCTTACCCTTGCTTTTACCCTTTAGCTTACCCTTACCCTTACCCTTACCCTTACCCTTACCCTTACCCTTACCCTTACCCTTACCCTTACCCTTACCCTTACCCTTACCCTTACCCTTACCCTTACCCTTACCCTTACCCTTACCCTTACCCTTACCCTTACCCTTACCCTTACCCTTACCCTTACCCTTGCTTTTACCCTTAAGCTTACCCTTACCCTTACCCTTACCCTTACCCTTACCCTTACCCTTACCCTTACCCTTACCCTTACCCTTGCTTTTACCCTTAAGCTTACCCTTACCCTTACCCTTACCCTTACCCTTGCTTTTACCCTTAGGCTTACCCTTACCTTTACCCTTACCCTTACCCTTACCCTTACCCTTACCCTTACCCTTACCCTTACCCTTACCCTTACCCTTACCCTTACCCTTACCCTTGCTTTTACCCTTAAGCTTACCCTTACCCTTACCCTTACCCTTACCCTTACCCTTGCTTTTACCCTTAAGCTTACCCTTACCCTTACCCTTACCCTTACCCTTACCCTTGCTTTTACCCTTAGGCTTACCCTTACCCTTACCCTTACCCTTACCCTTGCTTTTACTCTTAAGCTTACCCTTACTCTTACCCTTACTCTTACCCTTACCCTTACCCTTACCCTTACCCTTACCCTTACCCTTACCCTTACCCTTACCCTTACCCTTACCCTTACCCTTACCCTTACCCTTACCCTTGCTTTTACCCTTAGGCTTACCCTTACCTTTACCCTTACCCTAACCCTTACCCTTACCCTTACCCTTACCCTTACCCTTGCTTTTACCCTTAAGCTTACCCTTACCCTTACCCTTACCCTTACCCTTACCCTTACCCTTACCCTTACCCTTGCTTTTACCCTTAAGCTTACCCTTACCCTTACCCTTACCCTTACCCTTACCCTTACCCTTACCCTAACCCTTACCCTTGCTTTTACCCTTAAGCTTACCCTTACCCTTACCCTTACCCTTACCCTTACCCTTACCCTTACCCTTACCCTTACCTTTACCCTTACCCTTACCCTTACCCTTACCCTTACCCTTACCCTTACCCTTACCCTTACCCTTACCCTTACCCTTACCCTTGCTTTTACCCTTAAGCTTACCCTTACCCTTACCCTTACCCTTACCCTTACCCTTGCTTTTACCCTTAAGCTTACCCTTACCCTTACCCTTACCCTTACCCTTACCCTTACCCTTACCCTTGCTTTTACCCTTAAGCTTACCCTTACCCTTACCCTTACCCTTACCCTTACCCTTACCCTTACCCTTACCCTTACCCTTACCCTTACCCTTACCCTTACCCTTGCTTTTACCCTTAGGCTTACCCTTACCTTTACCCTTACCCTAACCCTTACCCTTACCCTTTCCCTTACCCTTACCCTTGCTTTTACCCTTAAGCTTACCCTTACCCTTACCCTTACCCTTACCCTTACCCTTACCCTTGCTTTTACCCTTAAGCTTACCCTTACCCTTACCCTTACCCTTACCCTTACCCTTACCCTTACCCTTACCCTTACCCTTACCCTTGCTTTTACCCTTAAGCTTACCCTTACCCTTACCCTTACCCTTACCCTTACCCTTACCCTTACCCTAACCCTTACCCTTGCTTTTACCCTTAAGCTTACCCTTACCCTTACCCTTACCCTTACCCTTACCCTTACCCTTACCTTTACCCTTACCCTTACCCTTACCCTTACCCTTACCCTTACCCTTACCCTTACCCTTACCCTTACCCTTGCTTTTACCCTTAAGCTTACCCTTACCCTTACCCTTACCCTTACCCTTACCCTTGCTTTTACCCTTAAGCTTACCCTTACCCTTACCCTTACCCTTACCCTTACCCTTACCCTTACCCTTACCCTTGCTTTTACCCTTAGGCTTACCCTTACCTTTACCCTTACCCTTACCCTTACCCTTACCCTTACCCTTACCCTTACCCTTGCTTTTACCCTTAAGCTTACCCTTACCCTTACCCTTACCCTTAACCTTACCCTTACCCTTGCTTTTACCCTTAAGCTTACCCTTACCCTTACCCTTACCCTTACCCTTACCCTTGCTTTTACCCTTAGGCTTACCCTTACCCTTACCCTTACCCTTACCCTTGCTTTTACCCTTAAGCTTACCCTTACCCTTACCCTTACTCTTACCCTTACCCTTACCCTTACCCTTACTCTTACCCTTGCTTTTACCCTTAGGCTTACCCTTACCCTTGCTTTTACCCTTAGGCTTACCCTTAACCTTACCCTTACCCTTGCTTTTACCCTTAAGCTTACCCTTACCCTTACCCTTACCCTTACCCTTACCCTTGCTTTTACCCTTAGGCTTACCCTTACCCTTACCCTTACCCTTACCCTTGCTTTTACCCTTAAGCTTACCCTTACCCTTACCCTTACTCTTACCCTTACCCTTACCCTTACCCTTACCCTTACCCTTACCCTTACCCTTACCCTTACCCTTACCCTTGCTTTTACCCTTAGGCTTACCCTTACCTTTACCCTTACCCTAACCCTTACCCTTACCCTTACCCTTACCCTTACCCTTGCTTTTACCCTTAAGCTTACCCTTACCCTTACCCTTACCCTTACCCTTACCCTTACCCTTACCCTTACCCTTACCCTTGCTTTTACCCTTAAGCTTACCCTTACCCTTACCCTTACCATTACCCTTACCCTTACCCTTACCCTTACCCTTACCCTTACCCTTACCTTTGCTTTTACCCTTAAGCTTACCCTTACCCTTACCCTTACCCTTACCCTTACCCTTACCCTTACCCTTACCCTTACCCTTATCCTTGCTTTTACCCTTAGGCTTACCCTTACCTTTACCCTTACCCTTACCCTTACCCTTACCCTTACCCTTGCTTTTACCCTTAAGCTTACCCTTACCCTTACCCTTACCCTTACCCTTAAGCTTACCCTTACCCTTACCCTTACCCTTACCCTTACCCTTACCCTTACCCTTACCCTTACCCTTACCCTTACCCTTACCCTTACCCTTACCCTTACCCTTGCTTTTACCCTTAAGCTTACCCTTACCCTTACCCTTACCCTTACCCTTACCCTTACCCTTGCTTTTACCCTTAAGCTTACCCTTACCCTTACCCTTACCCTTACCCTTAAGCTTTCCCTTACCCTTACCCTTACCCTTACCCTTACCCTTACCCTTACCCTTACCCTTACCCTTACCCTTACCCTTACCCTTACCCTTACCCTTACCCTTGCTTTTACCCTTAAGCTTACCCTTACCCTTACCCTTACCCTTACCCTTAAGCTTACCCTTACCCTTACCCTTACCCTTACCCTCACCCTTACCCTTACCCTTGCTTTTACCCTTAAGCTTACCCTTACCCTTACCCTTACCCTTACCCTTAAGCTTACCCTTACCCTTACATTTACCCTTACCCTTACCCTTGCTTTTACCCTTAAGCTTACCCTTACCCTTACCCTTACCCTTACCCTTAAGCTTACCCTTACCCTTACCCTTACCCTTACCCTTACCCTTACCCTTACCCTTACCCTTACCTTTACCCTTACCCTTACCCTTGCTTTTACCCTTAAGCTTACCCTTACCCTTACCCTTACCCTTACCCTTGCTTTTACCCTTAAGCTTACCCTTACCCTTACCCTTACCCTTACCCTTAAGCTTACCCTTACCCTTACCCTTACCCTTACCCTTACCCTTACCCTTACCCTTACCCTTACCCTTACCCTTACCCTTACCCTTACCCTTACCCTTGCTTTTACCCTTAAGCTTACCCTTACCCTTACCCTTAACCTTACCCTTACCCTTACCCTTACCCTTACCCTTACCCTTGCTTTTACCCTTAGGCTTACCCTTACCTTTACCCTTACCCTTACCCTTACCCTCACCCTTACCCTTACCCTTACCCTTACCTTTACCCTTACCCTTGCTTTTACCCTTAAGCTTACCCTTACCCTTACCCTTACCCTTACCCTTACCCTTACTCTTGCTTTTACCCTTAAGCTTACCATTACCCTTACCCTTACCCTTACCCTTACCCTTGCTTTTACCCTTAGGCTTACCCTTACCCTTTCCCTTACCCTTACCCTTGGTTTTACCCTTAAGCTTACCCTTACCCTTACCCTTACCCTCACCCTTACCCTTACCCTTACCCTTACCCTTACCCTTACCCTTACCCTTACCCTTACCCTTACCCTAACCCTTACCCTTACCCTTACCCTTACCCTTACCCTTGCTTTTACCCTTAGGCTTACCCTTACCTTTACCCTTACCCTCACCCTTACCCTTACCCTTACCCTTGCTTTTACCCTTAAGCTTACCCTTACCCTTACCCTTACCCTTACCCTTACCCTTACCCTTACCCTTACCCTTACCCTTACCCTTGCTTTTACCCTTAAGCTTACCCTTACCCTTACCCTTACCCTTACCCTTACCCTTACCCTTACCCTTACCCTTACCCTTACCCTTACCCTTACCCGTACCCTTACCCTCACCCTTGCTTTTACCCTCAAGCTTACCCTTACCCTTACCCTTACCCTTACCCTTACCCTTACCCTTGCTTTTACCCTTAAGCTAACCCTTACCCTTACCCTTACCCTTACCCTTACCCTTGCTTTTACCCTTAGGCTTACCCTTACCCTTACCCTTACCCTTGCTTTTACCCTTAAGCTTACCCTTACCCTTACCCTTACCCTTAGTCTTACCCTTACCCTTACCCTTACCCTTACCCTTGCTTTTACCCTTAGGCTTACCCTTACCTTTACCCTTACCCTTACCCTTACCCTTACCCTTACCCTTACCCTTACCCTTACCCTTACCCTTACCCTTACCCTTACCCTTACCCTTACCCTTACCCTTACCCTTACCCTTACCCTTACCCTTACCCTTACCCTTACCCTTGCTTTTACCCTTAAGCTAACCCTTACCCTTACCCTTACCCTTACCCTTACCCTTAACCTTACCCTTACCATTGCTTTTATCCTTAAGCTCACCCTTACCCTTACCCTTACCCTTACCCTTACACTTACCCTTACCCTGACCCTTACCCTTGCTTTTACCCTTAAGCTTACCCTTACCCTTACCCTTACCCTTACCCTTACCCTTACCCTTACCCTTACCCTTACCCTTACCCTTACCCTTGCTTTTACCCTTAAGCTAACCCTTACCCTTACCCTTACCCTTACCCTTACCCTTGCTTTTACCCTTAAGCTTACCCTTACCCTTACCCTTACCCTTACCCTTAAGCTTACCCTTACCCTTACCCTTACCCTTACCCTTACCCTTACCCTTACCCTTACCCTTACCCTTGCTTTTACCCTTAAGCTTACCCTTACCCTTACCCTTACCCTTACCCTAACCCTTACCCTTAACCTTACCCTTACCCTTACCCTTACCCTTACCCTTAACCTTACCCTTACCCTTGCTTTTACCCTTAAGCTCACCCTTACCCTTACCCTTACCCTTACCCTTACACTTACCCTTACCCTGACCCTTACCCTTGCTTTTACCCTTAAGCTTACCCTTACCCTTACCCTTACCCTTACCCTTAAGCTTACCCTTACCCTTACCCTTACCCTTACCCTTACCCTTACCCTTACCCTTACCCTTACCCTTGCTTTTACCCTTAAGCTTACCCTTACCCTTACCCTTACCCTTACCCTTAAGCTTACCCTTACCCTTACCCTTACCCTTACCCTTACCCTTACCCTTACCCTTACCCTTACCCTTGCTTTTACCCTTAAGCTTACCCTTACCCTTACCCTTACCCTTACCCTAACCCTTACCATTACCCTTACCCTTACCCTTACCCTTACCCTTACCCTTACCCTTGCTTTTACCCTTAAGCTTACCCTTACCCTTACCCTTACCCTTACCCTTACCCTTACCCTTACCCTTACCCTTACCCTTACCCTTACCCTTACCCTTGCTTTTACCCTTAAGCTTACCCTTACCCTTACCCTTACCCTTACCCTTACCCTTACCCTTACCCTTACCCTCACCCTTACCCTTGCTTTTACCCTTAAGCTTACCCTTACCCTTACCCTTACTCTTACCCTTACCCTTACCCTTACCCTTACCCTTGCTTTTACCCTTAAGCTTACCCTTACCCTTACCTTTACCCTTACCCTTACCCTTACCCTTACCCTTACCCTTACCCTTACCCTTACCCTTACCCTTACCCTTACCCTAACCCTTACCCTTGCTTTTACCCTTAGGCTTACCCTTACCTTTAGCCTTACCCTTACCCTTACCCTTACCCTTACCCTTACCCTTACCCTTACCCTTACCCTTGCTTTTACCCTTAAGCTTACCCTTACCCTTACCCTTACCCTTACCCTTACCCTTACCCTTACCCTTACCCTTACCCTTGCTTTTACCCTTAAGCTTACCCTTACCCTTACCCTTACCCTTACACTTACCCTCGCTTTTACCCTTAGGCTTACCCTTACCCTTACCCTTACCCTTACCCTTAAGCTTACCCTTACCCTTACCCTTACCCTTACCCTTACCCTTACCCTTACCCTTACCCTTACCCTTACCCTTACCCTTACTCTTACCCTTACCCTTGCTTTCACCCTTAAGCTTACCCTTACCCTTACCCTTACCCTTACCCTTACCCTTACCCTTACCCTTACCCTTACCCTTACCCTTACCCTTGCTTTGACCCTTAGGCTTACCCTTACCTTTACCCTTACCCTTACCCTTACCCTTACCCTTACCCTTACCCTTACCCTTACCCTTACCCTTACCCTTACCCTTACCCTTACCCTTGCTTTTACCCTTAAGCTTACCCTAACCCTTACCCTTACCCTTACCCTTACCCTTACCCTTACCCTTGCTTTTACCCTTAAGCTTACCCTTACCCTTACCCTTACCCTTACCCTTACCCTTGCTTTTACCCTTAGGCTTACCCTTACCCTTACCCTTACCCTTACCCTTGCTTTCACCCTTAAGCTTACCCTTACCCTTACCCTTACCCTTACCCTTACCCTTACCCTTACCCTTACCCTTACCCTTACCCTTACCCTTACCCTTGCTTTTACCCTTAGGCTTAACCTTACCTTTACCCTTACCCTTACCCTTACCCTTACCCTTACCCTTACCCTTACCCTTACCCTTACCCTTACCCTTACCCTTACCCTTACCCTTACCCTTACCCTTACCCTTACCCTTGCTTTTACCCTTAAGCTTACCCTTACCCTTACCCTTACCCTTACCCTTACCCTTACCCTTACCCTTACCCTTACCCTTGCTTTTACCCTTAAGCTTACCCTTACCCTTACCCTTACCCTTACCCTCACCCTTACCCTTACCCTTACCCTTGCTTATACCCTTAAGCTTACCCTTACCCTTACCCTTACCCTTACCCTTACCCTTACCCTTACCCTTACCCTTACCCTTACCCTTACCCTTACCCTTGCTTTTACCCTTAGGCTTACCCTTACCTTTACCCTTACCCTTAGCCTTACCCTTACCCTTACCCTTACCCTTACCCTTGCTTTTACCCTTAAGCTTACCCTTACCCTTACCCTTACCCTTACCCTTACCCTAATCCTTACCCTTGCTTTTACCCTTAAGCTTACCCTTACCCTTACCCTTACCCTTACCCTTGCTTTTACCCTTAAGCTTACCCTTACCCTTACCCTTACCCTTACCCTTACCCTTACCCTTACCCTTATCCTTACCCTTGCTTTTACCCTTAAGCTTACCCTTACCCTTACCCTTACCCTTACCCTTACCCTTACCCTTACCCTTACCCTTACCCTTACCCTTACCCTTGCTTTTACTCTTAGGCTTACCCTTACCTTTACCCTTACCCTTACCTTTACCCTTACCCTCACCCTAACCCTTACCCTTGCTTTTACCCTTAAGCTTACCCTTACCCTTACCCTTACCCTTACCCTTACCCTTGCTTTTACCCTTAAGCTTACCCTTACCCTTACCCTTAACCTTACCCTTACCCTTGCTTTTACCCTTAGGCTTACCCTTACCCTTACCCTTACCCTTACCCTTGCTTTTACCCTTAAGCTTACCCTTACCCTTACCCTTACTCTTACCCTTACCCTTACCCTTACCCTTACCCTTACCCTTACCCTTACCCTTACCCTTACCCTTACCCTTACCCTTGCTTTTACCCTTAGGCTTACCCTTACCTTTACCCTTACCCTAACCCTTACCCTTACCCTTACCCTTACCCTTACCCTTGCTTTTACCCTTAAGCTTACCCTTACCCTTACCCTTACCCTTACCCTTACCCTTACCCTTACCCTTACCCTTACCCTTACCCTTACCCTTACCCTTACCCTTACCCTTACCCTTACCCTTGCTTTTACCCTTAAGCTTACCCTTACCCTTACCCTTCCCCTTACCCTTACCCTTACCCTTACCCTTACCCTTACCCTTACCCTTGCTTTTACCCTTAAGCTCACCCTTACCCTTACCCTTACCCTTACCCTTACCCTTACCCTTACCCTTACCCTTACCCTTACCCTTACCCTTGCTTTTACCCTTAGGCTTACCCTTACCTTTACCCTTACCCTTACCCTTACCCTTACCCTTACCCTTGCTTTTACCCTTAAGCTTACCCTTACCCTTACCCTTACCCTTAAGCTTACCCTTACCCTTACCCTTACCCTTACCCTTAGCCTTACCCTTACCCTTACCCTTACCTTACCCTTACCCTTACCCTTGCTTTTACCCTTAAGCTTACCCTTACCCTTACCCTTACCCTTACCCTTACCCTTGCTTTTACCCTTAAGCTTACCCTTACCCTTACCCTTACCCTTAAGCTTACCCTTACCCTTACCCTTACACTTACCCTTACCCTTACCCTTACCCTTACCCTTACCCTTACCCTTACCCTTACCCTTACCCTTACCCTTACCCTTACCCTTACCCTTACCCTTACCCTTACCCTTACCCTTACCCTTGCTTTTACCCTTAAGCTTACCCTTACCCTTACCCTTACCCTTACCCTTACCCTTAAGCTTACCCTTACCCTTACCCTTACCCTTACCCTTACCCTTAACCTTACCCTTGCTTTTACCCTTAAGCTTACCCTTACCCTTACCCTTACCCTTACCCTTAAGCTTACCCTTACCCTTACCCTTACCCTTACCCTTACCCTTGCTTTTACCCTTAAGCTTACCCTTACCCTTACCCTTACCCTTACCCTTAAGCTTACCCTTACCCTTACCCTTACCCTTACCCTTACCCTTACCCTTACCCTTGCTTTTACCCTTAAGCTTACCCTTACCCTTACCCTCACCCTTACCCTTGCTTTTACCCTTAAGCTTACCCTTACCCTTACCCTTACCCTTACCCTTAAGCTTACCCTTACCCTTACCCTTACCCTTACCCTTACCCTTACCCTTACCCTTACCCTTGCTTTTACCCTTAAGCTTACCCTTACCCTTACCCTTACCCTTACCCTTACCCTTACCCTTACCCTTACCCTTGCTTTTACCCTTAGGCTTACCCTTACCTTTACCCTTACCCTTACCCTTACCCTTACCCTTACCTTTACCCTTACCCTTGCTTTTACCCTTAAGCTTACCCTTACCCTTACCCTTACCCTTACCCTTACCCTTACCCTTACCATTGCTTTTACCCTTAAGCTTACCCTTACCCTTACCCTTACCCTTACCCTTACCCTTGCTTTTACCCTTAGGCTTACCCTTACCCTTACCCTTACCCTTACCCTTGCTTTTACCCTTAAGCTTACCCTTACCCTTACCCTTACCCTTACCCTTACCCTTACCCTTACCCTTACCCTTACCCTTACCCTTACCCTTACCCTTACCCTTACCCTTACCCTTACCCTTACCCTTACCCTTACCCTTACCCTTACCCTTACCCTTACCCTTACCCTTACCCTTACCCTTACCCTTGCTTTTACCCTTAGGCTTACCCTTACCTTTACCCTTACCCTTACCCTTACCCTTACCCTTACCCTTGCTTTTACCCTTAAGCTTACCCTTACCCTTACCCTTACCCTTACCCTTACCCTTACCCTTACCCTTACCCTTACCCTTGCTTTTACCCTTAAGCTTACCCTTACCCTTACCCTTACCCTTACCCTTACCCTTACCCTTACCCTTACCCTTACCCTTACCCTTACCCTTACCCTCACCCTTGCTTTTACCCTTAAGCTTACCCTTACCCTTACCCTTACCCTTACCCTTACCCTTGCTTTTACCCTTAAGCTTACCCTTACCCTTACCCTTACCCTCACCCTTACCCTTGCTTTTACCCTTAGGCTTACCCTTACCCTTACCCTTACCCTTACCCTTACCCTTACCCTTACCCTTACCCTTACCCTTACCCTTACCCTTAAGCTTACCCTTACCCTTACCCTTACCCTTACCCTTACCCTTACCCTTGCTTTTACCCTTAAGCTTACCCTTACCCTTACCCTTACTCTTACCCTTACCCTTACCCTTACCCTTACCCTTACCTTTACCCTTACCCTTACCCTTACCCTTGCTTTTACCCTTAGGCTTACCCTTACCTTTACCCTTACCCTAACCCTTACCCTTACCCTTACCCTTACCCTTACCCTTGCTTTTACCCTTAAGCTTACCCTTACCCTTACCCTTACCCTTACCCTTACCCTTACCCTTACCCTTACCCTTACCCTTACCCTTGCTTTTACCCTTAAGCTTACCCTTACCCTTACCCTTACCCTTACCCTTACCCTTACCCTTACCCTTACCCTTACCCTTACCCTTACCCTTGCTTTTACCCTTAAGCTTACCCTTACCCTTACCCTTACCCTTACCCTTACCCTTACCCTTGCTTTTACCCTTAGGCTTACCCTTACCTTTACCCTTACCCTTACCCTTACCCTTACCCTTACCCTTGCTTTTACCCTTAAGCTTACCCTTACCCTTACCCTTGCCCTTAAGCTTACCCTTACCCTTACCCTTACCCTTACCCTTACCCTTACCCTTACCCTTACCCTTACCCTTACCCTTACCCTTACCCTTACCCTTACCCTTGCTTTTACCCTTAAGCTTACCCTTACCCTTACCCTTACCCTTACCCTTACCCTTGCTTTTACCCTTAAGCTTACCCTTACCCTTACCCTTACCCTTAAGCTTACCCTTACCCTTACCCTTACCCTTACCCTTACCCTTACCCTTACCCTTACCCTTACCCTTGCTTTTACCCTTAAGCTTACCCTTACCCTTACCCTTACCCTTACCCTTACCCTTAGCCTTACCCTTACCCTTGCTTTTACCCTTAAGCTTACCCTTACCCTTACCCTTACCCTTACCCTTGCTTTTACCCTTAGGCTTACCCTTACCCTTACCCTTACCCTTACCCTTAAGCTTACCCTTACCCTTACCCTTACCCTTACCCTTGCTTTTACCCTTAAGCTTACCCTTACCCTTACCCTTACCCTTACCCTTACCCTTACCCTTACCCTTACCCTTACCCTTACCCTTACCCTTACCCTTACCCTTACCCTTACCCTTACCCTTACCCTTACTTAGGGTAAGGGTAAGGGTAAGCTTAAGGGTAAAAGCAAGGGTAAGGGTAAGGGTAAGGGTAAGGGTAAGGGTAAGGGTAAGGGTAAGGGTAAGCTTAAGGGTAAGGGTAAGGGTAAGGGTAAGGGTAAGCTTAAGGGTAAAAGCAAGGGTAAGGGTAAGGGTAAGGGTAAGGGTAAGGGTAAGGGTAAGGGTAAGCTTAAGGGTAGGGGTAAGGGTAAGGGTAAGGGTAAGCTTAAGGGTAAAAGCAAGGGTAAGGTTAAGGGTAAGGGTAAGGGTAAGGGTAAGGGTAAGCTTAAGGGTAAGGGTAAGGGTAAGGGTAAGGGTAAGCTTAAGGGTAAAAGCAAGGGTAAGGGTAAGGGTAAGGGTAAGGGTAAGGGTAAGGGTAAGGGTAAGGGTAAGGGTAAGGGTAAGGGTAAGGGTAAGCTTAAGGGTAAGGGTAAGGGTAAGGGTAAGCTTAAGGGTAAAAGCAAGGGTAAGGGTAAGGGTAAGGGTAAGGGTAAGGGTAAGCTTAAGGGTAAAAGCAAGGGTAAGGGTAAGGGTAAGGGTAAGGGTAAGGGTAAGGGTAAGGGTAAGGGTAAGGGTAAGGGTAAGGGTAAGGGTAAGGGTAAGGGTAAGCTTAAGGGCAAGGGTAAGGGTAAGGGTAAGCTTAAGGGTAAAAGCAAGGGTAAGGGTAAGGGTAAGGGTAAGGGTAAGGGTAAAGGTAAGGGTAAGCCTAAGGGTAAAAGCAAGGGTAAGGGTAAGGGTAAGGGTAAGGGTAAGGGTAAGGGTAAGGGTAAGGGTAAGCTTAAGGGTAAAAGCAAGGGTAAGGGTAAGGGTAAGGGTAAGGGTAAGGGTAAGGGTAAGGGTAAGGGTAAGGGTAAGGGTAAGGGTAAGGGTAAGCTTAAGGGTAAAAGCAAGGGTAAGGGTAAGGGTAAGGGTAAGGGTAAGGGTAAGGGTAAGGGTAAGGGTAAGGGTAAGGGTAAGGGTAAGGGTAAGCTTAAGGGTAAAAGCAAGGGTAAGGGTAAGGGTAAGGGTAAGGGTAAGGGTTAGGGTAAGGGTAAAGGTAAGGGTAAGCCTAAGGGTAAAAGCAAGGGTAAGGGTAAGGGTAAGGGTAAAGGTAAGGGTAAGGGTAAGGGTAAGGGTAAGGGTAAGAGTAAGGGTAAGGGTAAGGGTAAGCTTAAGGGTAAAAGCAAGGGTAAGGGTAAGGGTAAGGGTAAGGGTAAGCCTAAGGGTAAAAGCAAGGGTAAGGGTAAGGTTAAGGGTAAGGGTAAGGGTAATCTTAAGGGTAAAAGCAAGGGTAAGGGTGAGGGTGAGGGTAAGGGTAAGGGTAAGGGTAAGGGTAAAGGTAAGGGTAAGCCTAAGAGTAAAAGCAAGGGTAAGGGTAAGGGTAAGGGTAAGGGTAAGGGTAAGGGTAAGGTTACCCTCACCCTTACCCTTACCCTTACCCTTACCCTTGCTTTTACCCTTAGGCTTACCCTTACCCTTACCCTTACCCTTACCCTTAAGCTTACCCTTACCCTTACACTTACCCTTACCCTTACCCTTACCCTTACCCTTACCCTTACCCTTACCCTTACCCTTGCTTTTACCCTTAAGCTTACCCTTACCCTTACCCTTACCCTTACCCTTACCCTTACCCTTACCCTTACCCTTACCCTTACCCTTACCCTTGCTTTGACCCTTAGGCTTACCCTTACCTTTACCCTTACCCTTACCCTTACCCTTACCCTTACCCTTACCCTTACCCTTACCCTTACCCTTACCCTTACCCTTACCCTTACCCTTGCTTTTACCCTTAAGCTTACCCTTACCCTTACCCTTACCCTTACCCTTACCCTTACCCTTACCCTTACCCTTGCTTTTACCCTTAAGCTTACCCTTACCCTTACCCTTACCCTTACCCTTACCCTTGCTTTTACCCTTAGGCTTACCCTTACCCTTACCCTTACCCTTACCCTTGCTTTTACCCTTAAGCTTACCCTTACCCTCACCCTTACCCTTACCCTTACCCTCACCCTAACCCTTACCCTTACCCTTACCCTTACCCTTACCCTTACCCTTGCTTTTACCCTTAGGCTTAACCTTACCTTTACCCTTACCCTTACCCTTACCCTTACCCTTACCCTTACCCTTACCCTTACCCTTACCCTTACCCTTACCCTTACCCTTACCCTTACCCTTACCCTTACCCTTACCCTTGCTTTTACCCTTAAGCTTACCCTTACCCTTACCCTTACCCTTACCCTTACCCTTACCCTTACCCTTGCTTTTTCCCTTAAGCTTACCCTTACCCTTACCCTTACCCTTACCCTTACCCTCACCCTTACCCTTACCCTTACCCTTGCTTATACCCTTAAGCTTACCCTTACCCTTACCCTTACCCTTACCCTTACCCTTACCCTTACCCTTACCCTTACCCTTACCCTTACCCTTACCCTTACCCTTACCCTTACCCTTACCCTTGCTTTTACCCTTAGGCTTACCCTTACCTTTACCCTTACCCTTACGCTTACCCTTACCCTTACCCTCACCCTTACCCTTACCCTTACCCTTGCTTTTACCCTTAAGCTTACCCTTACCCTTACCCTTACCCTTACCCTTACCCTTACCCTTACCCTAACCCTTACCCTTGCTTTTACCCTTAAGCTTACCCTTACCCTTACCCTTACCCTTACCCTTACCCTTACCCTTACCCTTACCCTTACCCTTACCCTTACCCTTGCTTTTACCCTTAAGCTTACCCTTACCCTTACCCTTACCCTTACCCTTACCCTTACCCTTACCCTTACCCTTGCTTTTACTCTTAAGCTTACCCTTACCCTTACCCTTACCCTTACCCTTACCCTTGCTTTTACCCTTAAGCTTACCCTTACCCTTACCCTTACCCTTACCCTTACCCTTACCCTTACCCTTATCCTTACCCTTGCTTTTACCCTTAAGCTTACCCTTACCCTTACCCTTACCCTTACCCTTACCCTTACCCTTACCCTTACCCTTACCCTTACCCTTACCCTTGCTTTTACTCTTAGGCTTACCCTTACCTTTACCCTTACCCTTACCTTTACCCTTACCCTCACCCTAACCCTTACCCTTGCTTTTACCCTTAAGCTTACCCTTACCCTTCCCCTTACCCTTACCCTTACCCTTGCTTTTACCCTTAAGCTTACCCTTACCCTTACCCTTAACCTTACCCTTACCCTTGCTTTTACCCTTAGGCTTACCCTTACCCTTACCCTTACCCTTACCCTTGCTTTTACCCTTAAGCTTACCCTTACCCTTACCCTTACTCTTACCCTTACCCTTACCCTTACCCTTACCCTTACCCTTACCCTTACCCTTACCCTTACCCTTACCCTTGCTTTTACCCTTAGGCTTACCCTTACCTTTACCCTTACCCTAACCCTTACCCTTACCCTTACCCTTACCCTTACCCTTGCTTTTACCCTTAAGCTTACCCTTACCCTTACCCTTACCCTTACCCTTACCCTTACCCTTACCCTTACCCTTACCCTTACCCTTACCCTTACCCTTACCCTTACCCTTACCCTTACCCTTGCTTTTACCCTTAAGCTTACCCTTACCCTTACCCTTTCCCTTACCCTTACCCTTACCCTTACCCTTACCCTTACCCTTACCCTTGCTTTTACCCTTAAGCTCACCCTTACCCTTACCCTTACCCTTACCCTTACCCTTACCCTTACCCTTACCCTTACCCTTACCCTAACCCTTACCCTTACCCTTGCTTTTACCCTTAGGCTTACCCTTACCTTTACCCTTACCCTTACCCTTACCCTTACCCTTACCCTTGCTTTTACCCTTAAGCTTACCCTCACCCTTACCCTTACCCTTAAGCTTACCCTTACCCTTACCCTTACCCTTACCCTTAGCCTTACCCTTACCCTTACCCTTACCTTACCCTTACCCTTACCCTTGCTTTTACCCTTAAGCTTACCCTTACCCTTACCCTTACCCTTGCTTTTACCCTTAAGCTTACCCTTACCCTTACCCTTACCCTTAAGCTTACCCTTACCCTTACCCTTACACTTACCCTTACCCTTACCCTTACCCTTACCCTTACCCTTACCCTTACCCTTACCCTTACCCTTACCCTTACCCTTACCCTTACCCTTACCCTTACCCTTACCCTTGCTTTTACCCTTAAGCTTACCCTTACCCTTACCCTTACCCTTACCCTTACCCTTAAGCTTACCCTTACCCTTACCCTTACCCTTACCCTTACCCTTAACCTTACCCTTGCTTTTACCCTTAAGCTTACCCTTACCCTTACCCTTACCCTTACCCTTAAGCTTACCCTTACCCTTACCCTTACCCTTACCCTTGCTTTTACCCTTAAGCTTACCCTTACCCTTACCCTTACCCTTACCCTTAAGCTTACCCTTACCCTTACCCTTACCCTTACCCTTACCCTTACCCTTACCCTTACCCTTACCCTTGCTTTTACCCTTAAGCTTACCCTTACCCTTACCCTCACCCTTACCCTTGCTTTTACCCTTAAGCTTACCCTTACCCTTACCCTTACCCTTACCCTTAAGCTTACCCGTACCCTTACCCTTACCCTTACCCTTACCCTTACCCTTACCCTTACCCTTACCCTTACCCTTACCCTTGCTTTTACCCTTAAGCTTACCCTTACCCTTACCCTTACCCTTACCCTTACCCTTACCCTTACCCTTACCCTTGCTTTTACCCTTAGGCTTACCCTTACCTTTACCCTTACCCTTACCCTTACCCTTACCCTTACCTTTACCCTTACCCTTGCTTTTACCCTTAAGCTTACCCTTACCCTTACCCTTACCCTTACCCTTACCCTTACCCTTACCATTGCTTTTACCCTTAAGCTTACCCTTACCCTTACCCTTACCCTTACCCTTACCCTTGCTTTTACCCTTAGGCTTACCCTTACCCTTACCCTTACCCTTACCCTAGCTTTTACCCTTAAGCTTACCCTTACCCTTACCCTTACCCTTACCCTTACCCTTACCCTTACCCTTACCCTTACCCTTACCCTTACCCTTACCCTTACCCTTACCCTTACCCTTACCCTTACCCTTACCCTTACCCTTACCCTTACCCTTACCCTTACCCTTACCCTTACCCTTACCCTTACCCTTACCCTTACCCTTACCCTTACCCTTACCCTTACCCTTGCTTTTACCCTTAGGCTTACCCTTACCTTTACCCTTACCCTTACCCTTACCCTTACCCTTACCCTTGCTTTTACCCTTAAGCTTACCCTTACCCTTACCCTTACCCTTACCCTTACCCTTACCCTTACCCTTACCCTTACCCTTGCTTTTACCCTTAAGCTTACCCTTACCCTTACCCTTACCCTTACCCTTACCCTTACCCTTACCCTTACCCTTACCCTTACCCTTACCCTTACCCTCACCCTTGCTTTTACCCTTAAGCTTACCCTTACCCTTACCCTTACCCTTACCCTTACCCTTACCCTTGCTTTTACCCTTAAGCTTACCCTTACCCTTACCCTTACCCTTACCCTTACCCTTGCTTTTACCCTTAGGCTTACCCTTACCCTTACCCTTACCCTTACCCTTACCCTTACCCTTACCCTTACCCTTACCCTTACCCTTAAGCTTACCCTTACCCTTACCCTTACCCTTACCCTTAACCTTACCCTTACCCTTACCCTTGCTTTTACCCTTAAGCTTACCCTTACCCTTACCCTTACCCTTACCCTTACCCTTGCTTTTACCCTTAAGCTTACCCTTACCCTTACCCTTACCCTTACCCTTAAGCTTACCCTTACCCTTACCCTTACCCTTACCCTTACCCTTACCGTTACCCTTGCTTTTACCCTTAAGCTTACCCTTACCCTTACCCTTACCCTTACCCTTACCCTTACCCTTACCCTTACCCTTACCCTTACCCTTACCCTTGCTTTTACCCTTAGGCTTACCCTTACCTTTACCCTTACCATTACCCTTACCCTTACCCTTACCCTTACCCTTACCCTTACCCTTGCTTTTACCCTTAAGCTTACCCTTACCCTTACCCTTACCCTTACCCTTACCCTTACCCTTACCCTTACCCTTACCCTTACCCTTACCCTTGCTTTTACCCTTAGGCTTACCCTCACCCTTACCCTTACCCTTACCCTTACCCTTACCCTTGCTTTTACCCTTAGGCTTACCCTCACCTTTACCCTTACCCTTACCCTTACCCTTACCCTTACCCTTACCCTTGCTTTTACCCTTAAGCTTACCCTTACCCTTACCCTTACCCTTACCCTTACCCTTAGCCTTACCCTTACCCTTGCTTTTACCCTTAAGCTTACCCTTACCCTTACCCTTACCCTTACCCTTGCTTTTACCCTTAGGCTTACCCTTACCCTTACCCTTACCCTTACCCTTAAGCTTACCCTTACCCTTACCCTTACCCTTACCCTTGCTTTCACCCTTAAGCTTACCCTTACCCTTACCCTTACCCTTACCCTTACCCTTACCCTTACCCTTACCCTTACCCTTACCCTTACCCTTACCCTTACCCTTACCCTTACCCTTACCCTTACCCTTACCCTTACCCTTACCCTTACTTAGGGTAAGGGTAAGGGTAAGCTTAAGGGTAAAAGCAAGGGTAAGGGTAAGGGTAAGGGTAAGGGTAAGGGTAAGGGTAAGGGTAAGGGTAAGCTTAAGGGTAAGGGTAAGGGTAAGGGTAAGGGTAAGCTTAAGGGTAAAAGCAAGGGTAAGGGTAAGGGTAAGGGTAAGGGTAAGGGTAAGGGTAAGCTTAAGGGTAGGGGTAAGGGTAAGGGTAAGGGTAAGCTTAAGGGTAAAAGCAAGGGTAAGGTTAAGGGTAAGGGTAAGGGTAAGGGTAAGGGTAAGCTTAAGGGTAAGGGTAAGGGTAAGGGTAAGGGTAAGCTTAAGGGTAAAAGCAAGGGTAAGGGTAAGGGTAAGGGTAAGGGTAAGGGTAAGGGTAAGGGTAAGGGTAAGGGTAAGGGTAAGGGTAAGGGTAAGGGTAAGCTTAAGGGTAAGGGTAAGGGTAAGGGTAAGCTTAAGGGTAAAAGCAAGGGTAAGGGTAAGGGTAAGGATAAGGGTAAGGGTAAGCTTAAGGGTAAAAGCAAGGGTAAGGGTAAGGGTAAGGGTAAGGGTAAGGGTAAGGGTAAGGGTAAGGGTAAGGGTAAGGGTAAGGGTAAGGGTAAGGGTAAGCTTAAGGGCAAGGGTAAGGGTAAGGGTAAGCTTAAGGGTAAAAGCAAGGGTAAGGGTAAGGGTAAGGGTAAGGGTAAGGGTAAAGGTAAGGGTAAGCCTAAGGGTAAAAGCAAGGGTAAGGGTAAGGGTAAGGGTAAGGGTAAGGGTAAGGGTAAGCTTAAGGGTAAAAGCAAGGGTAAGGGTAAGGGTAAGGGTAAGGGTAAGGGTAAGGGTAAGGGTAAGGGTAAGGGTAAGGGTAAGGGTAAGGGTAAGGGTAAGCTTAAGGGTAAAAGCAAGGGTAAGGGTAAGGGTAAGGGTAAGGGTAAGGGTAAGGGTAAGGGTAAGGGTAAGGGTAAGGGTAAGCTTAAGGGTAAAAGCAAGGGTAAGGGTAAGGGTAAGGGTAAGGGTAAGGGTTAGGGTAAGGGTAAAGGTAAGGGTAAGCCTAAGGGTAAAAGCAAGGGTAAGGGTAAGGGTAAGGGTAAAGGTAAGGGTAAGGGTAAGGGTAAGGGTAAGGGTAAGAGTAAGGGTAAGGGTAAGGGTAAGCTTAAGGGTAAAAGCAAGGGTAAGGGTAAGGGTAAGGGTAAGGGTAAGCCTAAGGGTAAAAGCAAGGGTAAGGGTAAGGTTAAGGGTAAGGGTAAGGGTAATCTTAAGGGTAAAAGCAAGGGTAAGGGTGAGGGTGAGGGTAAGGGTAAGGGTAAGGGTAAGGGTAAAGGTAAGGGTAAGCCTAAGAGTAAAAGCAAGGGTAAGGGTAAGGGTAAGGGTAAGGGTAAGGGTAAGGGTAAGGGTAAGGGTAAGGGTAAGCTTAAGGGTAAAAGCAAGGGTAAGGATAAGGGTAAGGGTAAGGGTAAGGGTAAGGGTAAGGGTAAGGGTAAGCTTACCCTCACCCTTACCCTTACCCTTACCCTTACCCTTGCTTTTACCCTAAGGCTTACCCTTACCCTTACCCTTACCCTTACCCTTAAGCTTACCCTTACCCTTACACTTACCCTTACCCTTACCCTTACCCTTACCCTTGCTTTTACCCTTAAGCTTACCCTTACCCTTACCCTTACCCTTACCCTTACCCTTACCCTTACCCTTACCCTTGCTTTGACCCTTAGGCTTACCCTTACCTTTACCCTTACCCTTACCCTTACCCTTACCCTTACCCTTACCCTTACCCTTACCCTTACCCTTACCCTTACCCTTACCCTTGCTTTTACCCTTAAGCTTACCCTTACCCTTACCCTTACCCTTACCCTTACCCTTACCCTTACCCTTGCTTTTACCCTTAAGCTTACCCTTACCCTTACCCTTACCCTTACCCTTACCCTTGCTTTTACCCTTAGGCTTACCCTTACCCTTACCCTTACCCTTACCCTTGCTTTTACCCTTAAGCTTACCCTTACCCTCACCCTTACCCTTACCCTTACCCTCACCCTAACCCTTACCCTTACCCTTACCCTTACCCTTACCCTTACCCTTGCTTTTACCCTTAGGCTTAACCTTACCTTTACCCTTACCCTTACCCTTACCCTTACCCTTACCCTTACCCTTACCCTTACCCTTACCCTTACCCTTACCCTTACCCTTACCCTTGCTTTTACCCTTAAGCTTACCCTTACCCTTACCCTTACCCTTACCCTTACCCTTACCCTTACCCTTGCTTTTTCCCTTAAGCTTACCCTTACCCTTACCCTTACCCTTACCCTTACCCTCACCCTTACCCTTACCCTTACCCTTGCTTATACCCTTAAGCTTACCCTTACCCTTACCCTTACCCTTACCCTTACCCTTACCCTTACCCTTACCCTTACCCTTACCCTTACCCTTACCCTTACCCTTACCCTTACCCTTACCCTTACCCTTGCTTTTACCCTTAGGCTTACCCTTACCTTTACCCTTACCCTTACGCTTACCCTTACCCTTACCCTTACCCTTACCCTTACCCTTACCCTTGCTTTTACCCTTAAGCTTACCCTTACCCTTACCCTTACCCTTACCCTTACCCTTACCCTTACCCTAACCCTTACCCTTGCTTTTACCCTTAAGCTTACCCTTACCCTTACCCTTACCCTTACCCTTACCCTTACCCTTACCCTTACCCTTACCCTTACCCTTACCCTTGCTTTTACCCTTAAGCTTACCCTTACCCTTACCCTTACCCTTACCCTTACCCTTACCCTTACCCTTACCCTTGCTTTTACTCTTAGGCTTACCCTTACCTTTACCCTTACCCTTACCCTTACCCTTACCCTCACCCTTACCCTTACCCTTGCTTTTACCCTTAAGCTTACCCTTACCCTTACCCTTACCCTTACCCTTACCCTTGCTTTTACCCTTAAGCTTACCCTTACCCTTACCCTTAACCTTACCCTTACCCTTGCTTTTACCCTTAGGCTTACCCTTACCCTTACCCTTACCCTTACCCTTGCTTTTACCCTTAAGCTTACCCTTACCCTTACCCTTACTCTTACCCTTACCCTTACCCCTACCCTTACCCTTACCCTTACCCTTACCCTTACCCTTACCCTTGCTTTTACCCTTAGGCTTACCCTTACCTTTACCCTTACCCTAACCCTTACCCTTACCCTTACCCTTACCCTTACACTTGCTTTTACCCTTAAGCTTACCCTTACCCTTACCCTTACCCTTACCCTTACCCTTACCCTTACCCTTACCCTTACCCTTACCCTTACCCTTACCCTTACCCTAACCCTTACCCTTACCCTTACCCTTACCCTTGCTTTTACCCTTAAGCTTACCCTTACCCTTACCCTTACCCTTACCCTTACCCTTACCCTTACCCTTACCCTTACCCTTACCCTTACCCTTACCCTTGCTTTTACCCTTAAGCTTACCCTTACCCTTACCCTTACCCTTACCCTTACCCTTACCCTTACCCTTACCCTTACCCTTACCCTTACCCTTACCCTTACCCTTACCCTTACCCTTGCTTTTACCCTTAGGCTTACCCTTACCTGTACCCTTACCCTTACCCTTACCCTTACCCTTGCTTTTACCCTTAAGCTTACCCTTACCCTTACCCTTACCCTTAAGCTTACCCTTACCCTTACCCTTACCCTTACCCTTACCCTTACCCTTACCCTTACCCTTACCCTTACCCTCACCCTTACCCTTACCCTTACCCTTACCCTTACCCTTACCCTTACCCTTACCCTTACCCTTACCCTTACCCTTGCTTTTACCCTTGAGCTTACCCTTACCCTTACCCTTACCCTTACCCTTACCCTTGCTTTTACCCTTAAGCTTACCCTTACCCTTACCCTTACCCTTAAGCTTACCCTTACCCTTACCCTTACCCTTACCCTTACCCTTACCCTTACCCTTATCCTTACCCTTACCCTTACCCTTACCCTTACCCTTACCCTTGCTTTTACCCTTAAGCTTACCCTTACTCTTACCCTTACCCTTACCCTTAAGCTTACCCTTACCCTACCCTTACCCTTACCCTTACCCTTACCCTTAACCTTACCCTTGCTTTTACCCTTAAGCTTACCCTTACCCTTACCCTTACCCTTACCCTTACCCTTAAGCTTACCCTTACCCTTACCCTTACCCTTACCCTTACCCTTGCTTTTACCCTTAAGCTTACCCTTACCCTTACCCTTACCCTTACCCTTAAGCTTACCCTTACCCTTACCCTTACCCTTACCCTTACCCTTACCCTTACCCTTGCTTTTACCCTTAAGCTTACCCTTACCCTTACCCTAAGTAAGGGTAAGGGTAAGGGTAAGGGTAAGGGTAAGGGTAAGGGTAAGGGTAAGGGTAAGGGTAAGCTTAAGGGTAAAAGCAAGGGTAAGGGTAAGGGTAAGGGTAAGGGTAAGGGTAAGGGTAAGGGTAAGGGTAAGGGTAAGGGTAAGGGTAAGGGTAAGGGTAAGGGTAAGGGTAAGGGTAAGGGTAAGGGTAAGGGTAAGGGTAAGGGTAAGGGTAAGGGTAAGGGTAAGGGTAAGCTTAAGGGTAAGGGTAAGGGTAAGGGTAAGGGTAAGCCTAAGGGTAAAAGCAAGGGTAAGGGTAAGGGTAAGGGTGAGGGTAAGGGTAAGCTTAAGGGTAAAAGCAAGGGTAAGGGTAAGGCTAAGGGTAAGGGTAAGGGTAAGGGTAAGGGTAAGCTTAAGGGTAAAAGCAAGGGTAAGGGTAAGGGTAAGGGTAAGGGTAAGGGTAAGGGTAAGGGTAAGGGTAAGGGTAAGGGTAAGGGTAAGGGTAAGGGTAGGGGTAAGAGTAAGGGTAAGGGTAAGCTTAAGGGTAAAAGCAAGGGTAAGGGTAAGGGTAAGGGTAAGGGTAAGGGTAAGGGTAAGCTTAAGGGTAAAAGCAAGGGTAAGGGTAAGGGTAAAGGTAAGGGTAAGGGTAAGGGTAAGGGTAAGGGTAAGGGTAAGGGTAAGGGTAAGGGTAAGGGTAAGGGTAAGGGTAAGGGTGAGGGTAAGGGTAAGGGTAAGCTTAAGGGTAAAAGCAAGGGTAAGGGTAAGGGTAAGGGTAAGGGTAAGGGTAGGGGTAATGGTAAGGGTAAAGGTAAGGGTAAGCCTAAGGGTAAAAGCAAGGGTAAGGGTAAGGGTAAGGGTAAGGGTAAGGGTAAGGGTAAGGGTAAGGGTAAGGGTAAGGGTAAGGGTAAGGGTAAGGGTAAGGGTAAGCTTAAGGGTAAAAGCAAGGGTAAGGGAAAGGGTAAGGGTAAGGGTAAGGGTAAGGGTAAGCTTAAGGGTAAGGGTAAGGGTAAGGGTAAGGGTAAGCTTAAGGGTAAAAGCAAGGGTAAAGGTAAGGGTAAGGGTAAGGGTAAGGGTAAGCTTAAGGGTAAAAGCAAGGGTAAGGGTAAGGGTAAGGGTAAGGGTAAGAGTAAGCTTAAGGGTAGGGGTAAGGGTAAGGGTAAGGGTAAGCTTAAGGGTAAAAGCAAGGGTAAGGGTAAGAGTAAGGGTAAGGGTAAGGGTAAGGGTAAGGGTAAGGGTAAGGGTGAGCTTAAGGGTAAAAGCAAGGGTAAGGGTAAGGGTAAGGGTAAGGGTAAGGGTAAGGGTAAGGGTAAGGGTAAGGGTAAGCTTAAGGGTAAAAGCAAGGGTAAGGGTAAGGGTAAGGGTAAGGGTAAGGGTAAGGGTAAGGGTAAAGGTAAGGGTAAGCCTAAGGGTAAAAGCAAGGGTAAGGGTAAGGGTAAGGGGTAAGGGAAAGCTTAAGGGTAAAAGCAAGGGTAAGGGTAAGGGTAAGGGTAAGGGTAAGGGTAAGCTTAAGGGTAAAAGCAAGGGTGAGGGTAAGGGTAAGGGTAAGGGTAAGGGTAAGGGTAAGCTTAAGGGTAAAAGCAAGGGTAAGGGTAAGGGTAAGGGTAAGGGTAAGGGTAAGGGTAAGCTTAAGGGTAAAAGCAAGGGTAAGGGTAAGGGTAAGGGTAAGGGTAAGGGTAAAGGTAAGGGTAAGCCTAAGGGTAAAAGCAAGGGTAAGGGTAAGGGTGAGGGTAAGGGTAAGGGTAAGGGTAAGGGTAAGGGTAAGGGTAAGGGTAAGGGTAAGGGTAAGGGTAAGGGTAAGGGTAAGGGTAAGGGTAAGGGTAAGGGTAAGGGTAAGGGTAAGGGTAAGCTTAAGGGTAAAAGCAAGGGTAAGGGTAAGGGTAAGGGTAAGGGTAAGCCTAAGGGTAAAAGCAAGGGTAAGGGTAAGGGTAAGGGTAAGGGTAAGGGTAGGCTTAAGGGTAAAAGCAAGGGTAAGGGTAAGGGTAAGGGTAAGGGTAAGGGTAAGGGTAAGGGTAAGATTAAGGGTAAAAGCAAGGGTAAGGGTAAGGGTAAGGGTAAGGGTAAGGGTAAGGGTAAGGGTAAGGGTAAGGGTAATGGTAAGGGTAAAGGTAAGGGTAAGCCTAAGGGTAAAAGCAAGGGTAAGGGTAAGGGTAAGGGTAAGGGTAAGGGTAAGGGTAAGGGTAAGGGTAAGGGTAAGGGTAAGGGTAAGGGTAAGGGTAAGGGTAAGGGTAAGGGTAAGCTTAAGGGTAAAAGCAAGGGTAAGGGTAAGGGTAAGGGTAAGGGTAAGGGTAAGGGTAAGGGTAAGGGTCAGGGTAAGCTTAAGGGTAAGGGTAAAGGTAAGGGTAAGGGTAAGCTTAAGGGTAAAAGCAAGGGTAAGGGTAAGGGTAAGGGTAAGGGTAAGCTTAAGGGTAAAAGCAAGGGTAAGGGTTAGGGAAAGGTTAAGGGTAAGGGTAAGGGTAAGGGTAAGCTTAAGGGTAAGGGTAAGGGTAAGGGTAAGCTTAGGGGTAAAAGCAAGGGTAAGGGTAAGGGTAAGGGTAAGGGTAAGGGTAAGCTTAAGGGTGAGGGTAAGGGTAAGGGTAAGGGTAAGCTTAAGGGTAAAAGCAAGGGTAAGGTTAAGGGTAAGGGTAAGGGTAAGGGTAAGGGTAAGCTTAAGGGTAAGGGTAAGGGTAAGGGTAAGGGTAAGCTTAAGGGTAAAAGCAAGGGTAAGGGTAAGGGTAAGGGTAAGGGTAAGGGTAAGGGTAAGGGTAAGGGTAAGGGTAAGGGTAAGGGTAAGGGTAAGGGTAAGCTTAAGGGTAAGGGTAAGGGTAAGGGTAAGCTTAAGGGTAAAAGCAAGGGTAAGGGTAAGGGTAAGGGTAAGGGTAAGGGTAAGCTTAAGGGTAAAAGCAAGGGTAAGGGTAAGGGTAAGGGTAAGGGTAAGGGTAAGGGTAAGGGTAAGGGTAAGGGTAAGGGTAAGGGTAAGGGTAAGGGTAAGGGTAAGCTTAAGGGTAAGGGTAAGGGTAAGGGTAAGCTTAAGGGTAAGGGTAAGCTTAAGGGTAAAAGCAAGGGTAAGGGTAAGGGTAAGGGTAAGGGTAAGGGTAAGGGTAAAGGTAAGGGTAAGCCTAAGGGTAAAAGCAAGGGTAAGGGTAAGGGTAAGGGTAAGGGTAAGGGTAAGGGTAAGGGTAAGGGTAAGGGTAAGGGTAAGGGTAAGGGTAAGGGTAAGCTTAAGGGTAAAAGCAAGGGTAAGGGTAAGGATAAGGGTAAGGGTAAGGGTAAGGGTAAGGGTAAGGGTAAGCTTAAGGGTAAAAGCAAGGGTAAGGGTAAGGGTAAGGGTAAGGGTAAGGGTAAGGGTAAGGGTAAGGGTAAGGGTAAGGGTAAGGGTAAGGGTAAGGGTAAGGGTAAGGGTAAGGGTAAGCTTAAGGGTAAAAGCAAGGGTAAGGGTAAGGGTAAGGGTAAGGGTAAGGGTAAGGGTAAGGGTAAGGGTAAGGGTAAGGGTAAGGGTAAGAGTAAGGGTAAGGGTAAGGGTAAGGGTAAGCTTTAGGGTAAAAGCAAGGGTAAGGGTAAGGGTAAGGGTAAAAGCAAGGGTAAGGGTAAGGGTAAGGGTAAGGGTAAGGGTAAGGGTAAGGGTAAGGGTAAGGGTAAGGGTAAGGGTAAGGGTAAGGGTAAGCTTAAAGGTAAGGGTAAGGGTAAGGGTAAGGGTCAGCCTAAGGGTAAAAGCAAGGGTAAGTGTAAGGGTAAGGGTAAGGGTAAGGGTAAGGGTAAGCTTAAGGGTAAAAGCAAGGGTAAGGGTAAGGGTAAGGGTAAGGGAAGGGTAAGGGTAAGGGTAAGGGTAAGCTTAAGGGTAAAAGCAAGGGTAAGGGTAAGGGTAAGGGTAAGGGTAAGGGTAAGGGTATGGGAAAGGCTAAAGGTAAGGGTAAGCCTAAGGGTAAAAGCAAGGGTAAGGGTAAGGGTAAGGGAAAGGGTAAGGGTAAGGGTAAGGGTAAGGGTAAGGGTAAGGGTAAGGGTAAAGGTAAGGGTAAGGGTAAGCTTAAGGGTAAAAGCAAGGGTAAGGGTAAGGGTAAGGGTAAGGGTAAGAGTAAGGGTAAGGGTAAGGGTAAGCTTAAGGGTAAAAGCAAGGGTAAGGGTGAGGGTAAGGGTAAGGGTAAGGGTAAGGGTAAGGGTAAGGGTAAGGGTATGGGTAAGGGTAAGGGTAAGCTTAAGGGTAAAAGCAAGGGTAAGGGTAAGGGTAAGGGTAAGGGTAAGGGTAAGGGTAAGGGTAAGGGTAAGGGTAAGGGTAAGCTTAAGGGTAAAAGCAAGGGTAAGGGTAAGGGTAAGGGTAAGGGTAAGGGTAAGGGTAAGGGTAATGGTAAGGGTAAAGGTAAGGGTAAGCCTAAGGGTAAAAGCAAGGGTAAGGGTAAGGGTAAGGGTAAGGGTAAGGTTAAGGGTAAGGGTTAGGGTAAGGGTAAGGGTAAGGGTGAGGGTAAGGGTAAGCTTAAGGGTAAAAGCAAGGGTAAGGGTAAGGGTAAGGGTAAGGGTAAGGGTAAGGGTAAGCTTAAGGGTAAGGGTAAGGACAAGGGTAAGGGTAAGCTTAAGGGTAAAAGCAAGGGTAAGGGTAAGGGTAAGGCATAGGGTAAGGGTAAGCTTAAGGGTAAAAGCAAGGGTAAGGGTAAGGGTAAGGGTAAGGGTAAGGGTAAGGGTAAGGGTAAGCTTAAGGGTAAGGGTAAGGGTAAGGGTAAGGGTAAGCTTAAGGGTAAAAGCAAGGGTAAGGGTCAGGGTAAGGGTAAGTGTAAGGGTAAGGGTAAGGGTAAGGGTAAGGGTGAGCTTAAGGGTAAAAGCAAGGGTAAGGGTAAGGTTAAGGGTAAGGGTAAGGGTAAGGGTAAGGGTTAGCTTAAGGGTAAAAGCAAGGGTAAGGGTAAGGGTAAGGGTAAGGGTAAGGGTAAGGGTAAGTGTAAGGGTAAAGGTAAGGGTAAGCCTAAGGGTAAAAGCAAGGGTAAGGGTAAGGGTAAGGGTAAGGGTAAGAGTAAGGGTAAGGGTAAGGGTAAGGGTAAGCTTAAGGGTAAAAGCAAGGGTAAGGGTAAGGGTAAGGGTAAGGGTAAGCCTAAGGGTAAAAGCAAGGTAAGGGTAAGGGTAAGGGTAAGGGTAAGGGTAAGCTTAAGGGTAAAAGCAAGGGTAAGGGTAAGGGTAAGGGTAAGGGTAAGGGTAAGGGTAAGCTTAAGGGTAAAAGTAAGGGTGAGGGTAAGGGTAAGGGTAAGGGTAAGGGTAAGGGTAAGGGTAAGGGTAAGGGTAAGGGTAAGCTTAAGGGTAAAAGCAAGGGTAGGGGTAAGGGTAAGGGTAAGGGTAAGGGTAAGGGTAAGGATAAGGGAAAGGGTAAGCTTAAGGGTAAAAGCAAGGGTAAGGGTAAGGGTAAGGGTAAGGGTAAGGGTAAAGGTAAGGGTAAGCCTAAGGGTAAAAGCAAGGGTAAGGGTAAGGGTAAGGGTAAGGGTAAGGGTTAGGGTAAGGGTAAGGGTAAGGGTAAGGGTAAGGGTAAGGGTAAGGGTAAGGGTAAGGGTAAGGGTAAGGGTAAGCTTAAGGGTAAAAGCAAGGGTAAGGGTAAGGGAAAGGGTAAGGGTAAGCCTAAGGGTAAAAGCAAGGGTAAGGGTAAGGGTAAGGGTAAGGGTAAGGGTAAGCTTAAGGGTAAAAGCAAGAGTAAGGGTAAGGGTAAGGGTAAGGGTAAGGGTAAGGGTAAGCTTAAGGGTAAAAGCAAGGGTAAGGGTAAAGGTAAGGGTAAGGGTAAGGGTAAGGGTAAGGGTAAGGGTAAGGGTAAGGGTAAGGGTAAAGGTAAGGGTAAGCCTAAGGGTAAAAGCAAGGGTAAGGGTAAGGGTAAGGGTAAGGGTAAGGGTAAGGTTAAGGGTAAGGGTAAGGGTAAGCTTAAGGGTAAAAGCAAGGGTAAGGGTAAGGGTAAGGGTAAGGGTAAGGGTAAGGGTAAGGGTAAGGGTAAGGGTAAGCTTAAGGGTAAGGGTAAGGGTAAGGGTAAGGGTAAGCTTAAGGGTAAAAGCAAGGGTAAGGGTAAGGGTAAGGGTAAGGGTAAGCTTAAGGGTAAAAGCAAGGGTAAGGGTAAGGGTAAGGGTAAGGGTAAGGGTAAGGGTAAGGGTTAGGGTAAGGGTAAGGGTAAGGGTAAGGGTAAGGGTAAGCTTAAGGGTAAGGGTAAGGGTAAGGGTAAGGGTAAGCTTAAGGGTAAAAGCAAGGGTAAGGGTAAGGGTAAGGGTAAGGGTAAGGGTAAGGGTAAGGGTAAGCTTAAGGGTAAGGGTAAGGGTAAGGGTAAGGGTAAGCTTAAGGGTAAAAGCAAGGGTAAGGGTAAGGGTGAGGGTAAGGGTAAGGGTAAGGGTAAGGGTAAGCTTAAGGGTAAGGGTAAGGGTGAGGGTAAGGGTAAACTTAAGGGTAAGGGTAAGGGTAAGGGTAAGCTTAAGGGTAAAAGCAAGGGTAAGGGTAAGGGTAAGGGTAAGGGTAAGGGTAAGGGTAAGGGTAAGGGTAAGGGTAAGGGTAAGGGTAAGGGTAAGCTCAAGGGTAAAAGCAAGGGTAAGGGTAAGGGTAAGGGTAAGGGTAAGGGTAAGGGTAAGGGTAAGGGTAAGGGTAAGGGTAAGGGTAAGCTTTAGGGTAAAAGCAAGGGTAAGGGTAAGGGTAAGGGTAAGGGTAAGGGTAAGGGTAAGCTTAAGGGTTAAAGCAAGGGTAAGGGTAAGGTTAAGGGTAAGGGTAAGGGTAAGGGTAAGGGTAAGGGTAAGGGTAAGGGTAAGGGTAAGGGTAAGGGTAAGGGTAAAGGTAAAAGTAAGGGTAAGCCTAAGGGTAAATGCAAGGGTGAGGGTAAGGGTAAGGGTAAGGGTAAGGGTAAGTGTAAGGGTAAGGGTAAGGGTAAGGGTAAGGGTAAGGGTAAGCTTAAGGGTAAAAGCAAGGGTAAGGGTAAGGGTAAGGGTAAGGGTAAGGGTAAGGGTAAGGGTAGGGGTAAGGGTAAGGGTAAGGTTAAGCTTGAGGGTAAGGAAAAGGGTAAGGGTAAGGGTAAGCTTAAGGGTAAAAGCAAGGGTAAGGGTAAGGGTAAGGGTAAGGGTAAGGGTAAGCTTAAGGGTAAAAGCAAGGGTAAGGGTAAGGGTAAGGGTAAGGGTAAGGGTAAGGGTAAGGGTAAGCTCAAGGGTAAAAGCAAGGGTAAGGGTAAGGGTAAGGGTAAGGGTAAAGGTAAGGATAAGCCTAAGGGTAAAAGCAAGGGTAAGGGTAAGGGTAAGGGTAAAGGTAAGGGTAAGGGTAAGGGTAAGGGTAAGGGAAAGGGTAAGGGTAAGGGTGAGGGTAAGGGTAAGGGTGAGGGTAAGGGTAAGGGTAAGGGTAAGCTTAAGGGTAAAAGCAAGGGTAAGGGTAATGGTAAGGGTAAGCCTTACCCTTACCCTTACCCTTACCCTTGCTTTTACCCTTAAGCTTACCCTTACCCTTACCCTTACCCTTACCCTTACCCTTACCCTTACCCTTGCTTTTACCCTTAGGCTTACCCTTACCCTTACCCTTACCCTTACCCTTGCTTTCACCCTTAAGCTTACCCTAACCCTTACCCTTACCCTTACCCTTACCCTTACCATTACCCTTGCTTTTACCCTTAGGCTTACCCTTACCCTAACCCTTACCCTTACCCTTACCCTTACCCTTACCCTTACCCTTACCCTTGCTTTTACCCTTAAGCTTACCCTTACCCTCACCCTTACCCTTACCCTTACCCTTACCCTTACCCTTACCCTTACCCTTACTTTTACCCTTAAGCTTACCCTTACCCTTACCCTTACCCTTACCCTTACCCTTACCCTTACCCTTACCCTTGCTTTTACCCTTAAGCTTACCCTTACCCTTACCCTTAAGCTTACCCTTACCCTTACCCTTACCCTTACCCTTACCCTTACCCTTGCTTTTACCCTTAAGCTTACCCTTACCCTTACCCTTACCCTTACCCTTACCCTTGCTTTTACTCTTAAGCTTACCCTTACCCTTACCCTTACCCTTACCCTTAAGCTTACCCTTACCCTTACCCTTACCCTTACCCTTACCCTTACCCTTACCCTTACCCTTACCCTTACCCTTACCCTTACCCTTACCCTTACCCTTACCCTTACCCTTACCCTTACCCTTACCCTTGCTTTTACCCTTAAGCTTACCCTTACCCTTACCCTTACCCTTACCCTTAAGCTTACCCTTACCCTTACCCTTACCCTTACCCTTACCCTTGCTTTTACCCTTAAGCTTACCCTTACCCTTACCCTTACCCTTACCCTTACCCTTAAGCTTACCCTTACCCTTACCCTTACCCTTACCCATACCCTTACCCTTACCCTTACCCTTGCTTTTACCCTTAAGCTTACCCTTACCCTTACCCTTACCCTTACCCTTAAGCTTACCCTTACCCTTACCCTTACCCTTACCCTTACCCTTACCCTTACCCTTACCCTTACCCTTACCCTTACCCTTACCCTTACCCTTACCCTTACCCTTGCTTTTACCCTTAAGCTTACCCTTACCCTTACCCTTACCCTTGCTTTTACCCTTGAGCTTACCCTTACCCTTACCCTTACCCTTACCCTTAAGCTTACACTTACCCTTACCCTTACCCTTACCCTTACCCTTACCCTTACCCTTGCTTTTACCCTTAAGCTTACCCTTACCCTTACCCTTACCCTTACCCTTACCCTTACCCTTACCCTTACCCTTACCCTTACCCTTACCCTTGCTTTTACCCTTAGGCTTACCCTTACCTTTACCCTTACCCTTACCCTTACCCTTACCCTTACCCTTACCCTTACCCTTACCCTTACCCTTGCTTTTACCCTTAAGCTTACCCTTACCCTTACCCTTTCCCTTACCCTTACCCTTACCCTTGCTTTTACCTTTAAGCTTACCCTTACCCTTACCCTTACCCTTACCCTTACCCTTACTCTTGCTTTTACCCTTAGGCTTACCCTTACCCTTACCCTTACCCTTACCCTTGCTTTTACCCTTAAGCTTACCCTTACCCTTACCCTTACCCTTACCCTTACCCTTACCCTTACCCTTACCCTTACCCTTACCCTTACCCTTACCCTTACCCTTACCCTTACCTTTACCCTTACCCTTACCCTTACCCTTACCCTTACCCTTACCCTTACCCTTACCCTTACCCTTACCCTTACCCTTACCCTTACCCTCACCCTTGCTTTTACCCTTAAGCTTACCCTTACCCTTACCCTTACCCTTACCCATACCCTTACCCTTACCCTTACCCTTGCTTTTACCCTTAAGCTTACCCTTACCCTTACCCTTACCCTTACCCTTACCCTTGCTTTTACCCTTAGGCTTACCCTTACCCTTACCCTTACCCTTGCTTTTACCCTTAAGCTTACCCTTACCCTTACCCTTACTCTTACCCTTACCCTTACCCTTACCCTTACCCTTACCCTTGCTTTTACCCTTAGGCTTACCCTTACCTTTACCCTTACCCTTACCCTTACCCTTACCCTTACCCTTACCCTTACCCTTACCCTTACCCTTACCCTTGCTTTTACCCTTAAGCTTACCCTTACCCTTACCCTTACCCTTACCCTTACCCTTACCCTTACCCTTACCCTTACCCTTACCCTTGCTTTTACCCTTAAGCTTACCCTTACCCTTACCCTTACCCTTACCCTTACCCTTACCCTTACCCTTACCCTTACCCTTACCCTTACCCTTGCTTTTACCCTTAAGCTTACCCTTACCCTTACCCTTACCCTTACCCTTAAGCTTACCCTTACCCTTACCCTTACCCTTACCCTTACCCTTACCCTTACCCTTACCCTTACCCTTACCCTTGCTTTTACCCTTAAGCTTACCCTTACCCTTACCCTTACCCTTACCCTTACCCTTACCCTTACCCTTGCTTTTACCCTTACCCTTATCCTTACCCTTAAGCTTACCCTTACCCTTACCCTTACCCTTACCCTTACCCTTACCCTTACCCTTACCCTTACCCTTACCCTTGCTTTTACCCTTAAGCTTACCCTTACCCTTACCCTTACCCTTACCCTTTCCCTTACCCTTGCTTTTACCCTTAGGCTTACCCTTACCTTTACCCTTACCCTTACCCTTACCCTTACCCTTACCCTTACCCTTACCCTTACCCTTGCTTTTACCCTTAAGCTTACCCTTACCCTTACCCTTACCCTTACCCTTACCCTTACCCTTACCCTTACCCTTACCCTTACCCTCACCCTTGCTTTTACCCTTAAGCTTACCCTTACCCTTACCCTTACCCTTACCCTTACCCTTACCCTTACCCTTACCCTTGCTTTTACCCTTAAGCTTACCCTTACCCTTACCCTTACCCTTACCCTTACCCTTACCCTTACCCTTATCCTTACCCTCACCCTTGCTTTTACCCTTAAGCTTACCCTTACCCTTACCCTTACACTTACCCTTACCCTTACCCTTACCCTTACCCTTACCCTTACCCTTACCCTTACCCTTACCCTTACCCTTACCCTTACCCTTACCCTTACCCTCACCCTTACCCTTACCCTTGCTTTTACCCTTAAGCTTACCCTTAACCTTACCCTTACCCTTACCCTTACCCTTACCCTTACCCTTACCCTTACCCTTACCCTTACCCTTACCCTTACCCTTACCCTTGCTTTTACCCTTAGGCTTACCCTTACCTTTACCCTTACCCTTACCCTTACCCTTACCCTTTCCCTTACCCTTGCTTTTACCCTTAAGCTTACCCTTACCCTTACCCTTACCCTTACCCTTACCCTTACCCTTACCCTTACCCTTACCCTTGCTTTTACCCTTAAGCTTACCCTTACCCTTACCCTTACCCTTACCCTTACCCTTGCTTTTACCCTTAGGCTTACCCTTACCCTTACCCTTACCCTTACCCTTAAGCTTACCCTTACCCTTACCCTTACCCTTACCCTTACCCTTACCCTTACCCTTACCCTTACCCTTACCCTTACCCTTGCTTTTACCCTTAAGCTTACCCTTACCCTTACCCTTACACTTACCCTTACCCTTACCCTTACCCTTACCCTTACCCTTACCCTAACCCTTACCCTTACCCTTGCTTTTACCCTTAGGCTTACCCTTACCTTTACCCTTACTTACCCTTACCCTTAAGCTTACCCTTACCCTTACCCTTACCCTTACCCTTACCCTTACCCTTACCCTTTCCCTTACCCTTACCCTTACCCTTACCCTTGCTTTTACCCTTAAGCTTACCCTTACCCTTACCCTTACACTTACCCTTACCCTTACCCTTACCCTTACCCTTACCCTTACCCTTACCCTTACCCTTACCCTTACCCTTACCCTAACCCTTACCCTTACCCTTGCTTTTACCCTTAGGCTTACCCTTACCTTTACCCTTACCCTTACCCTTACCCTTACCCTTACCCTTACCCTTACCCTTACCCTTACCCTTACCCTTACCCTCACCCTTGCTTTTACCCTTAAGCTTACCCTTACCCTTACCCTTACCCTTACCCTTACCCTTACCCTTACCCTTACCCTTACCCTTACCCTTACCCTTACCCTTACCCTTGCTTTTACCCTTAAGCTTACCCTTACCCTTACCCTTACCCTCACCCTTACCCTTACCCTTACCCTTGCTTTTACCCTTAAGCTTACCCTTACCCTTACCCTTACCCTTACCCTTACCCTTACCCTTACCCTTGCTTTTACCCTTAAGCTTACCCTTACCCTTACCCTTACCCTTACCCTTACCCTTACCCTTACCCTTACCCTTACCCTTACCCTTACCCTTACCCTTACCCTTACCCTTACCCTTACCCTTACCCTTACCCTTACCCTTACCCTTACCCTTACCCTTACCCTTACCCTTACCCTTACCCTAACCCTTGCTTTTACCCTTAGGCTTACCCTTACCTTTACCCTTACCCTTACCCTTACCCTTACCCTTACCCTTACCCTTACCCTTGCTTTAACCCTTAAGCTTACCCTTACCCTCACCCTTACCCTTACCCTTACCCTGCTTTTACCCTTAAGCTTACCCTTACCCTTACCCTTACCCTTACCCTTACCCTTGTTTTACCCTTAGGCTTACCCTTACCCTTACCCTTACCCTTACCCTTGCTTTTACCCTTAAGCTTACCCTTACCCTTACCCTTACCCTTACCCTTACCCTCACCCTTACCTTTACCCTTACCCTTGCTTTTACCCTTAGGCTTACCCTAACCTTTACCCTTACCCTTACCCTTACCCTTACCCTTACCCTTACCCTTACCCTTACCCTTACCCTTACCCTTACCCTTACCCTTACCCTTACCCTTGCTTTTACCCTTAAGCTTACCCTTACCCTTACCCTTACCCTTACCCTTACCCTTACCCTTACCCTTGCTATTACCCTTAAGCTTACCCTTACCCTTACCCTTACCCTCACCCTTACCCTTACCCTTACCCTTGCTTATACCCTTAAGCTTACACTTACCCTTACCCTTACCCTTACCCTTACCCTTACCCTTACCCTTACCCTTACCCTTACCCTTACCCTTACCCTTGCTTTTACCCTTAAGCTTACCCTTACCCTTACCCTTACCCTCACCCTTACCCTTACCCTTACCCTTACCCTTGCTTTTACCCTTAGGCTTACCCTCACCTTTACCCTTACCCTTACCCTTACCCTTACCCTTGCTTTTACCCTCAAGCTTACCCTTACCCTTACCCTTACCCTTACCCTTACCCTAACCCTTACCCTTGCTTTTACCCTTAAGCTTACCCTTACCCTTACCCTTACCCTTACCCTTACCCTTACCCTTACCCTTACCCTTGCTTTTACCCTTAAGCTTACCCTTACCCTTACCCTTACCCTTACCCTTACCCTTACCCTTACCCTTACCCTTGCTTTTACCCTTAAGCTTACCCTTACCCTTACCCTTACCCTTACCCTTACCCTTACCCTTACCCTTGCTTTTACCCTAAGGCTTACCCTTACCTTTACCCTTACCCTTACCCTTACCCTTGCTTTTACCCTTAAGATTACACTTACCCTTACCCTTACCCTTACTCTTGCTTTTACCATTAAGCTTACCCTTACCCTTACCCTTACCCTTACCCTTACCCTTACCCTTACCCTTACCCTTACCCTTACCCTTACCCTTACCCTTACCCTTACCCTTACCCTTGCTTTTACCCTTACCCTTACCCTTGCTTTTACCCTTAGGCTTACCCTTACCCTTACCCTTACCCTTACCCTTACCCTTACCCTTACCCTTACCCTTACCCTTGCTTTTACCCTTAAGCTTACCCTTACCCTTACCCTTACCCTTACCCTTACCCTCACCCTTACCCTTACCCTTGCTTTTACCCTTAAGCTTACCCTTACCCTTACCCTTACCCTTACCCTTACCCTTACCCTTACCCTTACCCTTACCCTTACCCTTACCCTTACCCTTACCCATACCCTTGCTTTTACCCTTAGGCTTACCCTTACCTTTACCCTTACCCTTACCCTTACCCTTACCCTTACCCTTACCCTTACCCTTACCCTTACCCTTACCCTTACCCTTACCCTTGCTTTTACCCTTAAGCTTACCCTTACCCTTACCCTTACCCTTACCCTTACCCTTACCCTTACCCTTGCTTTTACCCTTAAGCTTACCCTTACCCTTACTCTTACCCTTACCCTTACCCTTGCTTTTACCCTTAGGCTTACCCTTACCGTTACCCTTACCCTTACCCTTACCCTTACCCTTACCCTTACCCTTACCCTTACCCTTACCCTTACCCTCACACTTGCTTTTACCCTTAAGCTTACCCTTACCCTTACCCTTACCCTTACCCTTACCCTTACCCTTACCCTTACCCTTACCCTTACCCTTACCCTTGCTTTTACCCTTAGGCTTACCCTTACCTTTACCCTTACCCTTACCCTTGCTTTTACCCTTAAGCTTACCCTTACCCTTACCCTTACCCTTACCCTTACCCTTACCCTTACCCTTACCCTTACCCTTACCCTTACCCTTACCCTTGCTTTTACCCTTAAGCTTACCCTTACCCTTACCCTTACCCTTACCCTTACCCTTACCCTTACCCTTACCCTTGCTTTTACCCTTAAGCTTACCCTTACCCTTACCCTTACCCTTACCCTTACCCTTACCCTTACCCTTACCCTTACCCTTACCCTTACCATTACCCTTACCCTTACCCTTACCCTTACCCTTACCCTTACCCTTGCTTTTACCCTTAGGCTTACCCTTACCTTTACCCTTACCCTTACCCTTACCCTTACCCTTACCCTTACCCTTGCTTTTACCCTTAAGCTTACCCTTACCCTTACCCTTACCCTTACCCTTACCCTTACCCTTGCTTTTACCCTTAAGCTTACCCTTACCCTTACCCTTACCCTTACCCTTGCTTTTACCCTTAGGCTTACCCTTACCCTTACCCTTACCCTTACCCTTGCTTCTACCCTTAAGCTTACCCTTACACTTACCCTTACCCTTACCCTTACCCTTACCCTTACCCTTACCCTTACCCTTACCCTTACCCTTACCCTTACCCTTACCCTTACCCTTACCCTTACCCTTACCCTTGCTTTTACCCTTAGGCTTACCCTTACCTTTACCCTTACCCTTACCCTTACCCTTACCCTTACCCTTACCCTTACCCTTACCCTTACCCTTACCCTTACCCTTACCCTTACCCTTACCCTTACCCTTGCTTTAACCCTTAAGCTTACCCTTACCCTTACCCTTACCCTTACCCTTACCCTTACCCTTACCCTTACCCTTGCTTTTACCCTTAAGCTTACCCTTACCCTTACCCTTACCCTTACCCTTACCCTCACCCTTACCCTTACCCTTACCCTTGCTTATACCCTTAAGCTTACCCTTACCCTTACCCTTACCCTTACCCTTACCCTTACCCTTACCCTTACCCTTACCCTTACCCTTACCCTTACCCTTACCCTTGCTTTTACCCTTAGGCTTACCCTTACCTTTACCCTTACCCTTACCCTTACCCTTACCCTTACCCTTACCCTTACCCTTACCCTTACCCTTACCCTTACCCTTACCCTTACCCTTACCCTTACCCTTACCCTTGCTTTTACCCTTAAGCTTACCCTTACCCTTACCCTTACCCTTACCCTTACCCTTACCCTAACCCTTACCCTTGCTTTTACCCTTAGGCTTACCCTTACCCTTACCCTTACCCTTACCCTTACCCTTACCCTTACCCTTACCCTTACCCTTACCCTTACCCTTACCCTTAAGCTTACCCTTACCCTTACCCTTACCCTTACCCTTAACCTTACCCTTACCCTTACCCTTGCTTTTACCCTTAAGCTTACCCTTACCCTTACCCTTACCCTTACCCTTACCCTTGCTTTTACCCTTAAGCTTACCCTTACCCTTACCCTTACCCTTACCCTTAAGCTTACCCTTACCCTTACCCTTACCCTTACCCTTACCCTTACCGTTACCCTTGCTTTTACCCTTAAGCTTACCCTTACCCTTACCCTTACCCTTACCCTTACCCTTACCCTTACCCTTACCCTTACCCTTACCCTTACCCTTGCTTTTACCCTTAGGCTTACCCTTACCTTTACCCTTACCATTACCCTTACCCTTACCCTTACCCTTACCCTTACCCTTACCCTTGCCTTTACCCTTAAGCTTACCCTTACCCTTACCCTTACCCTTACCCTTACCCTTACCCTTACCCTTACCCTTACCCTTACCCTTACCCTTGCTTTTACCCTTAGGCTTACCCTCACCCTTACCCTTACCCTTACCCTTACCCTTACCCTTGCTTTTACCCTTAGGCTTACCCTCACCTTTACCCTTACCCTTACCCTTACCCTTACCCTTACCCTTACCCTTGCTTTTACCCTTAAGCTTACCCTTACCCTTACCCTTACCCTTACCCTTACCCTTAGCCTTACCCTTACCCTTGCTTTTACCCTTAAGCTTACCCTTACCCTTACCCTTACCCTTACCCTTGCTTTTACCCTTAGGCTTACCCTTACCCTTACCCTTACCCTTACCCTTAAGCTTACCCTTACCCTTACCCTTACCCTTACCCTTGCTTTCACCCTTAAGCTTACCCTTAGCCTTACCCTTACCCTTACCCTTACCCTTACCCTTACCCTTACCCTTACCCTTACCCTTACCCTTACCCTTACCCTTACCCTTACCCTTACCCTTACCCTTACCCTTACCCTTACCCTTACCCTTACCCTTACTTAGGGTAAGGGTAAGGGTAAGCTTAAGGGTAAAAGCAAGGGTAAGGGTAAGGGTAAGGGTAAGGGTAAGGGTAAGGGTAAGGGTAAGGGTAAGCTTAAGGGTAAGGGTAAGGGTAAGGGTAAGGGTAAGCTTAAGGGTAAAAGCAAGGGTAAGGGTAAGGGTAAGGGTAAGGGTAAGGGTAAGGGTAAGCTTAAGGGTAGGGGTAAGGGTAAGGGTAAGGGTAAGCTTAAGGGTAAAAGCAAGGGTAAGGTTAAGGGTAAGGGTAAGGGTAAGGGTAAGGGTAAGCTTAAGGGTAAGGGTAAGGGTAAGGGTAAGGGTAAGCTTAAGGGTAAAAGCAAGGGTAAGGGTAAGGGTAAGGGTAAGGGTAAGGGTAAGGGTAAGGGTAAGGGTAAGGGTAAGGGTAAGGGTAAGGGTAAGGGTAAGCTTAAGGGTAAGGGTAAGGGTAAGGGTAAGCTTAAGGGTAAAAGCAAGGGTAAGGGTAAGGGTAAGGATAAGGGTAAGGGTAAGCTTAAGGGTAAAAGCAAGGGTAAGGGTAAGGGTAAGGGTAAGGGTAAGGGTAAGGGTAAGGGTAAGGGTAAGGGTAAGGGTAAGGGTAAGGGTAAGGGTAAGGGTAAGCTTAAGGGCAAGGGTAAGGGTAAGGGTAAGCTTAAGGGTAAAAGCAAGGGTAAGGGTAAGGGTAAGGGTAAGGGTAAGGGTAAAGGTAAGGGTAAGCCTAAGGGTAAAAGCAAGGGTAAGGGTAAGGGTAAGGGTAAGGGTAAGGGTAAGGGTAAGCTTAAGGGTAAAAGCAAGGGTAAGGGTAAGGGTAAGGGTAAGGGTAAGGGTAAGGGTAAGGGTAAGGGTAAGGGTAAGGGTAAGGGTAAGCTTAAGGGTAAAAGCAAGGGTAAGGGTAAGGGTAAGGGTAAGGGTAAGGGTAAGGGTAAGGGTAAGGGTAAGGGTAAGGGTAAGCTTAAGGGTAAAAGCAAGGGTAAGGGTAAGGGTAAGGGTAAGGGTAAGGGTTAGGGTAAGGGTAAAGGTAAGGGTAAGCCTAAGGGTAAAAGCAAGGGTAAGGGTAAGGGTAAGGGTAAAGGTAAGGGTAAGGGTAAGGGTAAGGGTAAGGGTAAGAGTAAGGGTAAGGGTAAGGGTAAGCTTAAGGGTAAAAGCAAGGGTAAGGGTAAGGGTAAGGGTAAGGGTAAGCCTAAGGGTAAAAGCAAGGGTAAGGGTAAGGTTAAGGGTAAGGGTAAGGGTAATCTTAAGGGTAAAAGCAAGGGTAAGGGTGAGGGTGAGGGTAAGGGTAAGGGTAAGGGTAAGGGTAAAGGTAAGGGTAAGCCTAAGAGTAAAAGCAAGGGTAAGGGTAAGGGTAAGGGTAAGGGTAAGGGTAAGGGTAAGGGTAAGGGTAAGGGTAAGCTTAAGGGTAAAAGCAAGGGTAAGGATAAGGGTAAGGGTAAGGGTAAGGGTAAGGGTAAGGGTAAGGGTAAGGGTAAGCTTACCCTCACCCTTACCCTTACCCTTACCCTTACCCTTGCTTTTACCCTAAGGCTTACCCTTACCCTTACCCTTACCCTTACCCTTAAGCTTACCCTTACCCTTACACTTACCCTTACCCTTACCCTTACCCTTACCCTTGCTTTTACCCTTAAGCTTACCCTTACCCTTACCCTTACCCTTACCCTTACCCTTACCCTTACCCTTACCCTTGCTTTGACCCTTAGGCTTACCCTTACCTTTACCCTTACCCTTACCCTTACCCTTACCCTTACCCTTACCCTTACCCTTACCCTTACCCTTACCCTTACCCTTACCCTTGCTTTTACCCTTAAGCTTACCCTTACCCTTACCCTTACCCTTACCCTTACCCTTACCCTTACCCTTGCTTTTACCCTTAAGCTTACCCTTACCCTTACCCTTACCCTTACCCTTACCCTTGCTTTTACCCTTAGGCTTACCCTTACCCTTACCCTTACCCTTACCCTTGCTTTTACCCTTAAGCTTACCCTTACCCTCACCCTTACCCTTACCCTTACCCTCACCCTAACCCTTACCCTTACCCTTACCCTTACCCTTACCCTTACCCTTGCTTTTACCCTTAGGCTTAACCTTACCTTTACCCTTACCCTTACCCTTACCCTTACCCTTACCCTTACCCTTACCCTTACCCTTACCCTTACCCTTACCCTTACCCTTACCCTTGCTTTTACCCTTAAGCTTACCCTTACCCTTACCCTTACCCTTACCCTTACCCTTACCCTTACCCTTGCTTTTTCCCTTAAGCTTACCCTTACCCTTACCCTTACCCTTACCCTTACCCTCACCCTTACCCTTACCCTTACCCTTGCTTATACCCTTAAGCTTACCCTTACCCTTACCCTTACCCTTACCCTTACCCTTACCCTTACCCTTACCCTTACCCTTACCCTTACCCTTACCCTTACCCTTACCCTTACCCTTACCCTTGCTTTTACCCTTAGGCTTACCCTTACCTTTACCCTTACCCTTACGCTTACCCTTACCCTTACCCTTACCCTTACCCTTACCCTTACCCTTGCTTTTACCCTTAAGCTTACCCTTACCCTTACCCTTACCCTTACCCTTACCCTTACCCTTACCCTAACCCTTACCCTTGCTTTTACCCTTAAGCTTACCCTTACCCTTACCCTTACCCTTACCCTTACCCTTACCCTTACCCTTACCCTTACCCTTACCCTTACCCTTGCTTTTACCCTTAAGCTTACCCTTACCCTTACCCTTACCCTTACCCTTACCCTTACCCTTACCCTTACCCTTGCTTTTACTCTTAGGCTTACCCTTACCTTTACCCTTACCCTTACCCTTACCCTTACCCTCACCCTTACCCTTACCCTTGCTTTTACCCTTAAGCTTACCCTTACCCTTACCCTTACCCTTACCCTTACCCTTGCTTTTACCCTTAAGCTTACCCTTACCCTTACCCTTAACCTTACCCTTACCCTTGCTTTTACCCTTAGGCTTACCCTTACCCTTACCCTTACCCTTACCCTTGCTTTTACCCTTAAGCTTACCCTTACCCTTACCCTTACTCTTACCCTTACCCTTACCCCTACCCTTACCCTTACCCTTACCCTTACCCTTACCCTTACCCTTGCTTTTACCCTTAGGCTTACCCTTACCTTTACCCTTACCCTAACCCTTACCCTTACCCTTACCCTTACCCTTACACTTGCTTTTACCCTTAAGCTTACCCTTACCCTTACCCTTACCCTTACCCTTACCCTTACCCTTACCCTTACCCTTACCCTTACCCTTACCCTTACCCTTACCCTAACCCTTACCCTTACCCTTACCCTTACCCTTGCTTTTACCCTTAAGCTTACCCTTACCCTTACCCTTACCCTTACCCTTACCCTTACCCTTACCCTTACCCTTACCCTTACCCTTACCCTTACCCTTACCCTTGCTTTTACCCTTAAGCTTACCCTTACCCTTACCCTTACCCTTACCCTTACCCTTACCCTTACCCTTACCCTTACCCTTACCCTTACCCTTACCCTTACCCTTACCCTTACCCTTGCTTTTACCCTTAGGCTTACCCTTACCTTTACCCTTACCCTTACCCTTACCCTTACCCTTGCTTTTACCCTTAAGCTTACCCTTACCCTTACCCTTACCCTTAAGCTTACCCTTACCCTTACCCTTACCCTTACCCTTACCCTTACCCTTACCCTTACCCTTACCCTTACCCTCACCCTTACCCTTACCCTTACCCTTACCCTTACCCTTACCCTTACCCTTACCCTTACCCTTACCCTTACCCTTGCTTTTACCCTTGAGCTTACCCTTACCCTTACCCTTACCCTTACCCTTACCCTTGCTTTTACCCTTAAGCTTACCCTTACCCTTACCCTTACCCTTAAGCTTACCCTTACCCTTACCCTTACCCTTACCCTTACCCTTACCCTTACCCTTATCCTTACCCTTACCCTTACCCTTACCCTTACCCTTACCCTTGCTTTTACCCTTAAGCTTACCCTTACTCTTACCCTTACCCTTACCCTTAAGCTTACCCTTACCCTACCCTTACCCTTACCCTTACCCTTACCCTTAACCTTACCCTTGCTTTTACCCTTAAGCTTACCCTTACCCTTACCCTTACCCTTACCCTTACCCTTAAGCTTACCCTTACCCTTACCCTTACCCTTACCCTTACCCTTGCTTTTACCCTTAAGCTTACCCTTACCCTTACCCTTACCCTTACCCTTAAGCTTACCCTTACCCTTACCCTTACCCTTACCCTTACCCTTACCCTTACCCTTGCTTTTACCCTTAAGCTTACCCTTACCCTTACCCTAAGTAAGGGTAAGGGTAAGGGTAAGGGTAAGGGTAAGGGTAAGGGTAAGGGTAAGGGTAAGGGTAAGCTTAAGGGTAAAAGCAAGGGTAAGGGTAAGGGTAAGGGTAAGGGTAAGGGTAAGGGTAAGGGTAAGGGTAAGGGTAAGGGTAAGGGTAAGGGTAAGGGTAAGGGTAAGGGTAAGGGTAAGGGTAAGGGTAAGGGTAAGGGTAAGGGTAAGGGTAAGGGTAAGGGTAAGCTTAAGGGTAAGGGTAAGGGTAAGGGTAAGGGTAAGCCTAAGGGTAAAAGCAAGGGTAAGGGTAAGGGTAAGGGTGAGGGTAAGGGTAAGCTTAAGGGTAAAAGCAAGGGTAAGGGTAAGGCTAAGGGTAAGGGTAAGGGTAAGGGTAAGGGTAAGCTTAAGGGTAAAAGCAAGGGTAAGGGTAAGGGTAAGGGTAAGGGTAAGGGTAAGGGTAAGGGTAAGGGTAAGGGTAAGGGTAAGGGTAAGGGTAAGGGTAGGGGTAAGAGTAAGGGTAAGGGTAAGCTTAAGGGTAAAAGCAAGGGTAAGGGTAAGGGTAAGGGTAAGGGTAAGGGTAAGGGTAAGCTTAAGGGTAAAAGCAAGGGTAAGGGTAAGGGTAAAGGTAAGGGTAAGGGTAAGGGTAAGGGTAAGGGTAAGGGTAAGGGTAAGGGTAAGGGTAAGGGTAAGGGTAAGGGTGAGGGTAAGGGTAAGGGTAAGCTTAAGGGTAAAAGCAAGGGTAAGGGTAAGGGTAAGGGTAAGGGTAAGGGTAGGGGTAATGGTAAGGGTAAAGGTAAGGGTAAGCCTAAGGGTAAAAGCAAGGGTAAGGGTAAGGGTAAGGGTAAGGGTAAGGGTAAGGGTAAGGGTAAGGGTAAGGGTAAGGGTAAGGGTAAGGGTAAGGGTAAGCTTAAGGGTAAAAGCAAGGGTAAGGGAAAGGGTAAGGGTAAGGGTAAGGGTAAGGGTAAGCTTAAGGGTAAGGGTAAGGGTAAGGGTAAGGGTAAGCTTAAGGGTAAAAGCAAGGGTAAAGGTAAGGGTAAGGGTAAGGGTAAGGGTAAGCTTAAGGGTAAAAGCAAGGGTAAGGGTAAGGGTAAGGGTAAGGGTAAGAGTAAGCTTAAGGGTAGGGGTAAGGGTAAGGGTAAGGGTAAGCTTAAGGGTAAAAGCAAGGGTAAGGGTAAGAGTAAGGGTAAGGGTAAGGGTAAGGGTAAGGGTAAGGGTAAGGGTGAGCTTAAGGGTAAAAGCAAGGGTAAGGGTAAGGGTAAGGGTAAGGGTAAGGGTAAGGGTAAGGGTAAGGGTAAGGGTAAGCTTAAGGGTAAAAGCAAGGGTAAGGGTAAGGGTAAGGGTAAGGGTAAGGGTAAGGGTAAGGGTAAAGGTAAGGGTAAGCCTAAGGGTAAAAGCAAGGGTAAGGGTAAGGGTAAGGGTAAGGGTAAGAGTAAGGGTAAGGGTAAGGATAAGGGTAAGCTTAAGGGTAAAAGCAAGGGTAAGGGTAAGGGTAAGGGTAAGGGTAAGCCTAAGGGTAAAAGCAAGGGTAAGGGTAAGGGTAAGGGTAAGGGTAAGGGAAAGCTTAAGGGTAAAAGCAAGGGTAAGGGTAAGGGTAAGGGTAAGGGTAAGGGTAAGCTTAAGGGTAAAAGCAAGGGTGAGGGTAAGGGTAAGGGTAAGGGTAAGGGTAAGGGTAAGCTTAAGGGTAAAAGCAAGGGTAAGGGTAAGGGTAAGGGTAAGGGTAAGGGTAAGGGTAAGCTTAAGGGTAAAAGCAAGGGTAAGGGTAAGGGTAAGGGTAAGGGTAAGGGTAAAGGTAAGGGTAAGCCTAAGGGTAAAAGCAAGGGTAAGGGTAAGGGTGAGGGTAAGGGTAAGGGTAAGGGTAAGGGTAAGGGTAAGGGTAAGGGTAAGGGTAAGGGTAAGGGTAAGGGTAAGGGTAAGGGTAAGGGTAAGGGTAAGGGTAAGGGTAAGGGTAAGGGTAAGCTTAAGGGTAAAAGCAAGGGTAAGGGTAAGGGTAAGGGTAAGGGTAAGCCTAAGGGTAAAAGCAAGGGTAAGGGTAAGGGTAAGGGTAAGGGTAAGGGTAGGCTTAAGGGTAAAAGCAAGGGTAAGGGTAAGGGTAAGGGTAAGGGTAAGGGTAAGGGTAAGGGTAAGATTAAGGGTAAAAGCAAGGGTAAGGGTAAGGGTAAGGGTAAGGGTAAGGGTAAGGGTAAGGGTAAGGGTAAGGGTAATGGTAAGGGTAAAGGTAAGGGTAAGCCTAAGGGTAAAAGCAAGGGTAAGGGTAAGGGTAAGGGTAAGGGTAAGGGTAAGGGTAAGGGTAAGGGTAAGGGTAAGGGTAAGGGTAAGGGTAAGGGTAAGGGTAAGGGTAAGGGTAAGGGTAAGCTTAAGGGTAAAAGCAAGGGTAAGGGTAAGGGTAAGGGTAAGGGTAAGGGTAAGGGTAAGGGTAAGGGTCAGGGTAAGCTTAAGGGTAAGGGTAAAGGTAAGGGTAAGGGTAAGCTTAAGGGTAAAAGCAAGGGTAAGGGTAAGGGTAAGGGTAAGGGTAAGCTTAAGGGTAAAAGCAAGGGTAAGGGTTAGGGAAAGGTTAAGGGTAAGGGTAAGGGTAAGGGTAAGCTTAAGGGTAAGGGTAAGGGTAAGGGTAAGCTTAGGGGTAAAAGCAAGGGTAAGGGTAAGGGTAAGGGTAAGGGTAAGGGTAAGCTTAAGGGTGAGGGTAAGGGTAAGGGTAAGGGTAAGCTTAAGGGTAAAAGCAAGGGTAAGGTTAAGGGTAAGGGTAAGGGTAAGGGTAAGGGTAAGCTTAAGGGTAAGGGTAAGGGTAAGGGTAAGGGTAAGCTTAAGGGTAAAAGCAAGGGTAAGGGTAAGGGTAAGGGTAAGGGTAAGGGTAAGGGTAAGGGTAAGGGTAAGGGTAAGGGTAAGGGTAAGGGTAAGGGTAAGGGTAAGGGTAAGGGTAAGCTTAAGGGTAAGGGTAAGGGTAAGGGTAAGCTTAAGGGTAAAAGCAAGGGTAAGGGTAAGGGTAAGGGTAAGGGTAAGGGTAAGCTTAAGGGTAAAAGCAAGGGTAAGGGTAAGGGTAAGGGTAAGGGTAAGGGTAAGGGTAAGGGTAAGGGTAAGGGTAAGGGTAAGGGTAAGGGTAAGGGTAAGGGTAAGGGTAAGGGTAAGCTTAAGGGTAAGGGTAAGGGTAAGGGTAAGCTTAAGGGTAAGGGTAAGCTTAAGGGTAAAAGCAAGGGTAAGGGTAAGGGTAAGGGTAAGGGTAAGGGTAAGGGTAAAGGTAAGGGTAAGCCTAAGGGTAAAAGCAAGGGTAAGGGTAAGGGTAAGGGTAAGGGTAAGGGTAAGGGTAAGGGTAAGGGTAAGGGTAAGGGTAAGGGTAAGGGTAAGGGTAAGCTTAAGGGTAAAAGCAAGGGTAAGGGTAAGGATAAGGGTAAGGGTAAGGGTAAGGGTAAGGGTAAGGGTAAGCTTAAGGGTAAAAGCAAGGGTAAGGGTAAGGGTAAGGGTAAGGGTAAGGGTAAGGGTAAGGGTAAGGGTAAGGGTAAGGGTAAGGGTAAGGGTAAGGGTAAGGGTAAGGGTAAGGGTAAGCTTAAGGGTAAAAGCAAGGGTAAGGGTAAGGGTAAGGGTAAGGGTAAGGGTTAGGGTAAGGGTAAAGGTAAGGGTAAGCCTAAGGGTAAAAGCAAGGGTAAGGGTAAGGGTAAGGGTAAGGGTAAGGGTAAGGGTAAGGGTAAGGGTAAGGGTAAGGGTAAGGGTAAGAGTAAGGGTAAGGGTAAGGGTAAGGGTAAGCTTTAGGGTAAAAGCAAGGGTAAGGGTAAGGGTAAGGGTAAAAGCAAGGGTAAGGGTAAGGGTAAGGGTAAGGGTAAGGGTAAGGGTAAGGGTAAGGGTAAGGGTAAGGGTAAGGGTAAGGGTAAGGGTAAGCTTAAAGGTAAGGGTAAGGGTAAGGGTAAGGGTCAGCCTAAGGGTAAAAGCAAGGGTAAGTGTAAGGGTAAGGGTAAGGGTAAGGGTAAGGGTAAGCTTAAGGGTAAAAGCAAGGGTAAGGGTAAGGGTAAGGGTAAGGGAAGGGTAAGGGTAAGGGTAAGGGTAAGCTTAAGGGTAAAAGCAAGGGTAAGGGTAAGGGTAAGGGTAAGGGTAAGGGTAAGGGTATGGGAAAGGCTAAAGGTAAGGGTAAGCCTAAGGGTAAAAGCAAGGGTAAGGGTAAGGGTAAGGGAAAGGGTAAGGGTAAGGGTAAGGGTAAGGGTAAGGGTAAGGGTAAGGGTAAAGGTAAGGGTAAGGGTAAGCTTAAGGGTAAAAGCAAGGGTAAGGGTAAGGGTAAGGGTAAGGGTAAGAGTAAGGGTAAGGGTAAGGGTAAGCTTAAGGGTAAAAGCAAGGGTAAGGGTAAGGGTAAGGGTAAGGGTAAGGGTAAGGGTAAGGGTAAGGGTAAGGGTATGGGTAAGGGTAAGGGTAAGCTTAAGGGTAAAAGCAAGGGTAAGGGTAAGGGTAAGGGTAAGGGTAAGGGTAAGGGTAAGGGTAAGGGTAAGGGTAAGGGTAAGCTTAAGGGTAAAAGCAAGGGTAAGGGTAAGGGTAAGGGTAAGGGTAAGGGTAAGGGTAATGGTAAGGGTAAAGGTAAGGGTAAGCCTAAGGGTAAAAGCAAGGGTAAGGGTAAGGGTAAGGGTAAGGGTAAGGTTAAGGGTAAGGGTTAGGGTAAGGGTAAGGGTAAGGGTGAGGGTAAGGGTAAGCTTAAGGGTAAAAGCAAGGGTAAGGGTAAGGGTAAGGGTAAGGGTAAGGGTAAGGGTAAGGGTAAGCTTAAGGGTAAGGGTAAGGACAAGGGTAAGGGTAAGCTTAAGGGTAAAAGCAAGGGTAAGGGTAAGGGTAAGGCATAGGGTAAGGGTAAGCTTAAGGGTAAAAGCAAGGGTAAGGGTAAGGGTAAGGGTAAGGGTAAGGGTAAGGGTAAGGGTAAGCTTAAGGGTAAGGGTAAGGGTAAGGGTAAGGGTAAGCTTAAGGGTAAAAGCAAGGGTAAGGGTCAGGGTAAGGGTAAGTGTAAGGGTAAGGGTAAGGGTAAGGGTAAGGGTGAGCTTAAGGGTAAAAGCAAGGGTAAGGGTAAGGTTAAGGGTAAGGGTAAGGGTAAGGGTAAGGGTTAGCTTAAGGGTAAAAGCAAGGGTAAGGGTAAGGGTAAGGGTAAGGGTAAGGGTAAGGGTAAGTGTAAGGGTAAAGGTAAGGGTAAGCCTAAGGGTAAAAGCAAGGGTAAGGGTAAGGGTAAGGGTAAGGGTAAGAGTAAGGGTAAGGGTAAGGGTAAGGGTAAGCTTAAGGGTAAAAGCAAGGGTAAGGGTAAGGGTAAGGGTAAGGGTAAGCCTAAGGGTAAAAGCAAGGTAAGGGTAAGGGTAAGGGTAAGGGTAAGGGTAAGCTTAAGGGTAAAAGCAAGGGTAAGGGTAAGGGTAAGGGTAAGGGTAAGGGTAAGGGTAAGCTTAAGGGTAAAAGTAAGGGTGAGGGTAAGGGTAAGGGTAAGGGTAAGGGTAAGGGTAAGGGTAAGGGTAAGGGTAAGGGTAAGCTTAAGGGTAAAAGCAAGGGTAGGGGTAAGGGTAAGGGTAAGGGTAAGGGTAAGGGTAAGGGTAAGGGTAAGGGTAAGCTTAAGGGTAAAAGCAAGGGTAAGGGTAAGGGTAAGGGTAAGGGTAAGGGTAAAGGTAAGGGTAAGCCTAAGGGTAAAAGCAAGGGTAAGGGTAAGGGTAAGGGTAAGGGTAAGGGTTAGGGTAAGGGTAAGGGTAAGGGTAAGGGTAAGGGTAAGGGTAAGGGTAAGGGTAAGGGTAAGGGTAAGGGTAAGCTTAAGGGTAAAAGCAAGGGTAAGGGTAAGGGAAAGGGTAAGGGTAAGCCTAAGGGTAAAAGCAAGGGTAAGGGTAAGGGTAAGGGTAAGGGTAAGGGTAAGCTTAAGGGTAAAAGCAAGAGTAAGGGTAAGGGTAAGGGTAAGGGTAAGGGTAAGGGTAAGCTTAAGGGTAAAAGCAAGGGTAAGGGTAAAGGTAAGGGTAAGGGTAAGGGTAAGGGTAAGGGTAAGGGTAAGGGTAAGGGTAAGGGTAAAGGTAAGGGTAAGCCTAAGGGTAAAAGCAAGGGTAAGGGTAAGGGTAAGGGTAAGGGTAAGGGTAAGGTTAAGGGTAAGGGTAAGGGTAAGCTTAAGGGTAAAAGCAAGGGTAAGGGTAAGGGTAAGGGTAAGGGTAAGGGTAAGGGTAAGGGTAAGGGTAAGGGTAAGCTTAAGGGTAAGGGTAAGGGTAAGGGTAAGGGTAAGCTTAAGGGTAAAAGCAAGGGTAAGGGTAAGGGTAAGGGTAAGGGTAAGCTTAAGGGTAAAAGCAAGGGTAAGGGTAAGGGTAAGGGTAAGGGTAAGGGTAAGGGTAAGGGTTAGGGTAAGGGTAAGGGTAAGGGTAAGGGTAAGGGTAAGCTTAAGGGTAAGGGTAAGGGTAAGGGTAAGGGTAAGCTTAAGGGTAAAAGCAAGGGTAAGGGTAAGGGTAAGGGTAAGGGTAAGGGTAAGGGTAAGGGTAAGCTTAAGGGTAAGGGTAAGGGTAAGGGTAAGGGTAAGCTTAAGGGTAAAAGCAAGGGTAAGGGTAAGGGTGAGGGTAAGGGTAAGGGTAAGGGTAAGGGTAAGCTTAAGGGTAAGGGTAAGGGTGAGGGTAAGGGTAAACTTAAGGGTAAGGGTAAGGGTAAGGGTAAGCTTAAGGGTAAAAGCAAGGGTAAGGGTAAGGGTAAGGGTAAGGGTAAGGGTAAGGGTAAGGGTAAGGGTAAGGGTAAGGGTAAGGGTAAGGGTAAGCTCAAGGGTAAAAGCAAGGGTAAGGGTAAGGGTAAGGGTAAGGGTAAGGGTAAGGGTAAGGGTAAGGGTAAGGGTAAGGGTAAGGGTAAGCTTTAGGGTAAAAGCAAGGGTAAGGGTAAGGGTAAGGGTAAGGGTAAGGGTAAGGGTAAGCTTAAGGGTTAAAGCAAGGGTAAGGGTAAGGGTAAGGGTAAGGGTAAGGGTAAGGGTAAGGGTAAGGGTAAGGGTAAGGGTAAGGGTAAGGGTAAGGGTAAGGGTAAAGGTAAAAGTAAGGGTAAGCCTAAGGGTAAATGCAAGGGTGAGGGTAAGGGTAAGGGTAAGGGTAAGGGTAAGTGTAAGGGTAAGGGTAAGGGTAAGGGTAAGGGTAAGGGTAAGCTTATGGGTAAAAGCAAGGGTAAGGGTAAGGGTAAGGGTAAGGGTAAGGGTAAGGGTAAGGGTAAGGGTAGGGGTAAGGGTAAGGGTAAGGTTAAGCTTGAGGGTAAGGAAAAGGGTAAGGGTAAGGGTAAGCTTAAGGGTAAAAGCAAGGGTAAGGGTAAGGGTAAGGGTAAGGGTAAGGGTAAGCTTAAGGGTAAAAGCAAGGGTAAGGGTAAGGGTAAGGGTAAGGGTAAGGGTAAGGGTAAGGGTAAGCTCAAGGGTAAAAGCAAGGGTAAGGGTAAGGGTAAGGGTAAGGGTAAAGGTAAGGATAAGCCTAAGGGTAAAAGCAAGGGTAAGGGTAAGGGTAAGGGTAAAGGTAAGGGTAAGGGTAAGGGTAAGGGTAAGGGAAAGGGTAAGGGTAAGGGTGAGGGTAAGGGTAAGGGTGAGGGTAAGGGTAAGGGTAAGGGTAAGCTTAAGGGTAAAAGCAAGGGTAAGGGTAATGGTAAGGGTAAGCCTTACCCTTACCCTTACCCTTACCCTTGCTTTTACCCTTAAGCTTACCCTTACCCTTACCCTTACCCTTACCCTTACCCTTACCCTTACCCTTGCTTTTACCCTTAGGCTTACCCTTACCCTTACCCTTACCCTTACCCTTGCTTTCACCCTTAAGCTTACCCTAACCCTTACCCTTACCCTTACCCTTACCCTTACCATTACCCTTGCTTTTACCCTTAGGCTTACCCTTACCCTAACCCTTACCCTTACCCTTACCCTTACCCTTACCCTTACCCTTACCCTTGCTTTTACCCTTAAGCTTACCCTTACCCTCACCCTTACCCTTACCCTTACCCTTACCCTTACCCTTACCCTTACCCTTACTTTTACCCTTAAGCTTACCCTTACCCTTACCCTTACCCTTACCCTTACCCTTACCCTTACCCTTACCCTTGCTTTTACCCTTAAGCTTACCCTTACCCTTACCCTTAAGCTTACCCTTACCCTTACCCTTACCCTTACCCTTACCCTTACCCTTGCTTTTACCCTTAAGCTTACCCTTACCCTTACCCTTACCCTTACCCTTACCCTTGCTTTTACTCTTAAGCTTACCCTTACCCTTACCCTTACCCTTACCCTTAAGCTTACCCTTACCCTTACCCTTACCCTTACCCTTACCCTTACCCTTACCCTTACCCTTACCCTTACCCTTACCCTTACCCTTACCCTTACCCTTACCCTTACCCTTACCCTTACCCTTACCCTTACCCTTACCCTTGCTTTTACCCTTAAGCTTACCCTTACCCTTACCCTTACCCTTACCCTTAAGCTTACCCTTACCCTTACCCTTACCCTTACCCTTACCCTTGCTTTTACCCTTAAGCTTACCCTTACCCTTACCCTTACCCTTACCCTTACCCTTAAGCTTACCCTTACCCTTACCCTTACCCTTACCCATACCCTTACCCTTACCCTTACCCTTGCTTTTACCCTTAAGCTTACCCTTACCCTTACCCTTACCCTTACCCTTAAGCTTACCCTTACCCTTACCCTTACCCTTACCCTTACCCTTACCCTTACCCTTACCCTTACCCTTACCCTTACCCTTACCCTTGCTTTTACCCTTAAGCTTACCCTTACCCTTACCCTTACCCTTGCTTTTACCCTTGAGCTTACCCTTACCCTTACCCTTACCCTTACCCTTAAGCTTACACTTACCCTTACCCTTACCATACCCTTACCCTTACCCTTACCCTTGCTTTTACCCTTAAGCTTACCCTTACCCTTACCCTTACCCTTACCCTTACCCTTACCCTTACCCTTACCCTTACCCTTACCCTTACCCCTGCTTTTACCCTTAGGCTTACCCTTACCTTTACCCTTACCCTTACCCTTACCCTTACCCTTACCCTTACCCTTACCCTTACCCTTACCCTTACCCTTGCTTTTACCCTTAAGCTTACCCTTACCCTTACCCTTTCCCTTACCCTTACCCTTACCCTTGCTTTTACCTTTAAGCTTACCCTTACCCTTACCCTTACCCTTACCCTTACCCTTACTCTTGCTTTTACCCTTAGGCTTACCCTTACCCTTACCCTTACCCTTACCCTTGCTTTTACCCTTAAGCTTACCCTTACCCTTACCCTTACCCTTACCCTTACCCTTACCCTTACCCTTACCCTTACCCTTACCCTTACCCTTACCCTTACCCTTACCCTTACCTTTACCCTTACCCTTACCCTTACCCTTACCCTTACCCTTACCCTTACCCTTACCCTTACCCTTACCCTTACCCTTACCCTCACCCTTGCTTTTACCCTTAAGCTTACCCTTACCCTTACCCTTACCCTTACCCATACCCTTACCCTTACCCTTACCCTTGCTTTTACCCTTAAGCTTACCCTTACCCTTACCCTTACCCTTACCCTTACCCTTGCTTTTACCCTTAGGCTTACCCTTACCCTTACCCTTACCCTTGCTTTTACCCTTAAGCTTACCCTTACCCTTACCCTTACTCTTACCCTTACCCTTACCCTTACCCTTACCCTTACCCTTGCTTTTACCCTTAGGCTTACCCTTACCTTTACCCTTACCCTTACCCTTACCCTTACCCTTACCCTTACCCTTACCCTTACCCTTACCCTAACCCTTGCTTTTACCCTTAAGCTTACCCTTACCCTTACCCTTACCCTTACCCTTACCCTTACCCTTACCCTTACCCTTACCCTTACCCTTACCCTTGCTTTTACCCTTAAGCTTACCCTTACCCTTACCCTTACCCTTACCCTTACCCTTACCCTTACCCTTACCCTTACCCTTACCCTTACCCTTGCTTTTACCCTTAAGCTTACCCTTACCCTTACCCTTACCCTTACCCTTAAGCTTACCCTTACCCTTACCCTTACCCTTACCCTTACCCTTACCCTTACCCTTACCCTTACCCTTACCCTTGCTTTTACCCTTAAGCTTACCCTTACCCTTACCCTTACCCTTACCCTTACCCTTACCCTTACCCTTGCTTTTACCCTTACCCTTATCCTTACCCTTAAGCTTACCCTTACCCTTACCCTTACCCTTACCCTTACCCTTACCCTTACCCTTACCCTTACCCTTACCCTTGCTTTTACCCTTAAGCTTACCCTTACCCTTACCCTTACCCTTACCCTTTCCCTTACCCTTGCTTTTACCCTTAGGCTTACCCTTACCTTTACCCTTACCCTTACCCTTACCCTTACCCTTACCCTTGCTTTTACCCTTAAGCTTACCCTTACCCTTACCCTTACCCTTACCCTTACCCTTACCCTTACCCTTACCCTTACCCTTACCCTCACCCTTGCTTTTACCCTTAAGCTTACCCTTACCCTTACCCTTACCCTTACCCTTACCCTTACCCTTACCCTTACCCTTGCTTTTACCCTTAAGCTTACCCTTACCCTTACCCTTACCCTTACCCTTACCCTTACCCTTACCCTTATCCTTACCCTCACCCTTGCTTTTACCCTTAAGCTTACCCTTACCCTTACCCTTACCCTTACCCTTACCCTTACCCTTACCCTTACCCTTACCCTTACCCTTACCCTTACCCTTACCCTTACCCTTACCCTTACCCTTACCCTTACCCTTACCCTCACCCTTACCCTTACCCTTGCTTTTACCCTTAAGCTTACCCTTAACCTTACCCTTACCCTTACCCTTACCCTTACCCTTACCCTTACCCTTACCCTTACCCTTACCCTTACCCTTACCCTTACCCTTACCCTTGTTTTTACCCTTAGGCTTACCCTTACCTTTACCCTTACCCTTACCCTTACCCTTACCCTTTCCCTTACCCTTGCTTTTACCCTTAAGCTTACCCTTACCCTTACCCTTACCCTTACCCTTACCCTTACCCTTACCCTTACCCTTACCCTTGCTCTTACCCTTAAGCTTACCCTTACCCTTACCCTTACCCTTACCCTTACCCTTGCTTTTACCCTTAGGCTTACCCTTACCCTTACCCTTACCCTTACCCTTAAGCTTACCCTTACCCTTACCCTTACCCTTACCCTTACCCTTACCCTTACCCTTACCCTTACCCTTACCCTTACCCTTGCTTTTACCCTTAAGCTTACCCTTACCCTTACCCTTACACTTACCCTTACCCTTACCCTTACCCTTACCCTTACCCTTACCCTAACCCTTACCCTTACCCTTGCTTTTACCCTTAGGCTTACCCTTACCTTTACCCTTACTTACCCTTACCCTTAAGCTTACCCTTACCCTTACCCTTACCCTTACCCTTACCCTTACCCTTACCCTTTCCCTTACCCTTACCCTTACCCTTACCCTTGCTTTTACCCTTAAGCTTACCCTTACCCTTACCCTTACACTTACCCTTACCCTTACCCTTACCCTTACCCTTACCCTTACCCTTACCCTTACCCTTACCCTTACCCTTACCCTAACCCTTACCCTTACCCTTGCTTTTACCCTTAGGCTTACCCTTACCTTTACCCTTACCCTTACCCTTACCCTTACCCTTACCCTTACCCTTACCCTTACCCTTACCCTTACCCTTACCCTCACCCTTGCTTTTACCCTTAAGCTTACCCTTACCCTTACCCTTACCCTTACCCTTACCCTTACCCTTACCCTTACCCTTACCCTTACCCTTACCCTTACCCTTACCCTTACCCTTACCCTTACCCTTGCTTTTACCCTTAAGCTTACCCTTACCCTTACCCTTACCCTCACCCTTACCCTTACCCTTACCCTTGCTTTTACCCTTAAGCTTACCCTTACCCTTACCCTTACCCTTACCCTTACCCTTACCCTTACCCTTGCTTTTACCCTTAAGCTTACCCTTACCCTTACCCTTACCCTTACCCTTACCCTTACCCTTACCCTTACCCTTACCCTTACCCTTACCCTTACCCTTACCCTTACCCTTACCCTTACCCTTACCCTTACCCTTACCCTTACCCTTACCCTTACCCTTACCCTTACCCTTACCCTTACCCTTACCCTAACCCTTGCTTTTACCCTTAGGCTTACCCTTACCTTTACCCTTACCCTTACCCTTACCCTTACCCTTACCCTTACCCTTACCCTTACCCTTGCTTTAACCCTTAAGCTTACCCTTACCCTCACCCTTACCCTTACCCTTACCCTGCTTTTACCCTTAAGCTTACCCTTACCCTCACCCTTACCCTTACCCTTACCCTTGTTTTACCCTTAGGCTTACCCTTACCCTTACCCTTACCCTTACCCTTGCTTTTACCCTTAAGCTTACCCTTACCCTTACCCTTACCCTTACCCTTACCCTCACCCTTACCTTTACCCTTACCCTTGCTTTTACCCTTAGGCTTACCCTAACCTTTACCCTTACCCTTACCCTTACCCTTACCCTTACCCTTACCCTTACCCTTACCCTTACCCTTACCCTTACCCTTACCCTTGCTTTTACCCTTAAGCTTACCCTTACCCTTACCCTTACCCTTACCCTTACCCTTACCCTTACCCTTGCTTTTACCCTTAAGCTTACCCTTACCCTTACCCTTACCCTCACCCTTACCCTTACCCTTACCCTTGCTTATACCCTTAAGCTTACACTTACCCTTACCCTTACCCTTACCCTTACCCTTACCCTTACCCTTACCTTACCCTTACCCTTACCCTTACCCTTGCTTTTACCCTTAAGCTTACCCTTACCCTTACCCTTACCCTCACCCTTACCCTTACCCTTACCCTTACCCTTGCTTTTACCCTTAGGCTTACCCTCACCTTTACCCTTACCCTTACCCTTACCCTTACCCTTGCTTTTACCCTCAAGCTTACCCTTACCCTTACCCTTACCCTTACCCTTACCCTAACCCTTACCCTTGCTTTTACCCTTAAGCTTACCCTTACCCTTACCCTTACCCTTACCCTTACCCTTACCCTTACCCTTACCCTTGCTTTTACCCTTAAGCTTACCCTTACCCTTACCCTTACCCTTACCCTTACCCTTACCCTTACCCTTACCCTTGCTTTTACCCTTAAGCTTACCCTTACCCTTACCCTTACCCTTACCCTTACCCTTACCCTTACCCTTGCTTTTACCCTAAGGCTTACCCTTACCTTTACCCTTACCCTTACCCTTACCCTTGCTTTTACCCTTAAGATTACACTTACCCTTACCCTTACCCTTACTCTTGCTTTTACCATTAAGCTTACCCTTACCCTTACCCTTACCCTTACCCTTACCCTTACCCTTACCCTTACCCTTACCCTTACCCTTACCCTTACCCTTACCCTTACCCTTACCCTTACCCTTGCTTTTACCCTTACCCTTACCCTTGCTTTTACCCTTAGGCTTACCCTTACCCTTACCCTTACCCTTACCCTTACCCTTACCCTTACCCTTACCCTTACCCTTGCTTTTACCCTTAAGCTTACCCTTACCCTTACCCTTACCCTTACCCTTACCCTTACCCTTACCCTTACCCTTGCTTTTACCCTTAAGCTTACCCTTACCCTTACCCTTACCCTTACCCTTACCCTTACCCTTACCCTTACCCTTACCCTTACCCTTACCCTTACCCTTACCCATACCCTTGCTTTTACCCTTAGGCTTACCCTTACCTTTACCCTTACCCTTACCCTTACCCTTACCCTTACCCTTACCCTTACCCTTACCCTTACCCTTACCCTTACCCTTACCCTTGCTTTTACCCTTAAGCTTACCCTTACCCTTACCCTTACCCTTACCCTTACCCTTACCCTTGCTTTTACCCTTAAGCTTACCCTTACCCCTACTCTTACCCTTACCCTTACCCTTGCTTTTACCCTTAGGCTTACCCTTACCGTTACCCTTACCCTTACCCTTACCCTTACCCTTACCCTTACCCTTACCCTTACCCTTACCCTTACCCTCACACTTGCTTTTACCCTTAAGCTTACCCTTACCCTTACCCTTACCCTTACCCTTACCCTTACCCTTACCCTTACCCTTACCCTTACCCTTACCCTTGCTTTTACCCTTAGGCTTACCCTTACCTTTACCCTTACCCTTACCCTTGCTTTTACCCTTAAGCTTACCCTTACCCTTACCCTTACCCTTACCCTTACCCTTACCCTTACCCTTACCCTTACCCTTACCCTTACCCTTACCCTTGCTTTTACCCTTAAGCTTACCCTTACCCTTACCCTTACCCTTACCCTTACCCTTACCCTTACCCTTACCCTTGCTTTTACCCTTAAGCTTACCCTTACCCTTACCCTTACCCTTACCCTTACCCTTACCCTTACCCTTACCCTTACCCTTACCCTTACCATTACCCTTACCCTTACCCTTACCCTTACCCTTACCCTTACCCTTGCTTTTACCCTTAGGCTTACCCTTACCTTTACCCTTACCCTTACCCTTACCCTTACCCTTACCCTTACCCTTGCTTTTACCCTTAAGCTTACCCTTACCCTTACCCTTACCCTTACCCTTACCCTTACCCTTGCTTTTACCCTTAAGCTTACCCTTACCCTTACCCTTACCCTTACCCTTGCTTTTACCCTTAGGCTTACCCTTACCCTTACCCTTACCCTTACCCTTGCTTCTACCCTTAAGCTTACCCTTACACTTACCCTTACCCTTACCCTTACCCTTACCCTTACCCTTACCCTTACCCTTACCCTTACCCTTACCCTTACCCTTACCCTTACCCTTACCCTTACCCTTACCCTTGCTTTTACCCTTAGGCTTACCCTTACCTTTACCCTTACCCTTACCCTTACCCTTACCCTTACCCTTACCCTTACCCTTACCCTTACCCTTACCCTTACCCTTACCCTTACCCTTGCTTTAACCCTTAAGCTTACCCTTACCCTTACCCTTACCCTTACCCTTACCCTTACCCTTACCCTTACCCTTGCTTTTACCCTTAAGCTTACCCTTACCCTTACCCTTACCCTTACCCTTACCCTCACCCTTACCCTTACCCTTACCCTTGCTTATACCCTTAAGCTTACCCTTACCCTTACCCTTACCCTTACCCTTACCCTTACCCTTACCCTTACCCTTACCCTTACCCTTACCCTTACCCTTACCCTTGCTTTTACCCTTAGGCTTACCCTTACCTTTACCCTTACCCTTACCCTTACCCTTACCCTTACCCTTACCCTTACCCTTACCCTTACCCTTACCCTTACCCTTACCCTTACCCTTACCCTTACCCTTACCCTTGCTTTTACCCTTAAGCTTACCCTTACCCTTACCCTTACCCTTACCCTTACCCTTACCCTAACCCTTACCCTTGCTTTTACCCTTTAGCTTACCCTTACCCTTACCCTTACCCTTACCCTTACCCTTACCCTTACCCTTACCCTTACCCTTACCCTTACCCTTACCCTTACCCTTACCCTTGCTTTTACCCTTAAGCTTACCCTTACCCTTACCCTTACCCTTACCCTTACCCTTACCCTTACCCTTACCCTTACCCTTACCCTTACCCTTGCTTTTACCCTTAAGCTTACCCTCACCCTTACCCTTACCCTTACCCTTACCCTTGCTTTTACCCTTAGGCTTACCCTTACCTTTACCCTTACCCTTACCCTTACCCTTACCCTTACCCTTACCCTTACCCTTACCCTTACCCTTACCCTTACCCTTACCCTTACCCTTACCCTTACCCTTACCCTTACCCTTACCCTTGCTTTTACCCTTAAGCTTACCCTTACCCTTACCCTTACCCTTACCCTTACCCTTACCCTTACCCTTGCTTTTACCCTTAAGCTTACCCTTACCCTTACCCTTACCCTTACCCTTACCCTTACCCTTACCCTTGCTTTTACCCTTAGGCTTACCCTTACCCTTACCCTTACCCTTACCCTTGCTTTTACCCTTACCCTTACCCTTGCTTTTACCCTTAGGCTTACCCTTACCCTTACCCTTACCCTTACCCTTACCCTTACCCTTACCCTTACCCTTACCCTTGCTTTTACCCTTAAGCTTACCCTTACCCTTACCCTTACCCTTACCCTTACCCTTACCCTTACCCTTACCCTTGCTTTTACCCTTAAGCTTACCCTTACCCTTACCCTTACCCTTACCCTTACCCTTACCCTTACCCTTACCCTTACCCTTACCCTTACCCTTACCCTTACCTATACCCTTGCTTTTACCCTTAGGCTTACCCTTACCTTTACCCTTACCCTTACCCTTACCCTTACCCTTACCCTTACCCTTACCCTTGCTTTTACCCTTAAGCTTACCCTTACCCTTACTCTTACCCTTACCCTTACCCTTGCTTTTACCCTTAGGCTTACCCTTACCGTTACCCTTACCCTTACCCTTACCCTTACCCTTACCCTTACCCTTACCCTTACCCTTACCCTTACCCTCACACTTGCTTTTACCCTTAAGCTTACCCTTACCCTTACCCTTACCCTTACCCTTACCCTTACCCTTACCCTTACCCTTACCCTTACCCTTACCCTTGCTTTTACCCTTAGGCTTACCCTTACCTTTACCCTTACCCTTACCCTTGCTTTTACCCTTAAGCTTACCCTTACCCTTACCCTTACCCTTACCCTTACCCTTACCCTTACCCTTACCCTTACCCTTACCCTTACCCTTACCCTTACCCTTGCTTTTACCCTTAAGCTTACCCTTACCCTTACCCTTACCCTTACCCTTACCCTTACCCTTACCCTTACCCTTGCTTTTACCCTTAAGCTTACCCTTACCCTTACCCTTACCCTTACCCTTACCCTTACCCTTACCCTTACCCTTACCCTTACCCTTACCATTACCCTTACCCTTACCCTTACCCTTACCCTTACCCTTACCCTTGCTTTTACCCTTAGGCTTACCCTTACCTTTACCCTTACCCTTACCCTTACCCTTACCCTTACCCTTACCCTTACCCTTGCTTTTACCCTTAAGCTTACCCTTACCCTTACCCTTACCCTTACCCTTACCCTTACCCTTACCCTTGCTTTTACCCTTAAGCTTACCCTTACCCTTACCCTTACCCTTACCCTTACCCTTGCTTTTACCCTTAGGCTTACCCTTACCCTTACCCTTACCCTTACCCTTGCTTCTACCCTTAAGCTTACCCTTACACTTACCCTTACCCTTACCCTTACCCTTACCCTTACCCTTACCCTTACCCTTACCCTTACCCTTACCCTTACCCTTACCCTTACCCTTACCCTTACCCTTACCCTTACCCTTACCCTTGCTTTTACCCTTAGGCTTACCCTTACCTTTACCCTTACCCTTACCCTTACCCTTACCCTTACCCTTACCCTTACCCTTACCCTTACCCTTACCCTTACCCTTACCCTTACCCTTACCCTTACCCTTACCCTTACCCTTACCCTTGCTTTAACCCTTAAGCTTACCCTTACCCTTACCCTTACCCTTACCCTTACCCTTACCCTTACCCTTGCTTTTACCCTTAAGCTTACCCTTACCCTTACCCTTACCCTTACCCTTACCCTCACCCTTACCCTTACCCTTACCCTTGCTTATACCCTTAAGCTTACCCTTACCCTTACCCTTACCCTTACCATTACCCTTACCCTTACCCTTACCCTTACCCTTACCCTTACCCTTACCCTTACCCTTGCTTTTACCCTTAGGCTTACCCTTACCTTTACCCTTACCCTTACCCTTACCCTTACCCTTACCCTTACCCTTACCCTTACCCTTACCCTTACCCTTACCCTTACCCTTACCCTTACCCTTACCCTTACCCTTACCCTTGCTTTTACTCTTAAGCTTACCCTTACCCTTACCCTTACCCTTACCCTTACCCTTACCCTTACCCTAACCCTTACCCTTGCTTTTACCCTTTAGCTTACCCTTACCCTTACCCTTACCCTTACCCTTACCCTTACCCTTACCCTTACCCTTACCCTTACCCTTACCCTTACCCTTACCCTTACCCTTACCCTTGCTTTTACCCTTAAGCTTACCCTTACCCTTACCCTTACCCTTACCCTTACCCTTACCCTTACCCTTACCCTTACCCTTACCCTTACCCTTGCTTTTACCCTTAAGCTTACCCTTACCCTTACCCTTACCCTTACCCTTACCCTTGCTTTTACCCTTAGGCTTACCCTTACCTTTACCCTTACCCTTACCCTTACCCTTACCCTTACCCTTACCCTTACCCTTACCCTTACCCTTACCCTTACCCTTACCCTTACCCTCACCCTTACCCTTACCCTTACCCTTGCTTTTACCCTTAAGCTTACCCTTACCCTTACCCTTACCCTTACCCTTACCCTTACCCTTACCCTTGCTTTTACCCTTAAGCTTACCCTTACCCTTACCCTTACCCTTACCCTTACCCTTACCCTTACCCTTACCCTTGCTTTTACCCTTAGGCTTACCCTTACCCTTACCCTTACCCTTACCCTTGCTTTTACCCTTAAGCTTACCCTTACCCTTACCCTTACTCTTACCCTTACCCTTACCCTTACCCTTACCCTTACCCTTACCCTTACCCTTACCCTTACCCTTGCTTTTACCCTTAGGCTTACCCTTACCTTTACCCTTACCCTAACCCTTACCCTTACCCTTACCCTTACCCTTACCCTTGCTTTTACCCTTAAGCTTACCCTTACCCTTACCCTTACCCTTACCCTTACCCTTGCTTTTACCCTTAAGCTTACCCTTACCCTTACCCTTACCCTTACCCTTACCCTTACCCTTACCCTCACCCTTACCCTTACCCTTACCCTTACCCTTGCTTTTACCCTTAAGCTTACCCTTACCCTTACCCTTACCCTTACCCTTACCCTAACCCTTACCCTTGCTTTTACCCTTAAGCTTACCCTTACCCTTACCCTTACCCTTACCCTTACCTTTACCCTTACCCTTACCCTTACCCTTACCCTTACCCTTACCTCTTACCCTTAACCTTACCCTTGCTTTTACCCTTAAGCTTACCCTTACCCTTACCCTTACCCTTACCCTTACCCTTACCCTTACCCTTACCCTTACCCTTGCTTTTACCCTTAAGCTTACCCTTACCCTTACCCTTACCCTTACCCTTACCCTTACCCTTACCCTTGCTTTTACCCTTAGGCTTACCCTTACCTTTACCCTTACCCTTACCCTTACCCTTACCCTTACCCTTACCCTTACCCTTGCTTTTACCCTTAAGCTTACCCTTACCCTTACCCTTACCCTTACCCTTACCCTTACCCTTGCTTTTACCCTTAAGCTTACCCTTACCCTTACCCTTACCCTTACCCTTACCCTTGCTTTTACTCTTAGGCTTACCCTTACCCTTACCCTAACCCTTACCCTTGCTTTTACCCTTAAGCTTACCCTTACCCTTACCCTTACTCTTACCCTTACCCTTACCCTTACCCTTACCCTTACCCTTACCCTTACCCTTACCCTTACCCTTACCCTTACCCTTACCCTTACCCTTACCCTTACCCTTACCCTTACCCTTACCCTTGCTTTTACCCTTAGGCTTACCCTTACCTTTACCCTTACCCTAACCCTTACCCTTACCCTTACCCTCACCCTTACCCTTGCTTTTACCCTTAAGCTTACCCTTACCCTTACCCTTACCCTTACCCTTACCCTTACCCTTACCCTTGCTTTTACCCTTAAGCTTACCCTTACCCTTACCCTTACCCTTACCCTTACCCCTACCCTTGCTTTTACCCTTAAGCTTACCCTTACCCTTACCCTTACCCTTACCCTTACCCTTACCCTTACCCTTACCCTTACCCTTATCCTTGCTTTTACCCTTAGGCTTACCCTTACCTTTACCCTTACCCTTACCCTTACCCTTACCCTTACCCTTGCTTTTACCCTTAAGCTTACCCTTACCCTTACCCTTACCCTTACCCTTAAGCTTACCCTTACCCTTACCCTTACCCTTACCCTGACCCTTACCCTTACCCTAACCCTTACCCTTACCCTTACCCTTGCTTTTACCCTTAAGCTCACCCTTACCCTTACCCTTACCCTTACCCTTACCCTTGCTTTTACCCTTAAGCTTACCCTTACCCTTACCCTTACCCTTACCCTTAAGCTTTCCCTTACCCTTACCCTTACCCTTACCCTTACCCTTACCCTTACCCTTACCCTTACCCTTACCCTTACCCTTACCCTTGCTTTTACCCTTAAGGTTACCCTTACCCTTACCCTTACCCTTACCCTTAAGCTTACCCTTACCCTTACCCTTACCCTTACACTCACCCTTACCCTTACCCTTGCTTTTACCCTTAAGCTTACACTTACCCTTACCCTTACCCTTACCCTTAAGCTTACCCTTACCCTTACCCTTACCCTTACCCTTACCCTTACCCTTGCTTTTACCCTTAAGCTTACCCTTACCCTTACCCTTACCCTTACCCTTAAGCTTACCCTTACCCTTACCCTTACCCTTACCCTTACCCTTACCCTTACCCTTACCCTTACCCTTACCCTTACCCTTACCCTTACCCTTACCCTTGCTTTTACCCTTAAGCTTACCCTTACCCTTACCCTTACCCTTACCCTTGCTTTTACCCTTAAGCTTACCCTTACCCCTACCCTTACCCTTAAGCTTACCCTTACCCTTACCCTTACCCTTACCCTTACCCTTACCCTTACCCTTACCCTTACCCTTGCTTTTACCCTTAAGCTTACCCTTACCCTTACCCTTAACCTTACCCTTACCCTTACCCTTACCCTTACCCTTACCCTTACCCTTGCTTTTACCCTTAGGCTTACCCTTACCTTTACCCTTACCCTTACCCTTACCCTTACCCTTACCCTTACCCTTACCTTTACCCTTACCCTTGCTTTTACCCTTAAGCTTACCCTTACCCTTACCCTTACCCTTACCCTTACCCTTACTCTTGCTTTTACCCTTAAGCTTACCCTTACCCTTACCCTTACCCTTACCCTTACCCTTGCTTTTACCCTTACCCTTACCCTTTCCCTTACCCTTACCCTTGCTTTTACCCTTAAGCTTACCCTTACCCTTACCCTTACCCATACCCTTACCCTTACCCTTACCCTTACCCTTACCCTTACCCTTACCCTTACCCTTACCCTAACCCTTACCCTTACCCTTACCCTTTTCCTTACCCTTGCTTTTACCCTTAGGCTTACCCTTACCTTTACCCTTACCCTTACCCTTACCCTTACCCTTACCCTAGCTTTTACCCTTAAGCTTACCCTTACCCTTACCCTTACCCTTACCCTTACCCTTACCCTTACCCTTACCCTTACCCTTACCCTTACCCTTACCCTTACCCTCGCTTTTACCCTTAAGCTTACCCTTACCCTTACCCTTACCCTTACCCTTACCCTTACCCTTACCCTTACCCTCACCCTTGCTTTTACCCTTAAGCTCACCCTTACCCTTACCCTTACCCTTACCCTTACCCTTACCCTTGCTTTTACCCTTAAGCTTACCCTTACCCTTACCCTTACCCTTACCCTTACCCTTGCTTTTACCCTTAGGCCTACCCTTACCCTTACCCTTACCCTTACCCTTGCTTTTACCCTTAAGCTTACCCTTACCCTTACCCTTACCTTTACTCTTACCCTTACCCTTACCCTTACCCTTACCCTTACCCTTGCTTTTACCCTTAGGCTTACCCTTACCTTTACCCTTACCCTTACCCTTACCCTTACCCTTACCCTTACCCTTACCCTTACCCTTACCCTTACCCTTGCTTTTACCCTTAAGCTAACCCTTACCCTTACCCTTACCCTTACCCTTACCCTTAACCTTACCCTTACCCTTGCTTTTACCCTTAAGCTCACCCTTACCCTTACCCTTACCCTTACCCTTACACTTACCCTTACCCTGACCCTTACCCTTGCTTTTACCCTTAAGCTTACCCTTACCCTTACCCTTACCCTTACCCTTAAGCTTACCCTTACCCTTACCCTTACCCTTACCCTTACCCTTACCCTTACCCTTGCTTTTACCCTTAAGCTTACCCTTACCCTTACCCTTACCCTTACCCTTACCCTTGCTTTTACCCTTAAGCTTACCCTTACACTTACCCTTACCCTTACCCTTAAGCTTACCCTTACCCTTACCCTTACCCTTACCCTTACCCTTACCCTTACCCTTACCCTTGCTTTTACCCTTAAGCTTACCCTTACCCTTACCCTTACCCTTACCCTAACCCTTACCCTTAACCTTACCCTTACCCTTACCCTTACCCTTGCTTTTACCCTTAGGCTTACCCTTACCTTTACCCTTACCATTACCCTTACCCTTACCCTTACCCTTACCCTTACCCTTACCCTTGCTTTTACCCTTAAGCTTACCCTTACCCTTACCCTTACCCTTACCCTTACCCTTACCCTTACCCTTGCTTTTACCCTTAAGCTTACCCTTACCCTTACCCTTACCCTTACCCTTACCCTTACCCTTACCCTTACCCTTACCCTTGCTTTTAGCCTTAAGCTTACCCTTACCCTTACCCTTACTCTTACCCTTACCCTTACCTTACCCTTACCCTTGCTTTTACCCTTAAGCTCACCCTTACCCTTACCTTTACCCTTACCCTTACCCTTACCCTTACCCTTACCCTTACCCTTACCCTTACCCTTACCCTTACCCTTACCCTTACCCTTACCCTTACCCTTACCCTTGCTTTTACCCTTAGGCTTACCCTTACCTTTAGCCTTACCCTTACCCTTACCCTTACCCTTACCCTTACCCTTACCCTTACCCTTGCTTTTACCCTTAAGCTTACCCTTACCCTTACCCTTACCCTTACCCTTACCCTTACCCTTACCCTTACCCTTGCTTTTACCCTTAAGCTTACCCTTACCCTTACCCTTACCCTTACACTTACCCTTGCTTTTACCCTTAGGCTTACCCTTACCCTTACCCTTACCCTTACCCTTAAGCTTACCCTTACCCTTACCCTTACCCTTACCCTTACCCTTACCCTTACCCTTACCCTTACCCTTACCCTTACCCTTGCTTTTACCCTTAAGCTTACCCTTTCCCTTACCCTTACCCTTACCCTTACCCTTACCCTTACCCTTACCCTTGCTTTGACCCTTAGGCTTACCCTTACCTTTACCCTTACCCTTACCCTTACCCTTACCCTTACCCTTACCCTTACCCTTGCTTTTACCCTAAAGCTTACCCTTACCCTTACCCTTACCCTTACCCTTACCCTTACCCTTACCCTTGCTTTTACCCTTAAGCTTACCCTTACCCTTACCCTTACCCTTACCCTTACCCTTGCTTTTACCCTTAGGCTTACCCTTACCCTTACCCTTACCCTTACCCTTGCTTTTACCCTTAAGCTTACCCTTACCCTTACCCTCACCCTTACCCTTACCCTTACCCTTACCCTTACCCTTACCCTTACCCTTACCCTTACCCTTACCCTTACCCTTACCCTTACCCTTACCCTTACTCTTACCCTTGCTTTTACCCTTAGGCTTAACCTTACCTTTACCCTTACCCTTACCCTTACCCTTACCCTTACCCTTACTCTTACCCTTACCCTTACCCTTACCCTTACCCTTACCCTTACCCTTGCTTTTACCCTTAAGCTTACCCTTACCCTTTCCCTTACCCTTACCCTCACCCTTACCCTTACCCTTACCCTTGCTTATACCCTTAAGCTTACCCTTACCCTTACCCTTACCCTTACCCTTACCCTTACCCTTACCCTTACCCTTACCCTTACCCTTACCCTTACCCTTACCCTTACCCTTACCCTTACCCTTACCCTTGCTTTTACCCTTAGGCTTACCCTTACCTTTACCCTTACCCTTACCCTTACCCTTACCCTTACCCTTACCCTTACCCTTACCCTTACCCTTGCTTTTACCCTAAAGCTTACCCTTACCCTTACCCTTACCCTTACCCTTACCCTTACCCTTACCCTAACCCTTACCCTTGCTTTAACCCTTAAGCTTACCCTTACCCTTACCCTTACCCTTACCCTTACCCTTACCCTTACCCTTACCCTTACCCTTACCCTTACCCTTGCTTTTACCCTTAAGATTACCCTTACCCTTACCCTTACCCTTACCCTTACCCTTACCCTTACCCTTACCCTTACCCTTACCCTTATCCTTACCCTTGCTTTTACCCTTAAGCTTACCCTTACCCTTACCCTTACCCTTACCCTTACCCTTACCCTTACCCTTACCCTTACCCTTACCCTTACCCTTACCCTTACCCTTACCCTTACCCTTGCTTTTACTCTTAGGCTTACCCTTACCTTTACCCTTACCCTTACCCTTACCCTTACCCTCACCCTTACCCTTACCCTTGCTTTTACCCTTAAGCTTACCCTTAACCTTACCCTTACCCTTACCCTTACCCTTGCTTTTACCCTTAAGCTTACCCTTACCCTTACCCTTAACCTTACCCTTACCCTTGCTTTTACCCTTAGGCTTACCCTTACCCTTACCCTTACCCTTACCCTTGCTATTACCCTTAAGCTTACCCTTACCCTTACCCTTACTCTTACCCTTACCCTTACCCTTACCCTTACCCTTACCCTTACCCTTACCCTTACCCTTACCCTTACCCTTACCCTTACCCTTACCCTTACCCTTACCCTTACCCTTACCCTTACCCTTACCCTTACCCTTACCCTTGCTTTTACCCTTAGGCTTACCCTTACCCTTGCTTTTACCCTTAAGCTTACCCTTACCCTTACCCTTAACCTTACCCTTACCCTTACCCTTACCCTTACCCTTACCCTTACCCTTACCCTTACCCTTACCCTTACCCTTACCCTTACCCTTGCTTTTACCCTTAAGCTTACCCTTACCCTTACCCTTTCCCTTACCCTTACCCTTACCCTTACCCTTACCCTTACCCTTACCCTTACCCTTGCTTTTACCCTTAAGCTTACCCTTACCCTTACCCTTACCCTTACTCTTACCCTTACCCTTACCCTTACCCTTACCCTTACCCTTACCCTTACCCTTACCCTTGCTTTTACCCTTAGGCTTACCCTTACCTTTACCCTTACCCTTAACCTTACCCTTACCCTCACCCTTGCTTTTACCCTTAAGCTTACCCTTACCCTTACCCTTACCCTTAAGCTTACCCTTACCCTTACTATTACCCTTACCCTTACCCTTACCCTTACCCTTACCCTTACCCTTACCCTTGCTTTTACCCTTAAGCTTACCCTTACCCTTACCCTTACCCTTACCCTTGCTTTTACCCTTAAGCTTACCCTTACCCTTACCCTTACCCTTAAGCTTACCCTTACCCTTACCCTTACCCTTACCCTTACCCTTACCCTTACCCTTACCCTTACCCTTACCCTTACCCTTACCCTTACCCTTACCCTTACCCTTACCCTTACCCTTACCCTTACCCTTGCTTTTACCCTTAAGCTTACCCTTACCCTTACCCTTACCCGTACCCTTAAGCTTACCCTTACCCTTACACTTACCCTTACCCTTACCCTTAACCTTACCCTTGCTTTTACCCTTAAGCTTAACCTTACCCTTACCCTTACCCTTACCCTTAAGCTTACCCTTACCCTTACCCTTACCCTTACCCTTACCCTTGCTTTAACCCTTACCCTTACCCTAACCCTTACCCTTGCTTTTACCCTTAAGCTTACCCTTACCCTTACCCTTACCCTTACCCTTACCCTTACCCTTACCCTTACCCTTGCTTTTACCCTTAAGCTTACCCTTACCCTTACCCTTACCCTTACCCTTACCCTTACCCTTACCCTTACCCTTACCCTTACCCTTGCTTTTACCCTTAAGCTTACCCTTACCGTTACCCTTACCCTTACCCTTACCCTTACCCTTACCCTTACCCTTGCTTTTACCCTAAGGCTTACCCTTACCTTTACCCTTACCCTTACCCTTACCCTTGCTTTTACCCTTAAGCTTACACTTACCCTTACCCTTACCCCTACCCTTACCCTTACCCTTACCCTTGCTTTTACCCTTAAGCTTACCCTTACCCTTACCCTTACCCTTACCCTTACCCTTACCCTTACCCTTACCCTTACCCTTGCTTTTACCCTTACCCTTACCCTTGCTTTTACCCTTAGGCTTACCCTTACCCTTACCCTTACCCTTACCCTTACGCTTACCCTTGCTTTTACCCTTAAGCTTACCCTTACCCTTACCCTTACCCTTACCCTTACCCTTACCCTTACCCTTACCCTTACCCTTACCCTTACCCTTGCTTTTACCCTTAAGCTTACCCTTACCCTTACCCTTACCCTTTCCCTTACCCTTACCCTTACCCTTACCCTTACCCTTACCCTTACCCTTACCCTTACCCTTACCCTTACCCTTACCCTTGCTTTTACCCTTAAGCTTACCCTTACCCTTACCCTTACCCTTACCCTTACCCTTACCCTTACCCTTACCCTTACCCTTACCCTCACCCTTACCCTTGCTTTTACCCTTAAGCTTACCCTTACCCTTACCCTTACCCTTACCCTTACCCTTACCCTTACCCTTACCCTTACCCTTACCCTTACCCTTACCCTTACCCTTACCCATACCCTTGCTTTTACCCTTAGGCTCACCCTTACCTTTACCCTTACCCTTACCCTTACCCTTACCCTTACCCTTACCCTTGCTTTTACCCTTAAGCTTACCCTTACCCTTACCCTTACCCTTACCCTTACCCTTGCTTTTACCCTTAAGCTTACCCTTACCCTTACCCTTACCCTTACCCTTACCCTTGCTTTTACCCTTAGGCTTACCCTTACCCTTACTCTTACCCTTACCCTTACCCTTACCCTTACCCTTACCCTTACCCTTACCCTTACCCTTACCCTTACCCTTACCCTCACCCTTGCTTTTACCCTTAAGCTTACCCTTACCCTTACCCTTACCCTTACCCTTACCCTTACCCTTACCCTTACCCTTACCCTTACCCTTACCCTTACCCTTGCTTTTACCCTTAGGCTTACCCTTACCTTTACCCTTACCCTTACCCTTACCCTTACCCTTACCCTTACCCTTACCCTTGCTTTTACCCTTAAGCTTACCCTTACCCTTACCCTTTCCCTTACCCTTGCTTTTACCCTTAAGCTTACCCTTACCCTTACCCTTACCCTTACCCTTAACCTTACCCTTACCCTTACCCTTACCCTTGCTTTTACCCTTAAGCTTACCCTTACCCTTACCCTTACCCTTACCCTTACCCTTACCCTTACCCTTACCCTTGCTTTTACCCTTAAGCTTACCCTTACCCTTACCCTTACCCTTACCCTTACCCTTACCCTTACCCTTACCCTTACCCTTACCCTTACCCTTACCCTTACCCTTACCCTTACCCTTACCCTTACCCTTACCCTTACCCTTGCTTTTACCCTTAGGCTTACCCTTACCTTTACCCTTACCCTTACCCTTACCCTTACCCTTACCCTTACCCTTGCTTTTACCCTTAAGCTTACCCTTACCCTTACCCTTACCCTTACCCTTACCCTTACCCTTGCTTTTACCCTTAAGCTTACCATTACCCTTACCCTTACCCTTACCCTTACCCTTGCTTTTACCCTTAGGCTTACCCTTACCCTTACCCTTACCCTTACCCTTGCTTTTACCCTTAAGCTTACCCTTACACTTACCCTTACCCTTACCCTTACCCTTATCCTTACCCTTACCCTCACCCTTACCCTTACCCTTACCCTTACCCTTACCCTTACCCTTACCCTTGCTTTTACCCTTAGGCTTACCCTTACCTTTACCCTTACCCTTACCCTTACCCTTACCCTTACACTTACCCTTACCCTTACCCTTACCCTTACCCTTACCTTTACCCTTGCTTTTACCCTTAAGCTTACCCTTACCCTTACCCTTACCCTTACCCTTACCCTTACCCTTACCCTTACCCTTACCCTTGCTTTTACCCTTAAGCTTACCCTTACCCTTACCCTTACCCTTACCCTTACCCTCACCCTTACCCTTACCCTTACCCTTGCTTATACCCTTAAGCTTACCCTTACCCTTACCCTTACCCTTACCCTTACCCTTACCCTTACCCTTACTCTTACCCTTACCCTTACCCTTGCTTTTACCCTTAGGCTTACCCTTACCTTTACCCTTACCCTTACCCTTACCCTTACCCTTACCCTTACCCTTACCCTTACCCTTACCCTTGCTTTTACCCTTAAGCTTACGCTTACCCTTACCCTTACCCTTACCCTTACCCTAACCCATACCCTTGCTTTTACCCTTTAGCTTTCCCTTACCCTTACCCTTACCCTTACCCTTACCCTTACCCTTACCCTTACCCTTACCCTTACCCTTACCCTTACCCTTACCCTTACCCTTACCCTTGCTTTTACCCTTAAGCTTACCCTTACCCTTACCCTTACCCTTACCCTTACCCTTACCCTTACCCTTACCCTTACCCTTACCCTTACCCTTACCCTTGCTTTTACCCTTAAGCTTACCCTTACCCTTACCCTTACCCTTACCCTTACCCTTGCTTTTACCCTTAGGCTTACCCCTACCTTTACCCTTACCTTTACCCTTACCCTTACCCTTACCCTTACCCTTACCCTTACCCTTACCCTTACCCTTACCCTTGCTTTTACCCTTAAGCTTACCCTTACCCTTACCCTTACCCTTACCCTTACCCTTACCCTTGCTTTTACCCTTAAGCTTACCCTTACCCTTACCCTTACCCTTACCCTTACCTTTACCCTTGCTTTTACCCTTAGGCTTACCCTTACCCTTACCCTTACCCTTACCCTTGCTTTTACCCTTAAGCTTACCCTTACCCTTACCCTTACTCTTACCCTTACCCTTACCCTTACCCTTACCCTTACCCTTACCCTTACCCTTACCCTTACCCTTACCCTTACCCTTACCCTTGCTTTTACCCCTAGGCTTACCCTTACCTTTACCCTTACCCTAACCCTTACCCTTACCCTTACCCTTACCCTTACCCTTGCTTTTACCCTTAAGCTTACCCTTACCCTTACCCTTACCCTTACCCTTACCCTTACCCTTACCCTTGCTTTTACCCTTAAGCTTACCCTTACCCTTACCCTTACCCTTACCCTTACCCTTACCCTTACCCTTACCCTTACCCTTACCCTTACCCTTACCCTTACCCTTACCCTTACCCTTACCCTTACCCTTGCTTTTACCCTTAAGCTTACCCTTACCCTTACCCTTACCCTTACCCTTACCCTTACCCTTACCCTAACCCTTACCCTTGCTTTTACCCTTAAGCTTACCCTTACCCTTACCCTTACCCTTACCCTTACCCTTACCCTTACCTTTACCCTTACCCTTACCCTTACCCTTACCCTTACCCTTACCCTTACCCTTACCCTTACCCTTACCCTTGCTTTTACCCTTAAGCTTACCCTTACCCTTACCCTTACCCTTACCCTTACCCTTACCCTTGCTTTTATCCTTAAGCTTACCCTTACCCTTACCCTTACCCTTATCCTTACCCTTACCCTTACCCTTGCTTTTACCCTTAGGCTTACCCTTACCTTTACCCTTACCCTTACCCTTACCCTTACCCTTACCCTTACCCTTACCCTTGCTTTTACCCTTAAGCTTACCCTTACCCTTACCCTTACCCTTACCCTTACCCTTGCTTTTACCCTTAAGCTTACCCTTACCCTTACCCTTACCCTTACCCTTACACTTGCTTTTACCCTTAGGCTTACCCTTACCCTTACCCTTACCCTTACCCTTGCTTTTACCCTTAAGCTTACCCTTACCCTTACCCTTACTCTTACCCTTACCCTTACCCTTACCCTTACCCTTACCCTTACCCTTACCCTTACCCTTACCCTTACCCTTGCTTTTACCCTTAGGCTTACCCTTACCTTTTCCCTTACCCTAACCCTTACCCTTACCCTTACCCTTACCCTTACCCTTGCTTTTACCCTTAAGCTTACCCTTACCCTTACCCTTACCCTTACCCTTACCCTTACCCTTGCTTTTACCCTTAAGCTTACCCTTACCCTTACCCTTACCCTTACCCTTACCCTTACCCTTACCCTCACCCTTACCCTTACCCTTACCCTTACCCTTACCCTTACCCTTACCCTTACCCTTACCCTTGCTTTTACCCTTAAGCTTACCCTTACCCTTACCCTTACCCTTACCCTTACCCTTACCCTTACCCTTACCCTTATCCTTGCTTTTACCCTTAGGCTTACCCTTACCTTTACCCTTACCCTTGCTTTTACCCTTAAGCTTACCCTTACCCTTACCCTTACCCTTACCCCTAAGCTTACCCTTACCCTTACCCTTACCCTTACCCTTACCCTTACCCTTACCCTTACCCTTACCCTTACCCTTACCCTTACCCTAACCCTTGCTTTTACCCTTAAGCTTACCCTTACCCTTACCCTTACCCTTACCCTTACCCTTGCTTTTACCCTTAAGCTTACCCTTACCCTTACCCTTACCCTTACCCTTAAGCTTTCCCTTACCCTTACCCTTACCCTTACCCTTACCCTTACCCTTACCCTTACCCTTACCCTTACCCTTACCCTTACCCTTACCCTTACCCTTACCCTTACCCTTACCCTTACCCTTACCCTTACCCTTACCCTTACCCTTAAGGGTAAGGGTAAGGGTAAGGGTAAGCTTAAGGGTAAAAGCAAGGATAAGGGTAAGGGTAAGGGTAAGGGTAAGGGTAAGGGTAAGGGTAAGCTTAAGGGTAAAAGCAAGGGTGAGGGTAAGGGTAAGGGTAAGGGTGAGGGTAAGGGTAAGGGTAAGGGTAAGCTTAAGGGTAAAAGCAAGGGTAAGGGTAAGGGTAAGGGTAAGGGTAAGGGTAAGGATAAGGGTAAGGGTAAAGGTAAGGGTAAGGGTAAGGGTAAGGGTAAGGGTAAGGGTAAGGGTAAGGGTAAGGGTAAGGGTAAGGGTAAGGGTAAGCTTAAGGGTAAAAGCAAGGGTAAGGGTAAGGGTAAGGGTAAGGGTAAGCCTAAGGGTAAAAGCAAGGGTAAGGGTAAGGGTAAGGGTAAGGGTAAGCTTAAAGGTAAAAGCAAGGGTAAGGGTAAGGGTAAGGGAAAGGGTAAGGGTAAGGGTAAGCTTAAGGGTAAAAGCAAGAGTAAGGGTAAGGGTAAGGGTAAGGGTAAGGGTAAGGGTAAGGGTAAGGGTAAGGGTAAGGGTAAGGGTAAGGGTAAGGGTAAAGGTAAGGGTAAGCCTAAGGGTAAAAGCAAGGGTAAGGGTAAGGGTAAGGGTAAGGGTAAGGGTAAGGGTAAGGGTAAGGGTAAGGGTAAGGGTAAGCTTAAGGGTAAAAGCAAGGGTAAGGGTAAGGGTAAGGGTAAGGGTAAGGGTAAGGGTAAGGGTAAGGGTAAGGGTAAGGGTAAGGGTAAGGGTAAGGGTAAGGGTAAAGGTAAGGGTAAGCCTTAGGGTAAAAGCAAGGGTAAGGGTAAGGGTAAGGGTAAGGGTAAGGGTAAGGGTAAGGGTAAGGGTAAGGGTAAGGGTAAGGGTCAGGGTAAGGGTAAGGGTAAGGGTAAGCTTAAGGGTAAAAGCAAGGGTAAGGGTAAGGGTAAGGGTAAGGGTAAGGGTAAGGGTAAGGGTAAGGGTAAGGGTAAGGGTAAGGGTAAGGGTAAGCTCAAGGGTAAAAGCAAGCGTAAGGGTAAGGGTAAGGGTAAGGGTAAGGGTAAGGGTAAGGGTAAGGGTAAGGGTAAGGGTAAGGGTAAGGGTAAGGGTAAGGGTAAGGGTAAGCTTTAGGGTAAAAGCAAGGGTAAGGGTAAGGGTAAGGGTAAGGGTAAGGGTAAGGGTAAGGGTAAGGGTAAGCTTAAGGGTTAAAGCAAGGGTAAGGGTAAGGGTAAGGGTAAGGGTAAGGGTAAGGGTAAGGGTAAGGGTAAGGGTAAAAGTAAGGGTAAGCCTAAGGGTAAATGCAAGGGTGAGGGTAAGGGTAAGGGTAAGGGTAAGGGTAAGTGTAAGGGTAAGGGTAAGGGTAAGGGTAAGGGTAAGGGTAAGCTTAAGGGTAAAAGCAAGGGTAAGGGTAAGGGTAAGGGTAAGGGTAAGGGTAAGGGTAAGGGTAAGGGTAAGGGTAAGGGTAAGGTTAAGCTTGAGGGTAAGGAAAAGGGTAAGGGTAAGGGTAAGCTTAAGGGTAAAAGCAAGGGTAAGGGTAAGGGTAAGGGTAAGGGTAAGGGTAAGCTTAAGGGTAAAAGCAAGGGTAAGGGTAAGGGTAAGGGTAAGGGTAAGGGTAAGGGTAAGGGTAAGCTCAAGGGTAAAAGCAAGGGTAAGGGTTAGGGTAAGGGTAAGGGTAAAGGTAAGGGTAAGCCTAAGGGTAAAAGCAAGGGTAAGGGTAAGTGTAAGGGTAAAGGTAAGGGTAAGGGTAAGGGTAAGGGTAAGGGAAAGGGTAAGGGTAAAGGTGAGGGTAAGGGTAAGGGTGAGGGTAAGGGTAAGGGTAAGGGTAAGCTTAAGGGTAAAAGCAAGGGTAAGGGTAATGGTAAGGGTGAGCCTTACCCTTACCCTTACCCTTACCCTTGCTTTTACCCTTAAGCTTACCCTTACCCTTACCCTTACCCTTACCCTTACCCTTACCCTTATCCTTGCTTTTACCCTTAGGCTTACCCTTACCCTTACCCTTACCCTTACCCTTGCTTTCACCCTTAAGCTTACCCTAACCCTTACCCTTACCCTTACCCTTACCCTTACCCTTACCCTTACCATTACCCTTGCTTTTACCCTTAGGCTTACCCTTACCCTAACCCTTACCCTTACCCTTACCCTTACCCTTACCCTTACCCTTGCTTTCACCCTTAAGCTTACCCTTACCCTCACCCTTACCCTTACCCTTACCCTTACCCTTACCCTTACCCTTACCCTTACCCTTACTTTTACCCTTAAGCTTACCCTTACCCTTACCCTTACCCTTACCCTTACCCTTACCCTTACCCTTACCCTTACCCTTGCTTTTACCCTTAAGCTTACCCTTACCCTTACCCTCAAGCTTACCCTTACCCTTACCCTTACCCTTACCCTTACCCTTACCCTTACCCTTACCCTTGCTTTTACCCTTAAGCTTACCCTTACCCTTACCCTTACCCTTACCCTTACCCTTACCCTTACCCTTGCTTTTACCCTTCAGCTTACCCTTACCCTTACCCTTACCCTTACCCTTAAGCTTACCCTTACCCTTACCCTTACCCTTACCCTTACCCTTACCCTTACCCTTACCCTTACCCTTACCCTTACCCTTACCCTTACCCTTACCTTTACCCTTGCTTTTACCCTTAAGCTTACCCTTACCCTTACCCTTACCCTAACCCTTAAGCTTACCCTTACCCTTACCCTTACCCTTACCCTTACCCTTGCTTTTACCCTTAAGCTTACCCTTACCCTTACCCTTACCCTTACCCTTAAGCTTACCCTTACCCTTACCCTTACCCTTACCCATACCCTTACCCTTACCCTTACCCTTGCTTTTACCCTTAAGCTTACCCTTACCCTTACCCTTACCCTTACCCTTAAGCTTACCCTTACCCTTACCCTTACCCTTACCCTTACCCTTACCCTTACCCTTACCCTTACCCTTACCCTTACCCTTACCCTTACCCTTACCCTTGCTTTTACCCTTAAGCTTACCCTTACCCTTACCCTTACCCTTACCCTTACCCTTGCTTTTACCCTTGAGCTTACCCTTACCCTTACCCTTACCCTTACCCTTAAGCTTACACTTACCCTTACCCTTACCCTTACCCTTACCCTTACCCTTACCCTTACCCTTACCCTTACCCTTACCCTTGCTTTTACCCTTAAGCTTACCCTTACCCTTACCCTTACCCTTACCCTTACCCTTACCCTTACCCTTACCCTTACCCTTACCCTTACCCTTGCTTTTACCCTTAGGCTTACCCTTACCTTTACCCTTACCCTTACCCTTACCCTTACCCTTACCCTTACCCTTGCATTTACCCTTAAGCTTACCCTTACCCTTACCCTTTCCCTTACCCTTACCCTTACCCTTGCTTTTTCCTTTAAGCTTACCCTTACCCTTACCCTTACCATTACCCTTACTCTTGCTTTTACCCTTAGGCTTACCCTTACCCTTACCCTTACCCTTACCCTTGCTTTTACCCTTAAGCTTACCCTTACCCTTACCCTTACCCTTACCCTTACCCTTGCTTTTACCCTTGAGCTTACCCTTACCCTTACCCTTACCCTTACCCTTAAGCTTACACTTACCCTTACCCTTACCCTTACCCTTACCCTTACCCTTGCTTTTACCCTTAAGCTTACCCTTACCCTTACCCTTACCCTTACCCTTAACCTTACCCTTACCCTTACCCTTACCCTTACCCTTACCCTTGCTTTTACCCTTAGGCTTACCCTTACCCTTACCCTTACCCTTACCCTTACCCTTACCCTTGCTTTTACCCTTAAGCTTACCCTTACCCTTACCCTTACCCTTACCCTTACCCTTACCCTTACCCTTACCCTTACCCTTACCCTTACCCTTGCTTTTACCCTTAAGCTTACCCTTACCCTTACCCTTACCCTTACCCTTACCCTTACCCTTACCCTTACCCTTACCCTTACCCTTACCCTTACCCTTACCCTTACCCTTACCCTTACCCTTGCTTTTACCCTTAAGCTTACCCTTACCCTTACCCTTACCCTTACCCTTACCCTTACCCTTACCCTTACCCTTACCCTTACCCTCACCCTTACCCTTGCTTTTACCCTTAAGCTTACCCTTACCCTTACCCTTACCCTTACCCTTACCCTTACCCTTACCCTTACCCTTACCCTTACCCTTACCCTTACCCTTACCCTTACCCATACCCTTGCTTTTACCCTTAGGCTCACCCTTACCTTTACCCTCACCCTTACCCTTACCCTTACCCTTACCCTTACCCTTGCTTTTACCCTTAAGCTTACCCTTACCCTTACCCTTACCCTTACCCTTACCCTTACCCTTGCTTTTACCCTTAAGCTTACCCTTACCCTTACCCTTACCCTTACCCTTACCCTTGCTTTTACCCTTAGGCTTACCCTTACCCTTACTCTTACCCTTACCCTTACCCTTACCCTTACCCTTACCCTTACCCTTACCCTTACCCTTACCCTTACCCTTACCCTCACCCTTGCTTTTACCCTTAAGCTTACCCTTACCCTTACCCTTACCCTTACCCTTACCCTTACCCTTACCCTTACCCTTACCCTTACCCTTACCCTTACCCTTGCTTTTACCCTTAGGCTTACCCTTACCTTTACCCTTACCCTTACCCTTACCCTTACCCTTACCCTTACCTTTACCCTTGCTTTTACCCTTAAGCTTACCCTTACCCTTACCCTTTCCCTTACCCTTGCTTTTACCCTTAAGCTTACCCTTACCCTTACCCTTACCCTTACCCTTAACCTTACCCTTACCCTTACCCTTACCCTTGCTTTTACCCTTAAGCTTACCCTTACCCTTACCCTTACCCTTACCCTTACCCTTACCCTTACCCTTACCCTTGCTTTTACCCTTAAGCTTACCCTTACCCTTACCCTTACCCTTACCCTTACCCTTACCCTTACCCTTACCCTTACCCTTACCCTTACCCTTACCCTTACCCTTACCCTTACCCTTACCCTTACCCTTACCCTTACCCTTACCCTTACCCTTACCCTTACCCTTGCTTTTACCCTTAGGCTTACCCTTACCTTTACCCTTACCCTTACCCTTACCCTTACCCTTACCCTTACCCTTGCTTTTACCCTTAAGCTTACCCTTACCCTTACCCTTACCCTTACCCTTACCCTTACCCTTGCTTTTACCCTTAAGCTTACCCTTACCCTTACCCTTACCCTTACCCTTACCCTTGCTTTTACCCTTAGGCTTACCCTTACCCTTACCCTCACCCTTACCCTTGCTTTTACCCTTAAGCTTACCCTTACACTTACCCTTACCCTTACCCTTACCCTTACCCTTACCCTTACCCTTACCCTTACCCTTACCCTTACCCTTACCCTTACCCTTACCCTTACCCTTACCCTTACCCTTGCTTTTACCCTTAGGCTTACCCTTACCTTTACCCTTACCCTTACCCTTACCCTTACCCTTACACTTACCCTTACCCTTACCCTTACCCTTACCCTTACCTTTACCCTTGCTTTTACCCTTAAGCTTACCCTTACCCTTACCCTTACCCTTACCCTTACCCTTACCCTTACCCTTACCCTTACCCTTGCTTTTACCCTTAAGCTTACCCTTACCCTTACCCTTACCCTTACCCTTACCCTCACCCTTACCCTTACCCTTACCCTTGCTTATACCCTTAAGCTTACCCTTACCCTTACCCTTACCCTTACCCTTACCCTTACCCTTACCCTTACTCTTACCCTTACCCTTACCCTTGCTTTTACCCTTAGGCTTACCCTTACCTTTACCCTTACCCTTACCCTTACCCTTACCCTTACCCTTACCCTTACCCTTACCCTTACCCTTGCTTTTACCCTTAAGCTTACGCTTACCCTTACCCTTACCCTTACCCTTACCCTAACCCATACCCTTGCTTTTACCCTTTAGCTTTCCCTTACCCTTACCCTTACCCTTACCCTTACCCTTACCCTTACCCTTACCCTTACCCTTACCCTTACCCTTACCCTTACCCTTACCCTTACCCTTACCCTTGCTTTTACCCTTAAGCTTACCCTTACCCTTACCCTTACCCTTACCCTTACCCTTACCCTTACCCTTACCCTTACCCTTACCCTTACCCTTACCCTTACCCTTGCTTTTACCCTTAAGCTTACCCTTACCCTTACCCTTACCCTTACCCTTACCCTTGCTTTTACCCTTAGGCTTACCCCTACCTTTACCCTTACCTTTACCCTTACCCTTACCCTTACCCTTACCCTTACCCTTACCCTTACCCTTACCCTTACCCTTGCTTTTACCCTTAAGCTTACCCTTACCCTTACCCTTACCCTTACCCTTACCCTTACCCTTGCTTTTACCCTTAAGCTTACCCTTACCCTTACCCTTACCCTTACCCTTACCCTTACCCTTACCTTTACCCTTGCTTTTACCCTTAGGCTTACCCTTACCCTTACCCTTACCCTTACCCTTGCTTTTACCCTTAAGCTTACCCTTACCCTTACCCTTACTCTTACCCTTACCCTTACCCTTACCCTTACCCTTACCCTTACCCTTACCCTTACCCTTACCCTTACCCTTACCCTTACCCTTGCTTTTACCCTTAGGCTTACCCTTACCTTTACCCTTACCCTAACCCTTACCCTTACCCTTACCCTTACCCTTACCCTTGCTTTTACCCTTAAGCTTACCCTTACCCTTACCCTTACCCTTACCCTTACCCTTACCCTTACCCTTGCTTTTACCCTTAAGCTTACCCTTACCCTTACCCTTACCCTTACCCTTACCCTTACCCTTACCCTTACCCTTACCCTTACCCTTACCCTTACCCTTACCCTTACCCTTACCCTTACCCTTACCCTTACCCTTACCCTTGCTTTTACCCTTAAGCTTACCCTTACCCTTACCCTTACCCTTACCCTTACCCTTACCCTTACCCTAACCCTTACCCTTGCTTTTACCCTTAAGCTTACCCTTACCCTTACCCTTACCCTTACCCTTACCCTTACCCTTACCTTTACCCTTACCCTTACCCTTACCCTTACCCTTACCCTTACCCTTACCCTTACCCTTACCCTTGCTTTTACCCTTAAGCTTACCCTTACCCTTACCCTTACCCTTACCCTTACCCTTACCCTTGCTTTTATCCTTAAGCTTACCCTTACCCTTACCCTTACCCTTATCCTTACCCTTACCCTTACCCTTGCTTTTACCCTTAGGCTTACCCTTACCTTTACCCTTACCCTTACCCTTACCCTTACCCTTACCCTTACCCTTACCCTTGCTTTTACCCTTAAGCTTACCCTTACCCTTACCCTTACCCTTACCCTTACCCTTACCCTTGCTTTTACCCTTAAGCTTACCCTTACCCTTACCCTTACCCTTACCCTTACACTTGCTTTTACCCTTAGGCTTACCCTTACCCTTACCCTTACCCTTACCCTTGCTTTTACCCTTAAGCTTACCCTTACCCTTACCCTTACTCTTACCCTTACCCTTACCCTTACCCTTACCCTTACCCTTACCCTTACCCTTACCCTTACCCTTACCCTTGCTTTTACCCTTAGGCTTACCCTTACCTTTTCCCTTACCCTAACCCTTACCCTTACCCTTACCCTTACCCTTACCCTTGCTTTTACCCTTAAGCTTACCCTTACCCTTACCCTTACCCTTACCCTTACCCTTACCCTTGCTTTTACCCTTAAGCTTACCCTTACCCTTACCCTTACCCTTACCCTTACCCTTACCCTTACCCTTACCCTTACCCTTACCCTTACCCTTACCCTTACCCTTACCCTTACCCTTACCCTTACCCTTGCTTTTACCCTTAAGCTTACCCTTACCCTTACCCTTACCCTTACCCTTACCCTTACCCTTACCCTTACCCTTATCCTTGCTTTTACCCTTAGGCTTACCCTTACCTTTACCCTTACCCTTGCTTTTACCCTTAAGCTTACCCTTACCCTTACCCTTACCCTTACCCCTAAGCTTACCCTTACCCTTACCCTTACCCTTACCCTTACCCTTACCCTTACCCTTACCCTTACCCTTACCCTTGCTTTTACCCTTAAGCTTACCCTTACCCTTACCCTTGCTTTTACCCTTAAGCTTACCCTTACCCTTACCCTTACCCTTACCCTTAAGCTTTCCCTTACCCTTACCCTTACCCTTACCCTTACCCTTACCCTTACCCTTACCCTTACCCTTACCCTTACCCTTACCCTTACCCTTACCCTTACCCTTACCCTTACCCTTACCCTTACCCTTAAGGGTAAGGGTAAGGGTAAGGGTAAGCTTAAGGGTAAAAGCAAGGATAAGGGTAAGGGTAAGGGTAAGGGTAAGGGTAAGGGTAAGGGTAAGCTTAAGGGTAAAAGCAAGGGTGAGGGTAAGGGTAAGGGTAAGGGTGAGGGTAAGGGTAAGGGTAAGGGTAAGCTTAAGGGTAAAAGCAAGGGTAAGGGTAAGGGTAAGGGTAAGGGTAAGGGTAAGGATAAGGGTAAGGGTAAAGGTAAGGGTAAGGGTAAGGGTAAGGGTAAGGGTAAGGGTAAGGGTAAGGGTAAGGGTAAGGGTAAGGGTAAGGGTAAGCTTAAGGGTAAAAGCAAGGGTAAGGGTAAGGGTAAGGGTAAGGGTAAGCCTAAGGGTAAAAGCAAGGGTAAGGGTAAGGGTAAGGGTAAGGGTAAGCTTAAAGGTAAAAGCAAGGGTAAGGGTAAGGGTAAGGGAAAGGGTAAGGGTAAGGGTAAGCTTAAGGGTAAAAGCAAGAGTAAGGGTAAGGGTAAGGGTAAGGGTAAGGGTAAGGGTAAGGGTAAGGGTAAGGGTAAGGGTAAGGGTAAGGGTAAGGGTAAGGGTAAAGGTAAGGGTAAGCCTAAGGGTAAAAGCAAGGGTAAGGGTAAGGGTAAGGGTAAGGGTAAGGGTAAGGGTAAGGGTAAGGGTAAGGGTAAGGGTAAGCTTAAGGGTAAAAGCAAGGGTAAGGGTAAGGGTAAGGGTAAGGGTAAGGGTAAGGGTAGAGTAAGGGTAAGGGTAAGGGTAAGGGTAAGGGTAAGGGTAAGGGTAAGGGTAAAGGTAAGGGTAAGCCTTAGGGTAAAAGCAAGGGTAAGGGTAAGGGTAAGGGTAAGGGTAAGGGTAAGGGTAAGGGTAAGGGTAAGGGTAAGGGTCAGGGTAAGGGTAAGGGTAAGGGTAAGCTTAAGGGTAAAAGCAAGGGTAAGGGTAAGGGTAAGGGTAAGGGTAAGGGTAAGGGTAAGGGTAAGGGTAAGGGTAAGGGTAAGGGTAAGGGTAAGGGTAAGCTCAAGGGTAAAAGCAAGCGTAAGGGTAAGGGTAAGGGTAAGGGTAAGGGTAAGGGTAAGGGTAAGGGTAAGGGTAAGGGTAAGGGTAAGGGTAAGCTTTAGGGTAAAAGCAAGGGTAAGGGTAAGGGTAAGGGTAAGGGTAAGGGTAAGGGTAAGCTTAAGGGTTAAAGCAAGGGTAAGGGTAAGGGTAAGGGTAAGGGTAAGGGTAAGGGTAAGGGTAAGGGTAAGGGTAAGGGTAAGGGTAAAAGTAAGGGTAAGCCTAAGGGTAAATGCAAGGGTGAGGGTAAGGGTAAGGGTAAGGGTAAGGGTAAGTGTAAGGGTAAGGGTAAGGGTAAGGGTAAGGGTAAGGGTAAGCTTAAGGGTAAAAGCAAGGGTAAGGGTAAGGGTAAGGGTAAGGGTAAGGGTAAGGGTAAGGGTAAGGGTAAGGGTAAGGGTAAGGTTAAGCTTGAGGGTAAGGAAAAGGGTAAGGGTAAGGGTAAGCTTAAGGGTAAAAGCAAGGGTAAGGGTAAGGGTAAGGGTAAGGGTAAGGGTAAGCTTAAGGGTAAAAGCAAGGGTAAGGGTAAGGGTAAGGGTAAGGGTAAGGGTAAGGGTAAGGGTAAGCTCAAGGGTAAAAGCAAGGGTAAGGGTAAGGGTAAGGGTAAGGGTAAAGGTAAGGGTAAGCCTAAGGGTAAAAGCAAGGGTAAGGGTAAGTGTAAGGGTAAAGGTAAGGGTAAGGGTAAGGGTAAGGGTAAGGGAAAGGGTAAGGGTAAAGGTGAGGGTAAGGGTAAGGGTGAGGGTAAGGGTAAGGGTAAGGGTAAGCTTAAGGGTAAAAGCAAGGGTAAGGGTAATGGTAAGGGTAAGCCTTACCCTTACCCTTACCCTTACCCTTGCTTTTACCCTTAAGCTTACCCTTACCCTTACCCTTACCCTTACCCTTACCCTTACCCTTACCCTTGCTTTTACCCTTAGGCTTACCCTTACCCTTACCCTTACCCTTACCCTCGCTTTCACCCTTAAGCTTACCCTAACCCTTACCCTTACCCTTACCCTTACCCTTACCCTTACCCTTACCATTACCCTTGCTTTTACCCTTAGGCTTACCCTTACCCTAACCCTTACCCTTACCCTTACCCTTACCCTTACCCTTACCCTTGCTTTTACCCTTAAGCTTACCCTTACCCTCACCCTTACCCTTACCCTTACCCTTACCCTTACCCTTACCCTTACCCTTACCCTTACTTTTACCCTTAAGCTTACCCTTACCCTTACCCTTACCCTTACCCTTACCCTTACCCTTACCCTTACCCTTACCCTTACCCTTACCCTTGCTTTTACCCTTACCCTTGCTTTTACCCTTAAGCTTACCCTTACCCTTACCCTCAAGCTTACCCTTACCCTTACCCTTACCCTTACCCTTACCCTTACCCTTACCCTTACCCTTGCTTTTACCCTTAAGCTTACCCTTACCCTTACCCTTACCCTTACCCTTACCCTTGCTTTTACCCTTAAGCTTACCCTTACCCTTACCCTTACCCTTACCCTTAAGCTTACCCTTACCCTTACCCTTACCCTTACCCTTACCCTTACCCTTACCCTTACCCTTACCCTTACCCTTACCCTTACCCTTACCCTTACCTTTACCCTTGCTTTTACCCTTAAGCTTACCCTTACCCTTACCCTTACCCTAACCCTTAAGCTTACCCTTACCCTTACCCTTACCCTTACCCTTACCCTTGCTTTTACCCTTAAGCTTACCCTTACCCTTACCCTTACCCTTACCCTTAAGCTTACCCTTACCCTTACCCTTACCCTTACCCATACCCTTACCCTTACCCTTACCCTTGCTTTTACCCTTAAGCTTACCCTTACCCTTACCCTTACCCTTACCCTTAAGCTTACCCTTACCCTTACCCTTACCCTTACCCTTACCCTTACCCTTACCCTTACCCTTACCCTTACCCTTACCCTTACCCTTACCCTTACCCTTACCCTTGCTTTTACCCTTAAGCTTACCCTTACCCTTACCCTTACCCTTACCCTTACCCTTGCTTTTACCCTTGAGCTTACCCTTACCCTTACCCTTACCCTTACCCTTAAGCTTACACTTACCCTTACCCTTACCCTTACCCTTACCCTTACCCTTACCCTTACCCTTACCCTTACCCTTACCCTTGCTTTTACCCTTAAGCTTACCCTTACCCTTACCCTTACCCTTACCCTTACCCTTACCCTTACCCTTACCCTTACCCTTACCCTTACCCTTACCCTTACCCTTGCTTTTACCCTTAGGCTTACCCTTACCTTTACCCTTACCCTTACCCTTACCCTTACCCTTACCCTTACCCTTGCTTTTACCCTTAGGCTTACCCTTACCCTTACCCTTTCCCTTACCCTTACCCTTACCCTTGCTTTTTCCTTTAAGCTTACCCTTACCCTTACCCTTACCATTACCCTTACTCTTGCTTTTACCCTTAGGCTTACCCTTACCCTTACCCTTACCCTTACCCTTGCTTTTACCCTTAAGCTTACCCTTACCCTTACCCTTACCCTTACCCTTACCCTTGCTTTTACCCTTGAGCTTACCCTTACCCTTACCCTTACCCTTACCCTTAAGCTTACACTTACCCTTACCCTTACCCTTACCCTTACCCTTACCCTTACCCTTACCCTTACCCTTGCTTTTACCCTTAAGCTTACCCTTACCCTTACCCTTACCCTTACCCTTAACCTTACCCTTACCCTTACCCTTACCCTTACCCTTACCCTTGCTTTTACCCTTAGGCTTACCCTTACCTTTACCCTTACCCTTACCCTTACCCTTACCCTTACCCTTACCCTTACCCTTACCCTTACCCTTGCTTTTACCCTTAAGCTTACCCTTACCCTTACCCTTTCCCTTACCCTTACCCTTACCCTTGCTTTTACCTTTAAGCTTACCCTTACCCTTACCCTTACCCTTACTCTTGCTTTTACCCTTAGGCTTACCCTTACCCTTACCCTTACCCTTGCTTTTACCCTTAAGCTTACCCTTACCCTTACCCTTACCCTTGCCCTTACCCTTACCCTTACCCTTACCCTTACCCTTACCCTTACCCTTACCCTTACCCTTACCCTTACCCTTACCTTTACCCTTACCCTTACCCTTACCCTTACCCTTACCCTTACCCTTACCCTCACCCTTGCTTTTACCCTTAAGCTTACCCTTACCCTTACCCTTACCCTTACCCATACCCTTACCCTTACCCTTACCCTTGCTTTTACCCTTAAGCTTACCCTTACCCTTACCCTTACCCTTACCCTTACCCTTGCTTTTACCCTTAGGCTTACCCTTACCCTTACCCTTACCCTTGCTTTTACCCTTAAGCTTACCCTTACCCTTACCCTTACCCTTACTCCTACCCTTACCCTTACCCTTACCCTTACCCTTACCCTTGCTTTTACCCTTAGGCTTACCCTTACCTTTACCCTTACCCTTACCCTTACCCTTACCCTTACCCTTACCCTTACCCTTACCCTTACCCTTACCCTTACCCTTACCCTTACCCTTGCTTTTACCCTTAAGCTTACCCTTACCCTTACCCTTACCCTTACCCTTACCCTTACCCTTACCCTTACCCTTACCCTTACCCTTACCCTTACCCTTACCCTTGCTTTTACCCTTAAGCTTACCCTTACCCTTACCCTTACCCTTACCCTTACCCTTACCCTTACCCTTACCCTTACCCTTACCCTTACCCTTACCCTTACCCTTGCTTTTACCCTTAAGCTTACCCTTACCCTTACCCTTACCCTTACCCTTAAGCTTACCCTTACCCTTACCCTTACCCTTACCCTTACCCTTACCCTTACCCTTACCCTTACCCTTGCTTTTACCCTTAAGCTTACCCTTACCCTTACCCTTACCCTTACCCTTACCCTTGCTTTTACCCTTACCCTTATCCTTACCCTTAAGCTTACCCTTACCCTTACCCTTACCCTTACCCTTACCCTTACCCTTACCATTACCCTTACCCTTACCCTTGCTTTTACCCTTAAGCTTACCCTTACCCTTACCCTTACCCTTACCCTTACCCTTACCCTTGCTTTTACCCTTAGGCTTACCCTTACCTTTACCCTTACCGTTACCCTTACCCTTACCCTTACCCTTACCCTTACCCTTACCCTTGCTTTTACCCTTGAGCTTACCCTTACCCTTACCCTTACCCTTACCCTTACCCTTACCCTTACCCTTACCCTTACCCTTACCCTCACCCTTGCTTTTACCCTTAAGCTTACCCTTACCCTTACCCTTACCCTTACCCTTACCCATACCCTTACCCTTACCCTTACCCTTACCCTTACCCTTACCCTTACCCTTACCCTTACCCTTACCCTTACCCTTACCCTTACCCTTACCCTTACCCTTGCTTTTACCCTTAAGCTTACCCTTAACCTTACCCTTACCCTTACCCTTACCCTTACCCTTACCCTTACCCTTACCCTTACCCTTACCCTTACCCTTACCCTTACCCTTACCCTTGCTTTTACCCTTAGGCTTACCCTTACCTTTACCCTTAACCTTACCCTTACCCTTACCCTTACCCTTACCCTTGCTTTTACCCTTAAGCTTACCCTTACCCTTACCCTTACCCTTACCCTTACCCTTACCCTTACCCTTACCCTTGCTTTTACCCTTAAGCTTACCCTTACCCTTACCCTTACCCTTACCCTTACCCTTGCTTTTACCCTTAGGCTTACCCTTACCCTTACCCTTACCCTTACCCTTAAGCTTACCCTTACCCTTACCCTTACCCTTACCCTTACCCTTACCCTTACCCTTACCCTTACCCTTACCCTTACCCTTACCCTTACCCTTGCTTTTACCCTTAAGCTTACCCTTACCCTTACCCTTACACTTACCCTTACCCTTACCCTTACCCTTACCCTTACCCTTACCCTTACCCTTACCCTAACCCTTACCCTTACCCTTGCTTTTACCCTTAGGCTTACCCTTACCTTTACCCTTACCCTTACCCTTACCCTTAAGCTTACCCTTACCCTTACCCTTACCCTTACCCTTACCCTTACCCTTACCCTTACCCTTACCCTTACCCTTGCTTTTACCCTTAAGCTTACCCTTACCCTTACCCTTACACTTACCCTTACCCTTACCCTTACCCTTACCCTTACCCTTACCCTTACCCTTACCCTTACCCTTACCCTTACCCTAACCCTACCCTTACCCTTGCTTTTACCCTTAGGCTTACCCTTACCTTTACCCTTACCCTTACCCTTACCCTTACCCTTACCCTTACCCTTACCCTTACCCTTACCCTTACCCTTACCCTTACCTTCACCCTTGCTTTTACCCTTAAGCTTACCCTTACCCTTACCCTTACCCTTACCCTTACCCTTACCCTTACCCTTACCCTTACCCTTACCCTTACCCTTGCTTTTACCCTTAAGCTTACCCTTACCCTTACCCTTACCCTTACCCTCACCCTTACCCTTACCCTTACCCTTGCTTTTACCCTTAAGCTTACCCTTACCCTTACCCTTACCCTTACCCTTACCCTTACCCTTACCCTTACCCTTACCCTTACCCTTACCCTTACCCTTGCTTTTACCCTTAAGCTTACCCTTACCCTTACCCTTACCCTTACTCTTACCCTTACCCTTACCCTTACCCTTACCCTTACCCTTACCCTTACCCTTACCCTTACCCTTACCCTTACCCTTACCCTTACCCTTACCCTTACCCTTACCCTTACCCTTACCCTTACCCTTACCCTTGCTTTTACCCTTAGGCTTACCCTTACCCTTACCCTTACCCTTACCCTTGCTTTCACCCTTAAGCTTACCCTAACCCTTACCCTTACCCTTACCCTTACCCTTACCCTTACCCTTACCATTACCCTTGCTTTTACCCTTAGGCTTACCCTTACCCTAACCCTTACCCTTACCCTTACCCTTACCCTTACCCTTACCCTTGCTTTTACCCTTAAGCTTACCCTTACCCTCACCCTTACCCTTACCCTTACCCTTACCCTTACCCTTACCCTTACCCTTACCCTTACCCTTACTTTTACCCTTAAGCTTACCCTTACCCTTACCCTTACCCTTACCCTTACCCTTACCCTTACCCTTACCCTTACCCTTACCCTTACCCTTGCTTTTACCCTTAAGCTTACCCTTACCCTTACCCTCAAGCTTACCCTTACCCTTACCCTTACCCTTACCCTTACCCTTACCCTTACCCTTACCCTTGCTTTTACCCTTGAGCTTACCCTTACCCTTACCCTTACCCTTACCCTTACCCTTGCTTTTACCCTTAAGCTTACCCTTACCCTTACCCTTACCCTTACCCTTAAGCTTACCCTTACCCTTACCCTTACCCTTACCCTTACCCTTACCCTTACCCTTACCCTTACCCTTACCCTTACCCTTACCCTTACCCTTACCTTTACCCTTGCTTTTACCCTTAAGCTTACCCTTACCCTTACCCTTACCCTAACCCTTAAGCTTACCCTTACCCTTACCCTTACCCTTACCCTTACCCTTGCTTTTACCCTTAAGCTTACCCTTACCCTTACCCTTACCCTTACCCTTAAGCTTACCCTTACCCTTACCCTTACCCTTACCCATACCCTTACCCTTACCCTTACCCTTGCTTTTACCCTTAAGCTTACCCTTACCCTTACCCTTACCCTTACCCTTAAGCTTACCCTTACCCTTACCCTTACCCTTACCCTTACCCTTACCCTTACCCTTACCCTTACCCTTACCCTTACCCTTACCCTTACCCTTACCCTTACCCTTGCTTTTACCCTTAAGCTTACCCTTACCCTTACCCTTACCCTTACCCTTACCCTTGCTTTTACCCTTGAGCTTACCCTTACCCTTACCCTTACCCTTACCCTTAAGCTTACACTTACCCTTACCCTTACCCTTACCCTTACCCTTACCCTTACCCTTACCCTTACCCTTACCCTTACCCTTGCTTTTACCCTTAAGCTTACCCTTACCCTTACCCTTACCCTTACCCTTACCCTTACCCTTACCCTTACCCTTACCCTTACCCTTACCCTTGCTTTTACCCTTAGGCTTACCCTTACCTTTACCCTTACCCTTACCCTTACCCTTACCCTTACCCTTACCCTTGCTTTTACCCTTAAGCTTACCCTTACCCTTACCCTTTCCCTTACCCTTACCCTTACCCTTGCTTTTTCCTTTAAGCTTACCCTTACCCTTACCCTTACCATTACCCTTACTCTTGCTTTTACCCTTAGGCTTACCCTTACCCTTACCCTTACCCTTACCCTTGCTTTTACCCTTAAGCTTACCCTTACCCTTACCCTTACCCTTACCCTTACCCTTGCTTTTACCCTTGAGCTTACCCTTACCCTTACCCTTACCCTTACCCTTAAGCTTACACTTACCCTTACCCTTACCCTTACCCTTACCCTTACCCTTACCCTTACCCTTACCCTTGCTTTTACCCTTAAGCTTACCCTTACCCTTACCCTTACCCTTACCCTTAACCTTACCCTTACCCTTACCCTTACCCTTACCCTTACCCTTGCTTTTACCCTTAGGCTTACCCTTACCTTTACCCTTACCCTTACCCTTACCCTTACCCTTACCCTTACCCTTACCCTTACCCTTACCCTTGCTTTTACCCTTAAGCTTACCCTTACCCTTACCCTTTCCCTTACCCTTACCCTTACCCTTGCTTTTACCTTTAAGCTTACCCTTACCCTTACCCTTACCCTTACTCTTGCTTTTACCCTTAGGCTTACCCTTACCCTTACCCTTACCCTTACCCTTGCTTTTACCCTTAAGCTTACCCTTACCCTTACCCTTACCCTTGCCCTTACCCTTACCCTTACCCTTACCCTTACCCTTACCCTTACCCTTACCCTTACCCTTACCCTTACCCTTACCTTTACCCTTACCCTTACCCTTACCCTTACCCTTACCCTTACCCTTACCCTCACCCTTGCTTTTACCCTTAAGCTTACCCTTACCCTTACCCTTACCCTTACCCATACCCTTACCCTTACCCTTACCCTTGCTTTTACCCTTAAGCTTACCCTTACCCTTACCCTTACCCTTACCCTTACCCTTGCTTTTACCCTTAGGCTTACCCTTACCCTTACCCTTACCCTTGCTTTTACCCTTAAGCTTACCCTTACCCTTACCCTTACCCTTACTCCTACCCTTACCCTTACCCTTACCCTTACCCTTACCCTTGCTTTTACCCTTAGGCTTACCCTTACCTTTACCCTTACCCTTACCCTTACCCTTACCCTTACCCTTACCCTTACCCTTACCCTTACCCTTACCCTTACCCTTACCCTTGCTTTTACCCTTAAGCTTACCCTTACCCTTACCCTTACCCTTACCCTTACCCTTACCCTTACCCTTACCCTTACCCTTACCCTTACCCTTACCCTTGCTTTTACCCTTAAGCTTACCCTTACCCTTACCCTTACCCTTACCCTTACCCTTACCCTTACCCTTACCCTTACCCTTACCCTTACCCTTACCCTTGCTTTTACCCTTAAGCTTACCCTTACCCTTACCCTTACCCTTACCCTTAAGCTTACCCTTACCCTTACCCTTACCCTTACCCTTACCCTTACCCTTACCCTTACCCTTACCCTTGCTTTTACCCTTAAGCTTACCCTTACCCTTACCCTTACCCTTACCCTTACCCTTGCTTTTACCCTTACCCTTATCCTTACCCTTAAGCTTACCCTTACCCTTACCCTTACCCTTACCCTTACCCTTACCCTTACCATTACCCTTACCCTTACCCTTGCTTTTACCCTTAAGCTTACCCTTACCCTTACCCTTACCCTTACCCTTACCCTTACCCTTGCTTTTACCCTTAGGCTTACCCTTACCTTTACCCTTACCGTTACCCTTACCCTTACCCTTACCCTTACCCTTACCCTTACCCTTGCTTTTACCCTTGAGCTTACCCTTACCCTTACCCTTACCCTTACCCTTACCCTTACCCTTACCCTTACCCTTACCCTTACCCTCACCCTTGCTTTTACCCTTAAGCTTACCCTTACCCTTACCCTTACCCTTACCCTTACCCATACCCTTACCCTTACCCTTACCCTTACCCTTACCCTTACCCTTACCCTTACCCTTACCCTTACCCTTACCCTTACCCTTACCCTTACCCTTACCCTTACCCTTGCTTTTACCCTTAAGCTTACCCTTAACCTTACCCTTACCCTTACCCTTACCCTTACCCTTACCCTTACCCTTACCCTTACCCTTACCCTTACCCTTACCCTTACCCTTACCCTTGCTTTTACCCTTAGGCTTACCCTTACCTTTACCCTTAACCTTACCCTTACCCTTACCCTTACCCTTACCCTTGCTTTTACCCTTAAGCTTACCCTTACCCTTACCCTTACCCTTACCCTTACCCTTACCCTTACCCTTGCTTTTACCCTTAAGCTTACCCTTACCCTTACCCTTACCCTTACCCTTACCCTTGCTTTTACCCTTAGGCTTACCCTTACCCTTACCCTTACCCTTACCCTTAAGCTTACCCTTACCCTTACCCTTACCCTTACCCTTACCCTTACCCTTACCCTTACCCTTACCCTTACCCTTACCCTTACCCTTGCTTTTACCCTTAAGCTTACCCTTACCCTTACCCTTACACTTACCCTTACCCTTACCCTTACCCTTACCCTTACCCTTACCCTTACCCTTACCCTAACCCTTACCCTTACCCTTGCTTTTACCCTTAGGCTTACCCTTACCTTTACCCTTACCCTTACCCTTACCCTTAAGCTTACCCTTACCCTTACCCTTACCCTTACCCTTACCCTTACCCTTACCCTTACCCTTACCCTTACCCTTGCTTTTACCCTTAAGCTTACCCTTACCCTTACCCTTACACTTACCCTTACCCTTACCCTTACCCTTACCCTTACCCTTACCCTTACCCTTACCCTTACCCTTACCCTTACCCTAACCCTACCCTTACCCTTGCTTTTACCCTTAGGCTTACCCTTACCTTTACCCTTACCCTTACCCTTACCCTTACCCTTACCCTTACCCTTACCCTTACCCTTACCCTTACCCTTACCCTTACCTTCACCCTTGCTTTTACCCTTAAGCTTACCCTTACCCTTACCCTTACCCTTACCCTTACCCTTACCCTTACCCTTACCCTTACCCTTACCCTTACCCTTGCTTTTACCCTTAAGCTTACCCTTACCCTTACCCTTACCCTTACCCTCACCCTTACCCTTACCCTTACCCTTGCTTTTACCCTTAAGCTTACCCTTACCCTTACCCTTACCCTTACCCTTACCCTTACCCTTACCCTTACCCTTACCCTTACCCTTACCCTTACCCTTGCTTTTACCCTTAAGCTTACCCTTACCCTTACCCTTACCCTTACCCTTACCCTTACCCTTACCCTTACCCTTACCCTTACCCTTACCCTTACCCTTACCCTTACCCTTACCCTTACCCTTACCCTTACCCTTACCCTTACCCTTACCCTTACCCTTACCCTTACCCTTACCCTTACCCTTGCTTTTACCCTTAGGCTCACCCTTACCTTTACCCTTACCCTTACCCTTACCCTTACCCTTACCCTTACCCTTGCTTTAACCCTTAAGCTTACCCTTACCCTCACCCTTACCCTTACCCTTACCCTTGCTTTTACCCTTAAGCTTACCCTTACCCTTACCCTTACCCTTACCCTTACCCTTGTTTTACCCTTAGGCTTACCCTTACCCTTACCCTTACCCTTACCCTTGCTTTTACCCTTAAGCTTACCCTTACCCTAACCTTTACCCTTACCCTTACCCTTACCCTTACCCTTACCCTTACCCTTACCCTTACCCTTACCCTTACCCTTACCCTTACCCTTACCCTTGCTTTTACCCTTAAGCTTACCCTTACCCTTACCCTTACCCTTACCCTTACCCTTACCCTTACCCTTACCCTTGCTTTTACCCTTAAGCTTACCCTTACCCTTACCCTTACCCTCACCCTTACCCTTACCATTACCCTTGCTTATACCCTTAAGCTTACACTTACCCTTACCCTTACCCTTACCCTTACCCTTACCCTTACCCTTACCCTTACCCTTACCCCTACCCTTACCCTTGCTTTTACCCTTAGGCTTACCCTCACCTTTACCCTTACCCTTACCCTTACCCTTACCCTTGCTTTTACCCTCAAGCTTACCCTTACCCTTACCCTTACCCTTACCCTAACCCTTACCCTTGCTTTTACCCTTAAGCTTACCCTTACCCTTACCCTTACCCTTACCCTTACCCTTACCCTTACCCTTACCCTTACCCTTACCCTTACCCTTACCCTTACCCTTGATTTTACCCTTAAGCTTACCCTTACCCTTACCCTTACCCTTACCCTTACCCTTACCCTTACCCTTACCCTTACCCTTGCTTTTACCCTTAAGCTTACCCTTACCCTTACCCTTACCCTTACCCTTACCCTTACCCTTACCCTTACCCTTACCCTTACCCTTACCCTTGCTTTTACCCTAAGGCTTACCCTTACCTTAACCCTTACCCTTACCCTTACCCTTGCTTTTACCCTTAAGATTACACTTACCCTTACCCTTACCCTTACCCTTGCTTTTACCATTAAGCTTACCCTTACCCTTACCCTTACCCTTACCCTTACCCTTACCCTTACCCTTACCCTTACCCTTACCCTTACCCTTACCCTTACCCTTGCTTTTACCCTTACCCTTACCCTTGCTTTTACCCTTAGGCTTACCCTTACCCTTACCCTTACCCTTACCCTTACCCTTACCCTTACCCTTGCTTTTACCCTTAAGCTTACCCTTACCCTTACCCTTACCCTTACCCTTACCCTTACCCTTACCCTTGCTTTTACCCTTAAGCTTACCCTTACCCTTACCCTTACCCTTACCCTTACCCTTACCCTTACCCTTACCCTTACCCTTACCCTTACCCTTACCCTTACCCTTACCCTTACCCTTACCCTTACCCTTACCCATACCCTTGCTTTTACCCTTAGGCTTACCCTTACCTTTACCCTTACCCTTACCCTTACCCTTACCCTTACCCTTACCCTTACCCTTACCCTTACCCTTACCCTTACCCTTGCTTTTACCCTTAAGCTTACCCTTACCCTTACCCTTACCCTTACCCTTACCCTTGCTTTTACCCTTAAGCTTACCCTTACCCTTACTCTTACCCTTACCCTTACCCTTGCTTTTACCCTTAGGCTTACCCTTACCGTTACCCTTACCCTTACCCTTACCCTTACCCTTACCCTTACCCTTACCCTTACCCTTACCCTTACCCTCACCCTTGCTTTTACCCTTAAGCTTACCCTTACCCTTAACCTTACCCTTACCCTTACCCTTACCCTTACCCTTACCCTTACCCTTACCCTTACCCTTACCCTTACCCTTACCCTTGCTTTTACCCTTAGGCTTACCCTTACCTTTACCCTTACCCTTACCCTTACCCTTACCCCTACCCTTACCCTTACCCTTACCCTTGCTTTTACCCTTAAGCTTACCCTAACCCTTACCCTTACCCTTACCCTTGCTTTTACCCTTAAGCTTACCCTTACCCTTACCCTTACCCTTACCCTTACCCTTACCCTTACCCTTGCTTTTACCCTTAAGCTTACCCTTACCCTTACCCTTACCCTTACCCTTACCCTTACCCTTACCCTTACCCTTGCTTTTACCCTTAAGCTTACCCTTACCTTTACCCTTACCCTTACCCTTACCCTTACCCTTACCCTTACCCTTACCCTTACCCTTACCCTTACCCTTACCCTTACCCTTACCCTTGCTTTTACCCTTAGGCTTACCCTTACCTTTACCCTTACCCTTACCCTTACCCTTACCCTTACCCTTGCTTTTACCCTTAAGCTTACCCTTACCATTACCCTTACCCTTACCCTTACCCTTGCTTTTACCCTTAGGCTTACCCTTACCCTTACCCTTACCCTTACCCTTGCTTCTACCCTTAAGCTTACCCTTACACTTACCCTTACCCTTACCCTTACCCTTACCCTTACCCTTACCCTTACCCTTACCCTTACCCTTACCCTTACCCTTACCCTTACCCTTACCCTTACCCTTGCTTTTACCCTTAGGCTTACCCTTACCTTTACCCTTACCCTTACCCTTACCCTTACCCTTACCCTTACCCTTACCCTTACCCTTACCCTTACCCTTACCCTTACCCTTACCCTTACCCTTGCTTTTACCCTTAAGCTTACCCTTACCCTTACCTTTACCCATACCCTTACCCTTACCCTAACCCTTGCTTTTACCCTTAAGCTTACCCTTACCCTTACCCTTACCCTTACCCTTACCCTCACCCTTACCCTTACCCTTACCCTTGCTTATACCCTTAATCTTACCCTTACCCTTACCCTTACCCTTACCCTTACCCTTACCCTTACCCTTACCCTTACCCTTACCCTTACCCTTACCCTTACCCTTACCCTTACCCTTACCCTTACCCTTACCCTTACCCTTACCCTTGCTTTTACCCTTAGGCTTACCCTTACCTTTACCCTTACCCTTACCCTTACCCTTACCCTTACCCTTACCCTTACCCTTACCCTTACCCTTACCCTTACCCTTACCCTTACCCTTACCCTTACCCTTACCCTTGCTTTTACCCTTAAGCTTACCCTTACCCTTACCCTTACCCTTACCCTTACCCTAACCCTTACCCTTGCTTTTACCCTTTAGCTTACCCTTACCCTTACCCTTACCCTTACCCTTACCCTTACCCTTACCCTTACCCTTACCCTTACCCTTACCCTTACCCTTACCCTTACCCTTACCCTTACCCTTACCCTTACCCTTACCCTTGCTTTTACCCTTAAGCTTACCCTTACCCTTACCCTTACCCTTACCCTTACCCTTACCCTTACCCTTACCCTTACCCTTACCCTTCCCCTTACCCTTACCCTTGCTTTTACCCTTAAGCTTACCCTTTCCCTTACCCTTAACCTTACCCTTACCCTTGCTTTTACCCTTAGGCTTACCCTTACCTTTACCCTTACCCTTACCCTTACCCTTACCCTTACCCTTACCCTTACCCTTACCCTTACCCTTACCCTTACCCTTACCCTTACCCTTGCTTTTACCCTTAAGCTTACCCTTACCCTTACCCTTACCCTTACCCTTACCCTTACCCTTGCTTTTACCCTTAAGCTTACCCTTACCCTTACCCTTACCCTTACCCTTACCCTTGCTTTTACCCTTAGGCTTACCCTTACCCTTACCCTTACCCTTACCCTTGCTTTTACCCTTAAGCTTACCCTTACCCTTACCCTTACTCTTACCCTTACCCTTACCCTTACCCTTACCCTTACCCTTACCCTTACCCTTACCCTTACCCTTACCCTTGCTTTTACCCTTAGGCTTACCCTTACCTTTACCCTTACCCTAACCCTTACCCTTACCCTTACCCTTACCCTTACCCTTGCTTTTACCCTTAAGCTTACCCTTACCCTTACCCTTACCCTTACCCTTACCCTTACCCTTGCTTTTACCCTTAAGCTTACCCTTACCCTTACCCTTACCCTTACCCTTACCCTTACCCTTACCCTTACCCTTACCCTTACCCTTACCCTTACCCTTACCCTTACCCTTACCCTTACCCTTACCCTTGCTTTTACCCTTAAGCTTACCCTTACCCTTACCCTTACCCTTACCCTTACCCTAACCCTTACCCTTGCTTTTACCCTCAAGCTTACCCTTACCCTTACCCTTACCCTTACCCTTACCTTTACCCTTACCCTTACCCTTACCCTTACCCTTACCCTTACCCTTACCCTTACCCTTGCTTTTACCCTTAGGCTTACCCTTACCCTTACCCTTACCCTTACCCTTACCCTTACCCTTACCCTTACCCTTACCCTTACCCTTGCTTTTACCCTTAAGCTTACCCTTACCCTTACCCTTACCCTTACCCTTACCCTTACCCTTACCCTTGCTTTTACCCTTAGGCTTACCCTTACCTTTACCCTTACCCTTACCCTTACCCTTACCCTTACCCTTACCCTTACCCTTACCCTTACCCTTACCCTTACCCTTGCTTTTACCCTTAAGCTTACCCTAACCCTTACCCTTACCCTTACCCTTGCTTTTACCCTTAAGCTTGCCCTTACCCTTACCCTTACCCTTACCCTTACCCTTGCTTTTACCCTTAGGCTTACCCTTACCCTTACCCTAACCCTTACCCTTGCTTTTACCCTTAAGCTTACCCTTACCCTTACCCTTACTCTTACCCTTACCCTTACCCTTACCCTTACCCTTACCCTTACCCTTACCCGTACCCTTACCCTTACCCTTACCCTTACCCTTACCCTTACCCTTACCCTTACCCTTGCTTTTACCCTTAGGCTTACCCTTACCTTTACCCTTACCCTAACCCTTACCCTTACCCTTACCCTTACCCTTACCCTTGCTTTTACCCTTAAGCTTACCCTTACCCTTACCCTTACCCTTACCCTTACCCTTACCCTTACCCTTGCTTTTACCCTTAAGCTTACCCTTACCATTACCCTTACCCTTACCCTTACCCTTACCCTTACCCTTACCCTTACCCTTGCTTTTACCCTTAAGCTTACCCTTACCCTTACCCTTACCCTTACCCTTACCCTTACCCTTACCCTTACCCTTACCCTTACCCTTACCCTTACCCTTATCCTTGCTTTTACCCTTAGGCTTACCCTTACCTTTACCCTTACCCTTACCCTTACCCTTACCCTTACCCTTGCTTTTACCCTTAAGCTTACCCTTACCCTTACCCTTACCCTTACCCTTAAGCTTACCCTTACCCTTACCCTTACCCTTACCCTGACCCTTACCCTTACCCTAACCCTTACCCTTACCCCTACCCTTGCTTTTACCCTTAAGCTTACCCTTACCCTTACCCTTACCCTTACCCTTACCCTTGCTTTTACCCTTAAGCTTACCCTTACCCTTACCCTTACCCTTAAGCTTTCCCTTACCCTTACCCTTACCCTTACCCTTACCCTTACCCTTACCCTTACCCTTACCCTTGCTTTTACCCTTAAGCTTACCCTTACCCTTACCCTTACCCTTACCCTTAAGCTTACCCTTACCCTTACCCTTACCCTTACCCTCACCCTTACCCTTACCCTTGCTTTTACCCTTAAGCTTACACTTACCCTTACCCTTACCCTTACCCTTAAGCTTACCCTTACCCTTACCCTTACCCTTACCCTTACCCTTACCCTTGCTTTTACCCTTAAGCTTACCCTTACCCTTACCCTTACCCTTACCCTTAAGCTTACCCTTACCCTTACCCTTACCCTTACCCTTACCCTTACCCTTACCCTTACCCTTACCCTTACCCTAACCCTTACCCTTGCTTTTACCCTCAAGCTTACCCTTACCCTTACCCTTACCCTTACCCTTGCTTTTACCCTTAAGCTCACCCTTACCCTTTCCCTTACCCTTAAGCTTACCCTTACCCTTACCCTTACCCTTACCCTTACCCTTACCCTTACCCTTACCCTTACCCTTGCTTTTACCCTTGAGCTTACCCTTACCCTTACCCTTAACCTTACCCTTACCCTTACCCTTACCCTTACCCTTACCCTTGCTTTTACCCTTAGGCTTACCCTTACCTTTACCCTTACCCTTACCCTTACCCTTACCCTTACCCTTACCCTTACCCTTACCCTTACCCTTACCCTTACCTTTACCCTTACCCTTGCTTTTACCCTTAAGCTTACCCTTACCCTTACCCTTACCCTTACCCTTACCCTTACTCTTGCTTTTACCCTTAAGCTTACCCTTACCCTTACCCTTACCCTTACCCTTACCCTTGCTTTTACCCTTAGGCTTACCCTTACCCTTTCCCTTACCCTTACCCTTGCTTTTACCCTTAAGCTTACCCTTACCCTTACCCTTACCCTTACCCTTACCCTTACCCTTACCCTTACCCTTACCCTTACCCTTACCCTTACCCTTACCCTTACCCTTACCCTTACCCTTACCCGAACCCTTACCCTTACCCTTACCCTTTTCCTTACCCTTGCTTTTACCCTTAGGCTTACCCTTACCTTTACCCTTACCCTTACCCTTACCCTTACCCTTACCCTTGCTTTTACCCTTAAGCTTACCCTTACCCTTACCCTTACCCTTACCCTTACCCTTACCCTTACCCTTGCTTTTACCCTTAAGCTTACCCTTACCCTTACCCTTACCCTTACCCTTACCCTTACCCTTACCCTTACCCTTACCCTTACCCTTACCCTTACCCTTACCCTTACCCTTACCCTTACCCTTACCCTTACCCTTACCCTTACCCTTACCCTTACCCTTACCCTTACCCTTACCCTTACCCTTACCCTTACCCTTACCCTTGCTTTTACCCTTAGGCTTACCCTTACCTTTACCCTTACCCTAACCCTTACCCTTACCCTTACCCTTACCCTTACCCTTGCTTTTACCCTTAAGCTTACCCTTACCCTTAACCTTACCCTTACCCTTACCCTTACCCTTACCCTTGCTTTTACCCTTAAGCTTACCCTTACCCTTACCCTTACCCTTACCCTTACCCTTACCCTTACCCTTACCCTTGCTTTTACCCTTAAGCTTACCCTTACCCTTACCCTTACCCTCACCCTTACCCTTACCCTTACCCTTACCCTTACCCTTACCCTTATCCTTGCTTTTACCCTTAGGCTTACCCTTACCTTTACCCTTACCCTTACCCTTACCCTTACCCTTACCCTTGCTTTTACCCTTAAGCTTACCCTTACCCTTACCCTTACCCTTACCCTTAAGCTTACCCTTACCCTTACCCTTACCCTTACCCTGACCCTTACCCTTACCCTAACCCTTACCCTTACCCTTACCCTTGCTTTTACCCTTAAGCTTACCCTTACCCTTACCCTTACCCTTACCCTTACCCTTGCTTTTACCCTTAAGCTTACCCTTACCCTTACCCTTACCCTTAAGCTTTCCCTTACCCTTACCCTTACCCTTACCCTTACCCTTACCCTTACCCTTACCCTTACCCTTACCCTTACCCTTACCCTTGCTTTTACCCTTAAGCTTACCCTTACCCTTACCCTTACCCTTACCCTTAAGCTTACCCTTACCCTTACCCTTACCCTTACCCTCACCCTTACCTTTACCCTTGCTTTTACCCTTAAGCTTACACTTACCCTTACCCTTACCCTTACCCTTAAGCTTACCCTTACCCTTACCCTTACCCTTACCCTTACCCTTACCCTTGCTTTTACCCTTAAGCTTACCCTTACCCTTACCCTTACCCTTACCCTTAAGCTTACCCTTACCCTTACCCTTACCCTTACCCTTACCCTTACCCTTACCCTTACCCTTACCCTTACCCTAACCCTTACCCTTGCTTTTACCCTTAAGCTTACCCTTACCCTCACCCTTACCCTTACCCTTGCTTTTACCCTTAAGCTCACCCTTACCCTTACCCTTACACTTAAGCTTACCCTTACCCTTACCCTTACCCTTACCCTTACCCTTACCCTTACCCTTACCCTTACCCTTGCTTTTACCCTTAAGCTTACCCTTACCCTTACCCTTAACCTTACCCTTACCCTTACCCTTACCCTTACCCTTACCCTTGCTTTTACCCTTAGGCTTACCCTTACCTTTACCCTTACCCTTACCCTTACCCTTACCCTTACCCTTACCCTTACCCTTACCTTTACCCTTACCCTTGCTTTTACCCTTAAGCTTACCCTTACCCTTACCCTTACCCTTACCCTAACCCTTACTCTTGCTTTTACCCTTAAGCTTACCCTTACCCTTACCCTTACCCTTACCCTTACCCTTGCTTTTACCCTTAGGCTTACCCTTACCCTTTCCCTTACCCTTACCCTTGCTTTTACCCTTAAGCTTACCCTTACCCTTACCCTTACCCTTACCCTTACCCTTACCCTTACCCTTACCCTTACCCTTACCCTTACCCTTACCCTTACCCTTACCCTTACCCTAACCCTTACCCTTACCCTTACCCTTTTCCTTACCCTTGCTTTTACCCTTAGGCTTACCCTTACCTTTACCCTTACCCTTACCCTTACCCTTACCCTTACCCTTGCTTTTACCCTTAAGCTTACCCTTACCCTTACCCTTACCCTTACCCTTACCCTTACCCTTACCCTTACCCTTACCCTTGCTTTTACCCTTAAGCTTACCCTTACCCTTACCCTTACCCTTACCCTGACCCTTACCCTTACCCTCACCCTTGCTTTTACCCTTAAGCTTTCCCTTACCCTTACCCTTACCCTTACCCTTACCCTTACCCTTGCTTTTACCCTTAAGCTTACCCTTACCCTTACCCTTACCCTTACCCTTACCCTTGATTTTACCCTTAGGCTTACCCTTACCCTTACCCTTACCCTTACCCTTGCTTTTACCCTTAAGCTTACCCTTACCCTTACCCTTACCCTTACTCTTACCCTTACCCTTACCCTTACCCTTACCCTTACCCTTACCCTTGCTTTTACCCTTAGGCTTACCCTTACCTTTACCCTTACCCTTACCCTTACCCTTACCCTTACCCTTACCCTTACCCTTACCCTTACCCTTACCCTTACCCTTACCCTTGCTTTTACCCTCAAGCTAACCCTTACCCTTACCCTTACCCTTACCCTTACCCTTAACCTTACCCTTACCCTTGCTTTTACCCTTAAGCTCACCCTTACCCTCACCCTTACCCTTACCCTTACCCTTACCCTTACACTTACCCTTACCCTGACCCTTACCCTTGCTTTTACCCTTAAGCTTACCCTTACCCTTACCCTTACCCTTACCCTTAAGCTTACCCTTACCCTTACCCTTACCCTTACCCTTACCCTTACCCTTACCCTTACCCTTACCCTTACCCTTGCTTTTACCCTTAAGCTTACCCTTACCCTTACCCTTACCCTTACCCTTACCCTTGCTTTTACCCTTAAGCTTACCCTTACACTTACCCTTACCCTTACCCTTAAGCTTACCCTTACCCTTACCCTTACCCTTACCCTTACCCTTACCCTTGCTTTTACCCTTAAGCTTACCCTTACCCTTACCCTTACCCTTACCCTAACCCTTACCCTTAACCTTACCCTTACCCTTACCCTTACCCTTACCCTTACCCTTACCCTTGCTTTTACCCTTAGGCTTACCCTTACCTTTACCCTTACCATTACCCTTACCCTTACCCTTACCCTTACCCTTACCCTTACCCTTGCTTTTACCCTTAAGCTTACCCTTACCCTTACCCTTACCCTTACCCTTACCCTTACCCTTACCCTTGCTTTTACCCTTAAGCTTACCCTTACCCTTACCCTTACCCTTACCCTTACCCTTACCCTTACCCTTACCCTTACCCTTACCCTTACCCTTACCCTTGCTTTTACCCTTAAGCTTACCCTTACCCTTACCCTTACTCTTACCCTTACCCTTACCTTACCCTTACCCTTGCTTTTACCCTTAAGCTCACCCTTACCCTTACCTTTACCCTTACCCTTACCCTTACCCTTACCCTTACCCTTACCCTTACCCTTACCCTTACCCTTACCCTTACCCTTACCCTTGCTTTTACCCTTAGGCTTACCCTTACCTTTAGCCTTACCCTTACCCTTACCCTTACCCTTACCCTTACCCTTACCCTTACCCTTACCCTTACCCTTGCTTTTACCCTTAAGCTTACCCTTACCCTTACCCTTACCCTTACCCTTACCCTTACCCTTGCTTTTACCCTTAAGCTTACCCTTACCCTTACCCTTACCCTTAAACTTACCCTTGCTTTTACCCTTAGGCTTACCCTTACCCTTACCCTTACCCTTACCCTTAAGCTTACCCTTACCCTTACCCTTACCCTTACCCTTACCCTTACCCTTACCCTTACCCTTACCCTTGCTTTTACCCTTAAGCTTACCGTTACCCTTACCCTTACCCTTACCCTTGCCCTTACCCTTACCCTTACCCTTACCCTTACCCTTGCTTTGACCCTTAGGCTTACCCTTACCTTTACCCTTACCCTTACCCTTACCCTTACCCTTACCCTTACCCTTGCTTTTTCCCTAAAGCTTACCCTTACCCTTACCCTTACCCTTACCCTTACCCTTACCCTTACCCTTGCTTTTACCCTTAAGCTTACCCTTGCCCTTACCCTTACCCTTACCCTTACCCTTGCTTTTACCCTTAGGCTTACCCTTACCCTTACCCTTACCCTTACCCTTGCTTTTACCCTTAAGCTTACCCTTACCCTTACCCTCACCCTTACCCTTACCCTTACCCTTACCCTTACCCTTACCCTTGCTTTTACCCTTAGGCTTAACCTTACCTTTACCCTTACCCTTACCCTTACCCTTACCCTTACCCTTACTCTTACCCTTACCCTTACCCTTACCCTTACCCTTACCCTTACCCTTGCTTTTACCCTTAAGCTTACCCTTACCCTTTCCCTTACCCTTACCCTCACCCTTACCCTTACCCTTACCCTTGCTTATACCCTTAAGCTTACCCTTACCCTTACCCTTACCCTTACCCTTACCCTTACCCTTACCCTTACCCTTACCCTTACCCTTACCCTTACCCTTACCCTTACCCTTGCTTTTACCCTTAGGCTTACCCTTACCTTTACCCTTACCCTTACCCTTACCCTTACCCTTACCCTTACCCTTACCCTTACCCTTACCCTTACCCTTACCCTTACCCTTGCTTTTACCCTAAAGCTTACCCTTACCCTTACCCTTACCCTTACCCTTACCCTTACCCTAACCCTTACCCTTGCTTTAACCCTTAAGCTTACCCTTACCCTTACCCTTACCCTTACCCTTACCCTTACCCTTACCCTTACCCTTACCCTTACCCTTACCCTTGCTTTTACCCTTAAGATTACCCTTACCCTTACCCTTACCCTTACCCTTACCCTTACCCTTACCCTTACCCTTACCCTTACCCTTACCCTTACCCTTATCCTTACCCTTGCTTTTACCCTTAAGCTTACCCTTACCCTTACCCTTACCCTTACCCTTACACTTACCCTTACCCTTACCCTTACCCTTACCCTTACCCTTACCCTTACCCTTACCCTTGCTTTTACTCTTAGGCTTACCCTTACCTTTACCCTTACCCTTACCCTTACCCTTACCCTCACCCTTACCCTTACCCTTGCTTTTACCCTTACCCTTACCCTTACCCTTACCCTTACCCTTACCCTTACCCTTACCCTTACCCTTGCTTTTACCCTTAGGCTTACCCTTACCCTTGCTTTTACCCTTAAGCTTACCCTTACCCTTACCCTTACCCTTACCCTTACCCTTACCCTTACCCTTACCCTTACCCTTACCCTTACCCTTACCCTTACCCTTACCCTTACCCTTACCCTTACCCTTGCTTTTACACTTAAGCTTACCCTTACCCTTACTCTTACCCTTACCCTTACCCTTACCCTTACCCTTACCCTTACCCTTGCTTTTACCCTTAAGCTTACCCTTACCCTTACCCTTACCCTTACCCTTACCCTTACCCTTACCCTTACCCTTACCCTTACCCTTACCCTTACCCTTACCCTTACCCTTGCTTTTACCCTTAGGCTTACCCTTACCTTTACCCTTACCCTTACCCTTACCCTTACCCTCACCCTTGCTTTTACCCTTAAGCTTACCCTTACCCTTACCCTTACCCTTACCCTTACCCTTAAGCTTACCCTTACCCTTACTATTACCCTTACCCTTACCCTTACCCTTACCCTTACCCTTACCCTTACCCTTACCCTTACCCTTGCTTTTACCCTTAAGCTTACCCTTACCCTTACCCTTACCCTAACCCTTACCCTTGCTTTTACCCTTAAGCTTACCCTTACCCTTACCCTTACCCTTAAGCTTACCCTTACCCTTTCCTTACCTTTACCCTTACCCTTACCCTTACCCTTACCCTTACCCTTACCCTTACCCTTACCCTTACCCTTACCCTTACCCTTACCCTTACCCTTACCCTTACCCTTACCCTTACCCTTACCCTTACCCTTGCTTTTACCCTTAAGCTTACCCTTACCCTTACCCCTACCCTTACCCTTAAGCTTACCCTTACCCTTACACTTACCCTTACCCTTACCCTTAACCTTACCCTTGCCTTTACCCTTAAGCTTAACCTTACCCTTACCCTTACCCTTACCCTTAAGCTTACCCTTACCCTTACCCTTACCCTTACCCTTACCCTTGCTTTTACCCTTAAGCTTACCCTTACCCTTACCCTTACCCTTACCCTTAAGCTTACCCTTACCCTTACCCTTACCCTTACCCTTACCCTTACCCTTACCCTTGCTTTTACCCTTAAGCTTACCCTTACCCTTACCCTTACCCTTACCCTTGCTTTTACCCTTAAGCTTACCCTTACCCTTACCCTTACCCTTACCCTTAAGCTTACCCTTACCCTTACCCTTACCCTTACCCTTACCCTTACCCTTACCCTTACCCTTACCCTTACCCTTACCCTTACCCTTACCCTTGCTTTTACCCTTAAGCTTACCCTTACCCTTACCCTTACCCTTACCCTTACCCCTACCCTTACCCTTGCTTTTACCCTTAGGCTTACCCTTACCTTTACCCTTACCCTTACCCTTACCCTTACCCTTACCCTTACCCTTGCTTTTACCCTTAAGCTTACCCTTACCCTTACCCTTACCCTTACCCTTACCCTTACCCTTACCCTTACCCTTGCTTTTACCCTTAAGCTTACCCTTACCCTTACCCTTACCCTTACCCTTACCCTTGCTTTTACCCTTAGGCTTACCCTCACCCTTACCCTTACCCTTACCCTTGCTTTTACCCTTAAGCTTACCCTTACCCTTACCCTTACCCTTACCCTTACCCTTACCCTTACCCTTACCCTTACCCTTACCCTTACCCTTACCCTTACCCTTACCCTTACCCTTACCCTTACCCTTACCCTTACCCTTACCCTTACCCTTACCCTTACCCTTACCCTTACCCTTACCCTTACCCTTACCCTTACCCTTGCTTTTACCCTTAGGCTTACCCTTACCTTTACCCTTACCCTTACCCTTACCCTTACCCTTACCCTTGCTTTTACCCTTAAGCTTACCCTTACCCTTACCCTTACCCTTACCCTTACCCTTACCCTTACCCTTACCCTTACCCTTACCCTTACCCTTACCCTTACCCTTACCCTTACCCTTACCCTTGCTTTCACCCTTAAGCTTACCCTTACCCTTACCCTCACCCTTACCCTTACCCTTACCCTTACCCTTACCCTTACCCTTACCCTTACCCTTACCCTCACCCTTGCTTTTACCCTTAAGCTTACCCTTACCCTTACCCTTACCCTTACCCTTACCCTTGCTTTTACCCTTAAGCTTACCCTTACCCTTACCCTTACCCTTACCCTTGCTTTTACCCTTAGGCTTACCCTTACCCTTACCCTTACCCTTACCCTTGCTTTTACCCTTAAGCTTACCCTTACCCTTACCCTTACCCTTACCCTTACTCTTACCCTTACCCTTACCCTTACCCTTACCCTTGCTTTTACCCTTAGGCTTACCCTTACCTTTACCCTTACCCTTACCCTTACCCTTACCCTTACCCTTACCCTTACCCTTACCCTTACCCTTACTCTTACCCTTACCCTTGCTTTTACCCTTAAGCTTACCCTTACCCTTACCCTTACCCTTACCCTCACCCTTACCCTTACCCTTACCCTTGCTTTTACCCTTAAGCTCACCCTTACCCTTACCCTTACCCTTACCCTTACCCTTACCCTTACCCTTACTCTTACCCTCACCCTTGCTTTTACCCTTAAGCTTACCCTTACCCTTACCCTTACCCTTACCCTTAAGCTTACCCTTACCCTTACCCTTACCCTTACCCTTACCCTTACCCTTACCCTTACCCTTGCTTTTACCCTTAAGCTTACCCTTACCCTTACCCTTACCCTTACCCTTACCCTTGCTTTTACCCTTAAGCTTATCCTTACCCTTACCCTTACCCTTACCCTTTAGCTTACCCTTACCCTTACCCTTACCCTTACCCTTACCCTTACCCTTACCCTTGCTTTTACCCTTAAGCTTACCCTTACCCTTACCCTTACCCTTACCCTTACCCTTACCCTTACCCTTACCCTTACCCTAACCCTTACCCTTAACCTTACCCTTACCCTTACCCTTACCCTTGCTTTTACCCTTAGGCTTACCCTTACCTTTACCCTTACCATTACCCTTACCCTTACCCTTACCCTTACCCTTGCTTTTACCCTTAAGCTTACCCTTACCCTTACCCTTACCCTTACCCTTACCCTTACCCTTACCCTTACCCTTACCCTTACCCTTACCCTTACCCTTGCTTTTACCCTTAAGCTTACCCTTACCCTTACCCTTACCCTTACCCTTACCCTTACCCTTGCTTTTACCCTTAAGCTTACCCTTACCCTTACTCTTACCCCTACCCTTACCCTTACCCTTACCCTTACCCTTACCCTTGCTTTTACCCTTAGGCTTACCCTCACCTTTACCCTTACCCTTACCCTTACCCTTACCCTTACCCTTACCCTTACCCTTACCCTTACCCTTACCCTTGCTTTTACCCTTAAGCTTACCCTTACCCTTACCCTTACCCTTACCCTTAGCCTTACCCTTACCCTTGCTTTTACCCTTAAGCTTACCCTTACCCTTACCCTTACCCTTACCCTTACCCTTACCCTTGCTTTTACCCTTAGGCTTACCCTTACCCTTACCCTTACCCTTACCCTTAAGCTTACCCTTACCCTTACCCTTACCCTTACCCTTACCCTTACCCTTACCCTTACCCTTACCCTTACCCTTACCCTTACCCTTACCCTTGCTTTTACCCTTAAGCTTACCCTTACCCTTACCCTTACCCTTACCCTTACCCTTACCCTTACCCTTACCCTTACTTAGGGTAAGGGTAAGGGTAAGCTTAAGGGTAAAAGCAAGGGTAAGGGTAAGGGAAAGGGTAAGGGTAAGGGTAAGGGTAAGGGTAAGGGTAAGCTTAAGGGTAAGGGTAAGGGTAAGGGTAAGGGTAAGCTTAAGGGTAAAAGCAAGGGTAAGGGTAAGGGTAAGGGTAAGGGTAAGGGTAAGCTTAAGGGTAAGGGTAAGGGTAAGGGTAAGGGTAAGCTTAAGGGTAAAAGCAAGGGTAAGGTTAAGGGTAAGGGTAAGGGTAAGGGTAAGGGTAAGGGTAAGCTTAAGGGTAAGGGTAAGGGTAAGGGTAAGGGTAAGCTTAAGGGTAAAAGCAAGGGTAAGGGTAAGGGTAAGGGTAAGGGTAAGGGTAAGGGTAAGGGTAAGGGTAAGGGTAAGGGTAAGGGAAGGGTAAGGATAAGGGTAAGCTTAAGGGTAAGGGTAAGGGTAAGGGTAAGCTTAAGGGTAAAAGCAAGGGTAAGGGTAAGGGTAAGGGTAAGGGTAAGGGTAAGCTTAAGGGTAAAAGCAAGGGTAAGGGTAAGGGTAAGGTTAAGGGTAAGGGTAAGGGTAAGGGTAAGGGTAAGGGTAAGGGTAAGGGTAAGCTTAAGGGTAAGGGTAAGGGTAAGGGTAAGCTTAAGGGTAAAAGCAAGGGTAAGGGTAAGGGTAAGGGTAAGGGTAAGGGTAAAGGTAAGGGTAAGCCTAAGGGTAAAAGCAAGGGTAAGGGTAAGGGTAAGGGTAAGGGTAAGGGTAAGGGTAAGGGTAAGGGTAAGGGTAAGGGTAAGGGTAAGGGTAAGGGTAAGCTTAAGGGTAAAAGCAAGGGTAAGGGTAAGGGTAAGGGTAAGGGTAAGGGTAAGGGTAAGGGTAAGGGTAAGGGTAAGGGTAAGGGTAAGGGTAAGGGTAAGGGTAAGGGTAAGCTTAAGGGTAAAAGCAAGGGTAAGGGTAAGGGTAAGGGTAAGGGTAAGGGTAAGGGTAAGGGTAAGGGTAAGGGTAAGGGTAAGGGTAAGGGTAAGGGTAAGGGTAAGGGTAAGGGTAAGGGTAAGGGTAAGGGTAAGGGTAAGGGTAAGGGTAAGCTTAAGGGTAAAAGCAAGGGTAAGGGTAAGGGTAAGGGTAAGGGTAAGGGTTAGGGTAAGGGTAAAGGTAAGGGTAAGCCTAAGGGTAAAAGCAAGGGTAAGGGTAAGGGTAAGGGTAAGGGTAAGGGTAAGGGTAAGGGTAAGGGTAAGGGTAAGGGTAAGCCTAAGGGTAAAAGCAAGGGTAAGGGTAAGGTTAAGGGTAAGGGTAAGGGTAAGCTTAAGGGGAAAAGCAAGGGTAAGGGTAAGGGTAAGGGTAAGGGTAAGGGTAAGCTTAAGGGTAAAAGCAAGGGTAAGGGTAAGGGTGAGGGTAAGGGTAAGGGTAAGGGTAAGGGTAAAGGTAAGGGTAAGCCTAAGAGTAAAAGCAAGGGTAAGGGTAAGGGTAAGGGTAAGGGTAAGGGTAAGGGTAAGGGTAAGGGTAAGGGTAAGGGTAAGGGTAAGGGTAAGGGTAAGGGTAAGGGTAAGGGTAAGCTTAAGGGTAAAAGCAAGGGTAAGGATAAGGGAAAGGGTAAGGGTAAGGGTAAGGGTAAGGGTAAGGGTAAGGGTAAGGGTAAGGGTAAGGGTAAGCTTAAGGGTAAAAGCAAGGTCAAGGGTAAGGGTAAGGGTAAGGGTAAGGGTAAGGGTAAGGGTAAGGGTAAGGGTAAGCTTAAGAATAAAAGCAAGGGTAAGTGTTAGGGTAAGGGTAAGGGTACGGGTAAGGGTAAGGGTAAGGGTAAGGGTAAGCTTAAGGGTAAAAGCAAGGGTAAGGGTAAGGGTAAGGGTAAGGGTAAGGGTAAGGGTAAGGGTAAGGGTAAGGGTAAGCTTAAGGGTAATGGTAAGGGTAAGGGTAAGCTTAAGGGTAAAAGCAAGGGTAAGGGTAAGGGTAAGGGTAAGGGTAAGGGTAAAGGTAAGGGTAAGCCTAAGGGTAAAAGCAAGGGTAAGGGTAAGGGTAAGGGTAAGGGTAAGGGTAAGGGTAAGGGTAAGGGTAAGGGTAAGGGTAAGGGTAAGCTTAAGGGTAAAAGCAAGGGTAAGGGTAAGGGTAAGGGTAAGGGTAAGGGTAAGGGTAAGGGTAAGGGTAAGGGTAAGGGTAAGCTTAAGGGTAAAAGCAAGGGTAAGGGTAAGGGTAAGGGTAAGGGTAAGGGTAAGGGTAAGGGTAAGGGTAAGGGTAAGGGTAAGCTTAAGGGTAAAAGCAAGGGTGAGGGTGAGGGTAAGGGTAAGGGTAAGGGTTAGGGTAAGGGTAAAGGTAAGGGTAAGCCTAAGGGTAAAAGCAAGGGTAAGGGTAAGGGTAAGGGTAAGGGTAAGGGTAAGGGTAAGGGTAAGGGTAAGGGTAAGAGTAAGGGTAAGGGTAAGGGTAAGCTTAAGGGTAAAAGCAAGGGTAAGGGTAAGGGTAAGGGTAAGGGTAAGCCTAAGGGTAAAAGCAAGGGTAAGGGTAAGGTTAAGGGTAAGGGTAAGGGTAAGCTTAAGGGTAAAAGCAAGGGTAAGGGTAAGGGTAAGGGTAAGGGTAAGGGTAAGCTTAAGGGTAAAAGCAAGGGTAAGGGTAAAGGTGAGGGTAAGGGTAAGGGTAAGGGTAAGGGTAAAGGTAAGGGTAAGCCTAAGAGTAAAAGCAAGGGTAAGGGTAAGGGTAAGTGTAAGGGTAAGGGTAAGGGTAAGGGTAAGGGTAAGCTTAAGGGTAAAAGCAAGGGTAAGGATAAGGGTAAGGGTAAGGGTAAGGGTAAGGGTAAGGGTAAGGGTAAGGGTAAGGGTAAGGGTAAGGGTAAGGGTAAGCTTAAGGGTAAAAGCAAGGGTAAGGGTAAGGGTAAGGGTAAGGGTAAGGGTAAGGGTAAGGGTAAGGGTAAGGGTAAGGGTAAGGGTAAGGGTAAGGGTAAGGGTAAGGGTGAGGGTAAGCTTAAGGGTAAAAGCAAGGGTAAGGGTTAGGGTAAGGGTAAGGGTAAGGGTAAGGGTAAGGGTAAGGGTAAGGGTAAGCTTAAGGGTAAAAGCAAGGGTAAGGGTAAGGGTAAGGGTAAGGGTAAGGGTAAAGGTAAGGGTAAGCCTAAGGGTAAAAGCAAGGGTAAGGGTAAGGGTAAGGGTAAGGGTAAGGGTAAGGGTAAGGGTAAGGGTAAGGGTAAGGGTAAGGGTAAGGGTAAGGGTAAGCTTAAGGGTATAAGCAAGGGTAAGGGTAAGGGTAAGGGTGAGGGTAAGGGTAAGGGTAAGGGTAAGGGTAAGGGTAAGCTTAAGGGTAAAAGCAAGGGTAAGGGTAAGGGTAAGGGTAAGGGTAAGGGTAAGGGTAAGGGTAAGGGTAAGGGTAAGCTTAAGGGTTAAAGCAAGGGTAAGGGTAAGGGTAAGGGTAAGGGTAAGGGTAAGGGTAAGGGTAAGGGTAAAGGTAAGGTTAAGCCTAAGGGTAAAAGCAAGGGTAAGGGTAAGGGTAAGGGTAAGGGTAAGGGTAAGGGTAAGGGTAAGGGTAAGGGTAAGGGTAAGGGTAAGGGTAAGGGTAAGGGTAAGCTTAAGGGTAAAAGCAAGGGTAAGGGTAAGGGTAAGGGTAAGGGTAAGCCTAAGGGTAAAAGCAAGGGCAAGGGTAAGGGTAAGGGTAAGGGTAAGGGTAAGCTTAAGGGTAAAAGCAAGGGTAAGGGTAAGGGTAAGGGTAAGGGTAAGGGTAAGGGTAAGGGTAAGGGTAAGGGTAAGCTTAAGGGTAAAAGCAAGGGTAAGGGTAAGGGTAAGGGTAAGGGTATGGGTAAGGGTAAGGGTAAGGGTAAGGGTAAGGGTAAAGGTAAGGGTAAGCCTAAGGGTCAGAGCAAGGGTAAGGGTAAGGGTAAGGGTAAGGGTAAGGGTAAGGGTAAGGGTAAGGGTAAGCTTAAGGGTAAAAGCAAGGGTAAGGGTAAGGGTAAGGGTAAGGGTAAGGGTAAGGGTAAGGGTAAGGGTAAGGGTGAGGGTAAGGGTAAGCTTAAGGGTAAGGGTAAGGGTAAGGGTAAGGGTAAGCCTAAGGGTAAAAGCAAGGGTAAGTGTAAGGGTAAGGGTAAGGGTAAGGGTAAGCTTACCCTTACCCTTACCCTTACCCTTACCCTTACCCTTGCTTTTACCCTTAAGCTTACCCTTACCCTTACCCCTACCCTTACCCTTACCCTTACCCTTACCCTTATCCTTACCCTTGCTTTTACCCTTAAGCTTACCCTTACCCTTACCCTTACCCTTACCCTTACCCTTACCCTTACCCTTACCCTTACCCTTGCTTTTACTCTTAGGCTTACCCTTACCTTTACCCTTACCCTTACCCTTACCCTTACCCTCACCCTTACCCTTACCCTTGCTTTTACCCTTAAGCTTACCCTTACCCTTACCCTTACCCTTACCCTTACCCTTGCTTTTACCCTTAAGCTTACCCTTACCCTTACCCTTAACCTTACCCTTACCCTTGCTTTTACCCTTAGGCTTACCCTTACCCTTACCCTTACCCTTACCCTTGCTTTTACCCTTAAGCTTACCCTTACCCTTACCCTTACTCTTACCCTTACCCTTACCCTTACCCTTACCCTTACCCTTACCCTTACCCTTACCCTTACCCTTACCCTTGCTTTTACCCTTAGGCTTACCCTTACCTTTACCCTTACCCTAACCCTTACCCTTACCCTTACCCTTACCCTTACCCTTGCTTTTACCCTTAAGCTTACCCTTACCCTTACCCTTACCCTTACCCTTACCCTTACCCTTACCCTTACCCTTACCCTTACCCTTGCTTTTACCCTTAAGCTTACCCTTACCCTTACCCTTACCCTTACCCTTACCCTTACCCTTACCCTTACCCTTGCTTTTACCCTTAAGCTTACCCTTACCCTTACCCTTACCCTTACCCTTACCCTTACCCTTACCCTTACCCTTACCCTTACCCTTACCCTTACCCTTACCCTTACCCTTACCCTTACCCTTACCATTACCCTTGCTTTTACCCTTAGGCTTACCCTTACCTTTACCCTTACCCTTACCCTTACCCTTACCCTTACCCTTGCTTTTACCCTTAAGCTTACCCTTACCCTTACCCTTACCCTTAAGCTTACCCTTACCCTTACACTCACCCTTACCCTTACCCTTACCCTTACCCTTACCCTTACCCTTACCCTTACCCTTACCCTTACCCTTGCTTTCACCCTTAAGCTTACCCTTACCCTTACCCTTACCCTTACCCTTACCCTTGCTTTTACCCTTAAGCTTACCCTTACCCTTACCCTTACCCTTAAGCTTACCCTTACCCTTACCCTTACCCTTACCCTTACCCTTACCCTTACCCTTACCCTTACCCTTACCCTTACCCTTACCCTTACCCTTACCCTTACCCTTGCTTTACCCCTTAAGCTTACCCTTACCCTTACCCTTACCCTTACCCTTACCCTTAAGCTTACCCTTACCCTTACCCTTACCCTTACCCTTACCCTTAACCTTACCCTTGCTTTTACCCTTAAGCTTACCCTTACCCTTACCCTTACCCTTACCCTTAAGCTTACCCTTACCCTTACCCTTACCCTTACCCTTACCCTTGCTTTTACCCTTAAGCTTACCCTTACCCTTACCCTTACCCTTACCCTTAAGCTTACCCTTACCCTTACCCTTACCCTTACCCTTACCCTTACCCTTACCCTAACCCTTACCCTTACCCTTGCTTTTACCCTTAAGCTTACCCTTACCCTTACCCTAAGTAAGGGTAAGGGTAAGGGTAAGGGTAAGGGTAAGGGTAAGGGTAAGGGTAAGGGTAAGGGTAAGGGTAAGGGTAAGGGTAAGGGTAAGGGTAAGGGTAAGGGTAAGGGTAAGGGTAAGGGTAAGGGTAAGGGTAAGGGTAAGGGTAAGGGTAAGGGTAAGGGTAAGGGTAAGGGTAAGGGTAAGGGTAAGGGTAAGGGTAAGGGTAAGGGTAAGGGTAAGGGTAAGCTTAAGGGTAAAAGCAAGGGTAAGGGTAAGGCTAAGGGTAAGGGTAAGGGTAAGGGTAAGGGTAAGCTCAAGGGTAAAAGCAAGGGTAAGGGTAAGGGTAAGGGTAAGGGTAAGGGTAAGGGTAAGGGTAAAGGTGAGGGTAAGCCTAAGGGTAAAAGCAAGGGTAAGGGTAAGGGTAAGGGTAAGGGTAAGGGTAGGGGTAAGAGTAAGGGTAAGGGTAAGCTTAAGGGTAAAAGCAAGGGTAAGGGTAAGGGTAAGGGTAAGGGTAAGGGTAAGGGTAAGCTTAAGGGTAAAAGCAAGGGTAAGGGTAAGGGTAAGGGTAAGGGTAAGGGTAAGGGTAAGGGTAAGGGTAAGGGTAAGGGTAAGGGTAAGGGTAAGGGTAAGGGTAAGGGTAAGGGTAAGGGTAAAGGTAAGGGTAAGGGTAAGGGTAAGGGTAAGGGTAAGGGTAAGGGTAAGGGTAAGCTTAAGGGTAAAAGCAAGGGTAAGGTAAGGGTAAGGGTAAGGGTAAGGGTAAGGGTAAGGGTAATGGTAAGGGTAAAGGTAAGGGTAAGCCTAAGGGTAAAAGCAAGGGTAAGGGTAAGGGTAAGGGTAAGGGTAAGGGTAAGGGTAAGGGTAAGGGTAAGGGTAAGGGTAAGGGTAAGGGTAAGCTTAAGGGTAAAAGCAAGGGTAAGGGTAAGGGTAAGGGTAAGGGTAAGGGTAAGGGTAAGCTTAAGGGTAAGGGTAAGGGTAAGGGTAAGGGTAAGCTTAAGGGTAAAAGCAAGGGTAAGGGTAAGGGTAAGGGTAAGGGTAAGGGTAAGCTTAAGGGTAAAAGCAAGGGTAAGGGTAAGGGTAAGGGTAAGGGTAAGGGTAAGGGTCAGGGTAAGGGTAAGCTTAAGGGTAAGGGTAAGGGTAAGGGTAAGGGTAAGCTTAAGGGTGAAAGCAAGGGTAAGGGTAAGAGTAAGGGTAAGGGTAAGGGTAAGGGTAAGGGTAAGGGTAAGGGTGAGCTTAAGGGTGAAAGCAAGGGTAAGGGTAAGGGTAAGGATAAGTGTAAGGGTAAGGGTAAGGGTAAGGGTAAGGGTAAGCTTAAGGGTAAAAGCAAGGGTAAGGGTAAGGGTAAGGGTAAGGGTAAGGGTAAGGGTAAGGGTAAGGGTAAGGGTAAAGGTAAGGGTAAGCCTAAGGGTAAAAGCAAGGGTAAGGGTAAGGGTAAGGGTAAGGGTAAGAGTAAGGGTAAGGGTAAGCTTAAGGGTAAAAGCAAGGGTAAGGGTAAGGGTAAGGGTAAGGGTAAGCCTAAGGGTAAGAGCAAGGGTAAGGGTAAGGGTAAGGGTAAGGGTAAGCTTAAGGGTAAAAGCAAGGGTAAGGGTAAGGGTAAGGGTAAGGGTAAGGGTAAGGGTAAGCTCACCCTTACCCTTACCCTTACCCTTACCCTTACCCTTGCTTTTACCCTTAAGCTTACCCTTACCCTTACCCTTACCCTTAAGCTTACCCTTACCCTTACCCTTACCCTTACCCTTACCCTTACCCTTACCCTTACCCTTACCCTTACCCTTACCCTTACCCTTACCCTTACCCTTACCCTTGCTTTACCCCTTAAGCTTACCCTTACCCTTACCCTTACCCTTACCCTTACCCTTAAGCTTACCCTTACCCTTACCCTTACCCTTACCCTTACCCTTAACCTTACCCTTGCTTTTACCCTTAAGCTTACCCTTACCCTTACCCTTACCCTTACCCTTAAGCTTACCCTTACCCTTACCCTTACCCTTACCCTTACCCTTGCTTTTACCCTTAAGCTTACCCTTACATTTACCCTTACCCTTACCCTTAAGCTTACCCTTACCCTTACCCTTACCCTTACCCTTACCCTTACCCTTACCCTTGCTTTTACCCTTAAGCTTACCCTTACCCTTACCCTAAGTAAGGGTAAGGGTAAGGGTAAGGGTAAGGGTAAGGGTAAGGGTAAGGGTAAGGGTAAGGGTAAGGGTAAGGGTAAGGGTAAGGGTAAGGGTAAGGGTAAGGGTAAGGGTAAGGGTAAGGGTAAGGGTAAGGGTAAGGGTAAGGGTAAGGGTAAGGGTAAGGGTAAGGGTAAGGGTAAGGGTAAGGGTAAGCTTAAGGGTAAAAGCAAGGGTAAGGGTAAGGGTAAGGGTAAGGGTAAGGGTAAGGGTAAGGGTAAGGGTAAGGGTAAGGGTAAGCTTAAGGGTAAGGGTAAGGGTAAGGGTAAGGGTAAGCCTAAGGGTAAAAGCAAGGGTAAGGGTAAGGGTAAGGGTAAGGGTAAGGGTAAGCTTAAGGGTAAAAGCAAGGGTAAGGGTAAGGCTAAGGGTAAGGGTAAGGGTAAGGGTAAGGGTAAGCTCAAGGGTAAAAGCAAGGGTAAGGGTAAGGGTAAGGGTAAGGGTAAGGGTAAGGGTAAGGGTAAGGGTAAAGGTGAGGGTAAGCCTAAGGGTAAAAGCAAGGGTAAGGGTAAGGGTAAGGGTAAGGGTAAGGGTAAGGGTAAGGGTAGGGGTAAGAGCAAGGGTAAGGGTAAGCTTAAGGGTAAAAGCAAGGGTAAGGGTAAGGGTAAGTGTAAGGGTAAGGGTAAGGGTAAGCTTAAGGGTAAAAGCAAGGGTAAGGGTAAGGGTAAGGGTAAGGGTAAGGGTAAGGGTAAGGGTAAGGGTAAGGGTAAGGGTAAGGGTAAGGGTAAGGGTAAGGGTAAGGGTAAGGGTAAGGGTAAGGGTAAGGGTAAGGGTAAGGGTAAGGGTAAGCTTAAGGGTAAAAGCAAGGGTAAGGGTAAGGGTAAGGGTAAGGGTAAGGGCAAGGGTAATGGTAAGGGTAAAGGTAAGGGTAAGCCTAAGGGTAAAAGCAAGGGTAAGGGTAAGGGTAAGGGTAAGGGTAAGGGTAAGGGTAAGGGTAAGGGTAAGGGTAAAGGTAAGGGTAAGGGTAAGGGTAAGGGTAAGGGTAAGGGTAAGGGTAAGCTTAAGGGTAAAAGCAAGGGTAAGGGTAAGGGTAAGGGTAAGGGTAAGGGTAAGGGTAAGGGTAAGCTTAAGGGTAAGGGTAAGGGTAAGGGTAAGGGTAAGCTTAAGGGTAAAAGCAAGGGTAAGGGTAAGGGTAAGGGTAAGGGTAAGGGTAAGCTTAAGGGTAAAAGCAAGGGTAAGGGTAAGGGTAAGGGTAAGGGTAAGGGTCAGGGTAAGGGTAAGCTTAAGGGTAAGGGTAAGGGTAAGGGTAAGGGTAAGCTTAAGGGTAAAAGCAAGGGTAAGGGTAAGAGTAAGGGTAAGGGTAAGGGTAAGGGTAAGGGTAAGGGTAAGGGTGAGCTTAAGGGTGAAAGCAAGGGTAAGGGTAAGGGTAAGGATAAGTGTAAGGGTAAGGGTAAGGGTAAGGGTAAGGGTAAGCTTAAGGGTAAAAGCAAGGGTAAGGGTAAGGGTAAGGGTAAGGGTAAGGGTAAGGGTAAGGGTAAGGGTAAGGGTAAAGGTAAGGGTAAGCCTAAGGGTAAAAGCAAGGGTAAGGGTAAGGGTAAGGGTAAGGGTAAGGGTAAGGGTAAGGGTAAGAGTAAGGGTAAGGGTAAGGGTAAGGGTAAGCTTAAGGGTAAAAGCAAGGGTAAGGGTAAGGGTAAGGGTAAGGGTAAGCCTAAGGGTAAAAGCAAGGGTAAGGGTAAGGGTAAGGGTAAGGGTAAGGGTAAGCTTAAGGGTAAAAGCAAGGGTAAGGGTAAGGGTAAGGGTAAGGGTAAGGGTAAGCTTAAGGGTAAAAGCAAGGGTGAGGGTAAGGGTAAGGGTAAGGGTAAGGGTAAGGGTAAGGGTAAGGGTAAGGGTAAGCTTAAGGGTAAAAGCAAGGGTAAGGGTAAGGGTAAGGGTAAGGGTAAGGGTAAGGGTAAGGGTAAGGGTAAGCTTAAGGGTAAAAGCAAGGGTAAGGGTAAGGGTAAGGGTAAGGGTAAGGGTAAAGGTAAGGGTAAGCCTAAGGGTAAAAGCAAGGGTAAGGGTAAGGGTAAGGGTAAGGGTAAGGGTAAGGGTAAGGGTAAGGGTAAGGGTAAGGGTAAGGGTAAGGGTAAGGGTAAGGGTAAGGGTAAGGGTAAGGGTAAGGGTAAGGGTAAGGGTAAGGGTAAGGGTAAGGGTAAGGGTAAGGGTAAGGGTAAGGGTAAGGGTAAGGGTAAGGGTAAGCTTAAGGGTAAAAGCAAGGGTAAGGGTAAGGGTAAGGGTAAGGGTAAGCCTAAGGGTAAAAGCAAGGGTAAGGGTAAGGGTAAGGGTAAGCTTAAGGGTAAAAGCAAGGGTAAGGGTAAGGGTAAGGGTAAGGGTAAGGGTAAGGGTAAGGGTAAGCTTAAGGGTAAAAGCAAGGGTAAGGGTAAGGGTAAGGGTAAGGGTAAGGGTAAGGGTAAGGGTAAAGGTAAGGGTAAGCCTAAGGGTAAAAGCAAGGGTAAGGGTAAGGGTAAGGGTAAGGGTAAGGGTAAGGGTAAGGGTAAGGGTAAGCTTAAGGGTAAAAGCAAGGGTAAGGGTAAGGGTAAGGGTAAGGGTAAGGGTAAGGGTAAGGGTAAGGGTAAGGGTAAGGGTAAGGGTAAGGGTAAGCTTAAGGGTAAGGGTAAGGGTAAGGGTAAGGGTAAGCTTAACGGTAAAAGCAAGGGTAAGGGTAAGGGTAAGGGTAAGGGTAAGCTTAAGGGTAAAAGCAAGGGTAAGGGTAAGGGTAAGGGTAAGGGTAAGGGTAAGGGTAAGGGTAAGCTTAAGGGTAAGGGTAAGGGTAAGTGTAAGGGTAAGCTTAAGGGTAAAAGCAAGGGTAAGGGTAAGGGTAAGGGTAAGGGTAAGGGTAAGCTTAAGGGTAAGGGTAGGGGTAAGGGTAAGGGTAAGCTTAAGGGTAAAAGCTAGGGTAAGGTTAAGGGTAAGGGTAAGGGTAAGGGTAAGGGTAAGGGTAAGCTTAAGGGTAAGGGTAAGGGTAAGGGTAAGGGTAAGCTTAAGGGTAAAAGCAAGGGTAAGGGAAAGGGTAAGGGTAAGGGTAAGGGTAAGGGTAGGGGTAAGGGTAAGGGTAAGGGTAAGGGTAAGGGTAAGGGTAAGCTTAAGGGTAAGGGTAAGGGTAAGGGTAAGCTTAAGGGTAAAAGCAAGGGTAAGGGTAAGGGTAAGGGTAAGGGTAAGGGTAAGCTTAAGGGTAAAAGCAAGGGTAAGGATAAGGGTAAGGGTAAGGGTAAGGGTAAGGGTAAGGGTAAGGGTAAGGGTAAGGGTAAGGGTAAGGGTAAGGGTAAGGGTAAGGGTAAGGGTAAGCTTAAGGGTAAGGGTAAGGGTAAGGGTAAACTTAAGGGTAAAAGCAAGGGTAAGGGTAAGGGTAAGGGCTTAAGGGTAAGGGTAAAGGTAAGGGTAAGCCTAAGGGTAAAAGCAAGGGTAAGGGTAAGGGTAAGGGTAAGGGTAAGAGTAAGGGTAAGGGTAAGGGTAAGGGTAAGGGTAAGGGTAAGGGTAAGGGTAAGGGTAAGGGTAAGGGTAAGCTTAAGGGTAAAAGCAAGGGTAAGGGTAAGAGTAAGGGTAAGGGTAAGGGTAAGGGTAAGGGTAAGGGTAAGGGTAAGCTTAAGGGTAAAAGCAAGGGTAAGGGTAAGGGTAAGGGTAAGGGTAAGGGTAAGGGTAAGGGTAAGGGTAAGGGTAAGGGTAAGGGTAAGGGTAAGGGTAAGGGTAAGCTTAAGGGTAAAAGCAAGGGTAAGGGTAAGGGTAAGGGTAAGGGTAAGGGTTAGGGTAAGGGTAAAGGTAAGGGTAAGCCTAAGGGTAAAAGCAAGGGTAAGGGTAAGGGTAAGGGTAAGGGTAAGGGTAAGGGTAAGGGTAAGGGTAAGGGTAAGGGTAAGGGTAAGGGTAAGGGTTAGAGTAAGGGTAAGGGTAAGGGTAAGCTTAAGGGTAAAAGCAAGGGTAAGGGTAAGGGTAAGGGTAAGGGTAAGCCTAAGGGTAAAAGCAAGGGTAAGGGTAAGGTTAAGGGTAAGGGTAAGGGTAAGCTTAAGGGTAAAAGCAAGGGTAAGGGTAAGGGTAAGGGTAAGGGTAAGGGTAAGCTTAAGGGTAAAAGCAAGGGTAAGGGTAAGGGTGAGGGTAAGGGTAAGGGTAAGGGTAAGGGTAAAGGTAGGCGTAAGCCTAAGAGTAAAAGCAAGGGTAAGGGTAAGGGTAAGGGTAAGGGTAAGGGTCAGGGTAAGGGTAAGGGTAAGGGTGAGCTTAAGGGTAAAAGCAAGGGTAAGGATAAGGGTAAGGGTAAGGGTAAGGGTAAGGGTAAGGGTAAGGGTAAGGGTAAGGGTAAGCTTAAGGGTAAAAGCAAGGGTAAGGGTAAGGGTAAGGGTAAGGGTAAGGGTAAGGGTAAGGGTAAGGGTAAGGGTAAGGGTAAGGGTAAGGGTAAGGGTAAGGGTAAGAGTAAGGGTAAGCTTAAGGGTAAAAGCAAGGGTAAGGGTTAGGGTGAGGGTAAGGGTAAGGGTAAGGGTAAGGGTAAGGGTAAGGGTAAGGGTAAGCTTAAGGGTAAAAGCAAGGGTAAGGGTAAGGGTAAGGGTAAGGGTAAGGGTAAGGGTAAGGGTAAGGGTAAGGGTAAGGGTAAGGGTAAATGTAAGGGTAAGCCTAAGGGTAAAAGCAAGGGTAAGGGTAAGGGTAAGGGTAAGGGTAAGGGTAAGGGTAAGGGTAAGGGTAAGGGTAAGGGTAAGGGTAAGGGTAAGGGTAAGGGTAAGGGTAAGGGTAAGGGTAAGCTTAAGGGTATAAGCAAGGGTAAGGGTAAGGGTAAGGGTGAGGGTAAGGGTAAGGGTAAGGGTAAGGGTAAGCTTAAGGGTAAAAGCAAGGGTAAGGGTAAGGGTAAGAGTAAGGGTAAGGGTAAGGGTAAGGGTAAGGGTAAGCTTAAGGGTAAAAGCAAGGGTAAGGGTAAGGGTAAGGGTAAGGGTAAGGGTAAGGGTAAGGGTAAGGGTAAGGGTAAGGGTAAGGGTAAGGGTAAGGGTAAGGGTAAGGGTAAGGGTAAAGGTAAGGTTAAGCCTAAGGGTAAAAGCAAGGGTAAGGGTAAGGGTAAGGGTGAGGGTAAGGGTAAGGGTAAGGGTAAGGGTAAGCTTAAGGGTAAAAGCAAGCTTAAGGGTAAGGGTAAGGGTAAGGGTAAGGGTAAAGGTAAGGGTAAGCCTAAGGGTGAAAGCAAGGGTAAGGGTAAGGGTAAGGGTAAGGGTAAGGGTAAGGGTAAGGGTAAGGGTAAGGGTAAGGGTAAGGGTAAGGGTAAGGGTAAGGGTAAGGGTAAGGGTGAGGGTAAGGGTAAGGGTAAGGGTAAGGGTAAGGGTAAGGGTAAGGGTAAGGGTAAGGGTAAGGGTAAGGGTAAGCTTAAGGGTAAAAGCAAGGGTAAGGGTAAGGGTAAGGGTAAGGGTAAGGGTAAGCTTAAGGGTATAAGCAAGGGTAAGGGTAAGGGTAAGGGTAAGGGTAAGGGTAAGGGTAAGGGTAAGGGTAAGCTTAAGGGTAAAAGCAAGGGTAAGGGTAAGGGTAAGGGTAAGGGCAAGGGTAAGGGTAAGGGTAAAGGTAAGGGTAATCCTAAGGGTAAAAGCAAGGGTAAGGGTAAGGGTAAGGGTAAGGGTAAGGGTAAGGGTAAGGGTAAGGGTAAGCTTAAGGGTAAAAGCAAGGGTAAGGGTAAGGGTAAGGGTAAGGGTAAGGGTAAGGGTAAGGGTAAGGGTAAGGGTAAGGGTAAGGGTAAGGGTAAGGGTAAGGGTAAGCTTAAGGGTGAGGGTAAGGGTAAGGGTAAGGGTAAGCTTAAGGGTAAAAGCAAGGGTAAGGGTAAGGGTAAGGGTAAGGGTAAGCTTAAGGGTAAAAGCAAGGGTAAGGGTAAGGGTAAGGGTAAGGGTAAGGGTAAGGGTAAGGGTAAGGGTAAGCTTAAGGGTAAGGGTAAGGGTAAGTGTAAGGGTAAGCTTAAGGGTAAAAGCAAGGGTAAGGGTAAGGGTAAGGGTAAGGGTAAGGGTAAGGGTAGGGGTAAGGGTAAGGGTAAGCTTAAGGGTAAAAGCTAGGGTAAGGTTAAGGGTAAGGGTAAGGGTAAGGGTAAGGGTAAGGGTAAGGGTAAGCTTAAGGGTAAGGGTAAGGGTAAGGGTAAGGGTAAGCTTAAGGGTAAAAGCAAGGGTAAGGGTAAGGGTAAGGGTAAGGGTAAGGGTAGGGGTAAGGGTAAGGGTAAGGGTAAGGGTAAGGGTAAGGGTAAGCTTAAGGGTAAGGGTAAGGGTAAGGGTAAGCTTAAGGGTAAAAGCAAGGGTAAGGGTAAGGGTAAGGGTAAGGGTAAGGGTAAGGGTAAGCTTAAGGGTAAAAGCAAGGGTAAGGGTAAGGGTAAGGGTAAGGGTAAGGGTAAGGGTAAGGGTAAGGGTAAGGGTAAGGGTAAGGGTAAGGGTAAGGGTTAGCTTAAGGGTAAGGGTAAGGGTAAGGGTAAGCTTAAGGGTAAAAGCAAGGGTAAGGGTAAGGGTAAGGGTAAGGGTAAGGGTAAAGGTAAGGGTAAGCCTAAGGGTAAAAGCAAGGGTAAGGGTAAGGGTAAGGGTAAGGGTAAGGGTAAGGGTAAGGGTAAGGGTAAGGGTAAGGGTAAGGGTAAGGGTAAGGGTAAGCTTAAGGGTAAAAGCAAGGGTAAGGGTAAGAGTAAGGGTAAGGGTAAGGGTAAGGGTAAGGGTAAGGGTAAGGGTAAGCTTAAGGGTAAAAGCAAGGGTAAGGGTAAGGGTAAGGGTAAGGGTAAGGGTAAGGGTAAGGGTAAGGGTAAGGGTAAGGGTAAGGGTAAGCTTAAGGGTAAAAGCAAGGGTAAGGGTAAGGGTAAGGGTAAGGGTAAGGGTTAGGGTAAGGGTAAAGGTAAGGGTAAGCCTAAGGGTAAAAGCAAGGGTAAGGGTAAGGTCAAGGGTAAGGGTAAGGGTAAGGGTAAGGGTAAGGGTAAGGGTAAGGGTAAGGGTAAGGGTAAGGGTAAGGGTTAGAGTAAGGGTAAGGGTAAGGGTAAGCTTAAGGGTAAAAGCAAGGGTAAGGGTAAGGGTAAGGGTAAGGGTAAGGGTATGCCTAAGGGTAAAAGCAAGGGTAAGGGTAAGGTTAAGGGTAAGGGTAAGGGTAAGCTTAAGGGTAAAAGCAAGGGTAAGGGTAAGGGTAAGGGTAAGGGTAAGGGTAAGGGTAAGGGTAAGCTTAAGGGTAAAAGCAAGGGTAAGGGTAAGGGTGAGGGTAAGGGTAAGGGTAAGGGTAAGGGTAAAGGTAAGGGTAAGCCTAAGAGTAAAAGCAAGGGTAAGGGTAAGGGTAAGGGTAAGGGTAAGGGTAAGGGTAAGGGTCAGGGTAAGGGTAAGGGTAAGGGTAAGCTTAAGGGTAAAAGCAAGGGTAAGGATAAGGGTAAGGGTAAGGGTAAGGGTAAGGGTAAGGGTAAGGGTAAGGGTAAGCTTAAGGTTAAAAGCAAGGGTGAGGGTAAGGGTAAGGGTAAGGGTAAGGGTAAGGGTAAGGGTAAGGGTAAGGGTAAGAGTAAGGGTAAGCTTAAGGGTAAAAGCAAGGGTAAGGGTTAGGGTAAGGGTAAGGGTAAGGGTAAGGGTAAGGGTAAGGGTAAGCTTAAGGGTAAAAGCAAGGGTAAGGGTAAGGGTAAGGGTAAGGGTAAGGGTAAGGGTAAGGGTAAAGGTAAGGGTAAGCCTAAGGGTAAAAGCAAGGGTAAGGGTAAGGGTAAGGGTAAGGGTAAGGGTAAGGGTAAGGGTAAGGGTAAGGGTAAGGGTAAGGGTAAGGGTAAGGGTAAGGGTAAGGGTAAGGGTAAGGGTAAGCTTAAGGGTATAAGCAAGGGTAAGGGTAAGGGTAAGGGTGAGGGTAAGGGTAAGGGTAAGGGTAAGGGTAAGCTTAAGGGTAAAAGCAAGGGTAAGGGTAAGGTAAGAGTAAGGGTAAGGGTAAGGGTAAGGGTAAGCTTAAGGGTAAAAGCAAGGGTAAGGGTAAGGGTAAGGGTAAGGGTAAGGGTAAGGGTAAGGGTAAGGGTAAGGGTAAGGGTAAGGGTAAGGGTAAGGGTAAGGGTAAGGGTAAGGGTAAAGGTAAGGTTAAGCCTAAGGGTAAAAGCAAGGGTAAGGGTAAGGGTAAGGGTAAGGGTAAGGGTAAGGGTAAGCTTAAGGGTAAAAGCAAGGGTAAGGGTAAGGGTAAGGGTAAGGGTGAGCCTAAGGGTAAAAGCAAGGGTAAGGGTAAGGGTAAGGGTAAGGGTAAGGGTAAGCTTAAGGGTAAAAGCAAGGGTAAGGGTAAGGGTAAGGGTAAGGGTAAGGGTAAGGGTAAGGGTAAGGGTAAGCTTAAGGGTAAAAGCAAGGGTAAGGGTAAGGGTAAGGGTAAGGGTAAGGGTAAGGGTAAGGGTAAGGGTAAGGGTAAGGGTAAGGGTAAGGGTAAAGGTAAGGGTAAGCCTAAGGGTCAAAGCAAGGGTAAGGGTAAGGGTAAGGGTAAGGGTAAGGGTAAGGGTAAGGGTAAGGGTAAGGGTAAGGGTAAGGGTAAGCTTAAGGGTAAAAGCAAGGGTAAGGGTTAGGGTAAGGGTAAGGGTAAGGGTAAGGGTAAGGGTAAGGGTAAGGGTAAGGGTGAGGGTAAGCTTAAGGGTAAGGGTAAGGGTAAGGGTAAGCCTAAGGGTAAAAGCAAGGGTAAGTGTAAGGGTAAGGGTAAGGGTAAGGGTAAGCTTAAGGGTAAAAGCAAGGGTAAGGGTAAGGGTAAGGGTAAGGGTAAGGGTAAGGGTAAGGGTAAGCTTAAGGGTAAAAGCAAGGGTAAGGGTAAGGGTAAGGGTAAGGGTAAGGGTAAGGGTAAGGGTAAGGCTAAAGGTAAGGGTAAGCCTAAGGGTAAAAGCAAGGGTAAGGGTAAGGGTAAGGGTAAGGGTAAGGGTAAGGGTAAGGGTAAGGGTAAGGGTAAGGGTAAGGGTAAAGGTAAGGGTAAGGGTAAGCTTAAGGGTAAAAGCAAGGGTAAGGGTAAGGGTAAGGGTAAGGGTAAGAGTAAGGGTAAGGGTAAGGGTAAGCTTAAGGGTAAAAGCAAGGGTAAGGGTAAGGGTAAGGGTAAGGGTAAGGGTAAGGGTAAGGGTAAGGGTAAGGGTAAGGGTAAGCTTAAGGGTAAAAGCAAGGGTAAGGGTAAGGGTAAGGGTAAGGGTAAGGGTAAGGGTAAGGGTAAGGGTAAGCTTAAGGGTAAAAGCAAGGGTAAGGGTAAGGGTAAGGGTAAGGGTAAGGGTAATGGTAAGGGTAAAGGTAAGGGTAAGCCTAAGGGTAAAAGCAAGGGTAAGGGTAAGGGTAAGGGTAAGGGTAAGGGGAAGGTTAGGGGTAAGGGTTAGGGTAAGGGTAAGGGTAAGGGTAAGGGTAAGCTTAAGGGTAAGGGTAAGGGTAAGGGTAAGGGTAAGCTTAAGGGTAAAAGCAAGGGTAAGGGTAAGGGTAAGGGTAAGGGTAAGCCTAAGGGTAAAAGCAAGGGTAAGGGTAAGGGTAAGGGTAAGGGTAAGGGTAAGGGTAAGCTTAAGGGTAAAAGCAAGGGTAAGGGTGAGGGTAAGGGTAAGGGTAAGGGTAAGGGTAAGCTTAAGGGTAAAAGCAAGGGTGAGGGTAAGGGTAAGGGTAAGGGTAAGGGTAAGGGTAAGGGTAAGGGTAAGGGTAAGGGTAAGCTTAAGGGTAAAAGCAAGGGTAAGGGTAAGGGTAAGGGTAAGGGTAAGGGTAAGGGTAAGGGTAAGGGTAAGGGTAAGCTTAAGGGTAAAAGCAAGGGTAAGGGTAAGGGTAAGGGTAAGGGTAAGGGTTAGGGTAAAGGTAAGGGTAAGCCTAAGGGTAAAAGCAAGGGTAAGGGTAAGGGTAAGGGTAAGGGTAAGGGTTAGGGTAAGGGTAAGGGTAAGGGTAAGGGTAAGGGTAAGGGTAAGGGTAAGGGTAAGGGTAAGGGTAAGGGTAAGGGTGAGCTTAAGGGTAAAAGCAAGGGTAAGGGTAAGGAAAAGGGTAAGGGTAAGCCTAAGGGTAAAAGCAAGGGTAAGGGTAAGGGTAAGGGTAAGGGTAAGGGTAAGCTTAAGGGTAAAAGCAAGAGTAAGGGTAAGGGTAAGGGTAAGGGTAAGGGTAAGGGTAAGCTTAAGGGTAAAAGCAAGGGTAAGGGTAAAGGTAAGGGTAAGGGTAAGGGTAAGGGTAAGGGTAAGGGTAAGGGTAAGGGTAAAGGTAAGGGTAAGCCTAAGGGTAAAAGCAAGGGTAAGGGTAAGGGTAAGGGTAAGGGTAAGGGTAAGGGTAAGGTTAAGGGTAAGGGTAAGGGTAAGCTTAAGGGTAAAAGCAAGGGTAAGGGTAAGGGTAAGGGTAAGGGTAAGGGTAAGGGTAAGGGTAAGGGTAAGCTTAAGGGTAAAAGCAAGGGTAAGGGTAAGGGTAAGGGTAAGGGTAAGGGTAAGGGTAAGGGTAAGGGTAAGGGTAAGGGTAAGGGTAAGGGTAAGGGTAAAGGTAAGGGTAAGCCTAAGGGTCAAAGCAAGGGTAAGGGTAAGGGTAAGGGTAAGGGTAAGGGTTAGGGTAAGGGTAAGTGTAAGGGTTAGCTTAAGGGTAAAAGTAAGGGTAAGGGTTAGGGTAAGGGTAAGGGTAAGGGTAAGGGTAAGGGTAAGGGTAAGGGTAAGGGTAAGGGTAAGGGTAAGGGTAAGCTTAAGGGTAAGGGTAAGGGTAAGGGTAAGGGTAAGCCTAAGGGTAAAAGCAAGGGTAAGTGTAAGGGTAAGGGTAAGGGTAAGGGTAAGCTTAAGGGTAAAAGCAAGGGTAAGGGTAAGGGTAAGGGTAAGGGTAAGGGTAAGGGTAAGGGTAAGCTTAAGGGTAAAAGCAAGGGTAAGGGTAAGGGTAAGGCTAAAGGTAAGGGTAAGCCTAAGGGTAAAAGCAAGGGTAAGGGTAAGGGTAAGGGTAAGGGTAAGGGTAAGGGTAAGGGTAAGGGTAAGGGTAAGGGTAAGGGTAAAGGTAAGGGTAAGGTTAAGCTTAAGGGTAAAAGCAAGGGTAAGGGTAAGGGTAAGGGTAAGGGTAAGAGTAAGGGTAAGGGTAAGGGTAAGCTTAAGGGTAAAAGCAAGGGTAAGGGTAAGGGTAAGGGTAAGGGTAAGGGTAAGGGTAAGGGTAAGGGTAAGGGTAAGGGTAAGGGTAAGGGTAAGGGTAAGGGTAAGGGTAAGCTTAAGGGTAAAAGCAAGGGTAAGGGTAAGGGTAAGGGTAAGGGTAAGGGTAAGGGTAAGGGTAAGGGTAAGGTTAAGCTTAAGGGTAAAAGCAAGGGTAAGGGTAAGGGTAAGGGTAAGGGTAAGGGTAAGGGTAATGGTAAGGTTAAAGGTAAGGGTAAGCCTAAGGGTAAAAGCAAGGGTAAGGGTAAGGGTAAGGGTAAGGGTAAGGGTAAGGGTAAGGTTAGGGGTAAGGGTTAGGGTAAGGGTAAGGGTAAGGGTAAGGGTAAGCTTAAGGGTAAGGGTAAGGGTAAGGGTAAGGGTAAGCTTAAGGGTAAAAGCAAGGGTAAGGGTAAGGGTAAGGGTAAGGGTAAGGGTAAGCTTAAGGGTAAAAGCAAGGGTAAGGGTAAGGGTAAGGGTAAGGGTAAGCTTAAGGGTAAGGGTAAGGGTAAGGGTAAGGGTAAGCTTAAGGGTAAAAGCAAGGGTAAGGGTCAGGGTAAGGGTAAGTGTAAGGGTAAGGGTAAGGGTAAGGGTAAGGGTGAGCTTTTGGGTAAAAGCAAGGGTAAGGGTAAGGTTAAGGGTAAGGGTAAGGGTAAGGGTAAGGGTAAGGGTTAGCTTAAGGGTAAAAGCAAGGGTAAGGGTAAGGGTAAGGGTAAGGGTAAGGGTAAGGGTAAGGGTAAGGGTAAGGGTAAGGGTAAGGGTAAGGGTAAAGGTAAGGGTAAGCCTAAGGGTAAAAGCAAGGGTAAGGGTAAGGGTAAGGGTAAGGGTAAGAGTAAGGGTAAGGGTAAGGGTAAGGGTAAGCTTAAGGGTAAAAGCAAGGGTAAGGGTAAGGGTAAGGGTAAGGGTAAGCCTAAGGGTAAAAGCAAGGGTAAGGGTAAGGGTAAGGGTAAGGGTAAGGGTAAGGGTAAGCTTAAGGGTAAAAGCAAGGGTAAGGGTAAGGGTAAGGGTAAGGGTAAGGGTAAGGGTAAGCTTAAGGGTAAAAGCAAGGGTGAGGGTAAGGGTAAGGGTAAGGGTAAGGGTAAGGGTAAGGGTAAGGGTAAGGGTGAGGGTAAGGGTAAGGGTAAGCTTAAGGGTAAAAGCAAGGGTAAGGGTAAGGGTAAGGGTAAGGGTAAGGGTAAGGGTAAGGGTAAGGGTAAGCTTAAGGGTAAAAGCAAGGGTAAGGGTAAGGGTAAGGGTAAGGGTTAGGGTAAAGGTAAGGGTAAGCCTAAGGGTAAAAGCAAGGGTAAGGGTAAGGGTAAGGGTAAGGGTAAGGGTAAGGGTTAGGGTAAGGGTAAGGGTAAGGGTAAGGGTAAGGGTAAGGGTAAGGGTAAGGGTAAGGGTAAGGGTAAGGGTAAGGGTGAGCTTAAGGGTAAAAGCAAGGGTAAGGGTAAGGGAAAGGGTAAGGGTAAGCCTAAGGGTAAAAGCAAGGGTAAGGGTAAGGGTAAGGGTAAGGGTAAGGGTAAGCTTAAGGGTAAAAGCAAGAGTAAGGGTAAGGGTAAGGGTAAGGGTAAGGGTAAGGGTAAGCTTAAGGGTAAAAGCAAGGGTAAGGGTAAAGGTAAGGGTAAGGGTAAGGGTAAGGGTAAGGGTAAGGGTAAGGGTAAGGGTAAAGGTAAGGGTAAGCCTAAGGGTAAATGCAAGGGTAAGGGTAAGGGTAAGGGTAAGGGTAAGGGTAAGGGTAAGGTTAAGGGTAAGGGTAAGGGTAAGCTTAAGGGTAAAAGCAAGGGTAAGGGTAAGGGTAAGGGTAAGGGTAAGGGTAAGGGTAAGGGTAAGGGTAAGGGTAAGGGTAAGGGTAAGGGTAAGGGTAAGGGTAAGGGTAAGGGTAAGGGTAAGGGTAAGCTTAAGGGTAAGGGTAAGGGTAAGGGTAAGGGTGAGCTTAAGGGTAAAAGCAAGGGTAAGGGTAAGGGTAAGGGTAAGGGTAAGCTTAAGGGTAAAAGCAAGGGTAAGGGTAAGGGTAAGGGTAAGGGTAAGGGTAAGGGTAAGGGTAAGGGTAAGGGTAAGGGTAAGGGTAAGGGTAAGCTTAAGGGTAAGGGTAAGGGTAAGGGTAAGCTTAAGGGTAAAAGCAAGGGTAAGGGTAAGGGTAAGGGTAAGGGTAAGGGTAAGGGTAAGGGTAAGGGTAAGCTTAAGGGTAAGGGTTAGGGTAAGGGTAAGGGTAAGCTTAAGGGTAAAAGCAAGGGTAAGGGTAAGGGTGAGGGTAAGGGTAAGGGTAAGGGTAAGGGTAAGCTTAAGGGTAAGGGTAAGGGTAAGGGTAAGGGTAAGCTTAAGGGTAAAAGCAAGGGTAAGGGAAAGGGTAAGGGTAAGGGTAAGGGTAAGAGTAAGGGTAAGGGTAAGGGTAAGGGTAAGGGTAAGGGTAAGGGTAAGGGTAAGGGAAAGCTTAAGGGTAAGGGTAAGGGTAAGGGTAAGGGTAAGCTTAAGGGTAAAAGCAAGGGTAAGGGTAAGGGTAAGGGTAAGGGTAAGGGTAAGCTTAAGGGGTAAAAGCAAGGGTAAGAGTAAGGGTAAGGGTAAGGGTAAGGGTAAGGGTAAGGGTAAGGGTAAGGGTAAGGGTAAGGGTAAGGGTAAGCTTAAGGGTAAGGGTAAGGGTAAGGGTAAGGGTAAGCTTAAGGGTAAAAGCAAGGGTAAGGGTAAGGGTAAGGGTAAGGGTAAGGGTAAAGGTAAGGGTAAGCCTAAGGGTAAAAGCAAGGATAAGGGTAAGGGTAAGGGTAAGGGTAAGGGTAAGGGTAAGGGTAAGGGTAAGGGTAAGGGTAAGGGTAAGGGTAAGGGTAAGGGTAAGCTTAAGGGTAAAAGCAAGGGTAAGGGTAAGGGTAAGGGTAAGGGTAAGGGTAAGGGTAAGGGTAAGGGTAAGGGTAAGGGTAAGGGTAAGGGTAAGGGTAAGGGTAAGGGTAAGGGTAAGGGTAAGCTTAAGGGTAAAAGCAAGGGTAAGGGTAAGGGTAAGGGTAAGGGTAAGGGTAAGGGTAAGGGTAAGGGTAAGCTTAAGGGTAAAAGCAAGGGTAAGGGTAAGGGTAAGGGTAAGGGTAAGGGTTAGGGTGAGGGTAAAGGTAAGGGTAAGCCTAAGGGTAAAAGCAAGGGTAAGGGTAAGGGTAAGGGTAAGGGTAAGGGTAAGGGTAAGGGTAAGGGTAAGGGTAAGGGTAAGGGTAAGGGTAAGAGTAAGGGTAAGGGTAAGGGTAAGCTTAAGTGTAAAAGCAAGGGTAAGGGTAAGGGTAAGGGTAAGCCTAAGGGTAAAAGCAAGGGTAAGGGTAAGGGTAAGGGTAAGGGTAAGCTTAAGGGTAAAAGAAAGGGTAAGGGTAAGGGTAAGGGTAAGGGTATGGGTAAGGGTAAGCTTAAGGGTAAAAGCAAGGGTAAGGGTAAGGGTAAGGGTAAGGGTAAGGGTAAGGGTAAGGGTAAAGGTAAGGGTAAGCCTAAGGGTAAAAGCAAGGGTAAGGGTAAGGGTAAGGGTAAGGGTAAGGGTAAGGGTAAGGGTAAGCTTAAGGGTAAAAGCAAGGGTAAGGGTAAGGGTAAGGGTAAGGGTAAGGGTAAGGGTAAGGGTAAGGGTAAGGGTAAGCTTAAGGGTAAAAGCAAGGGTAAGGGTAAGGGTAAGGGTAAGGGTAAGGGTAAGGGTAAGGGTAAGGGTAAGGGTAAGGGTAAGGGTAAAGGTAAGGGTAAGGGTAAGGGTAAGGGTAAGGGTAAGGGTAAGGGTAAGGGTAAGCTTAAGGGTAAAAGCAAGGGTAAGGGTTAGGGTAAGGGTAAGGGTAAGGGTAAGGGTAAGGGTAAGCTTAAGGGTAAAAGCAAGGGTAAGGGTAAGGGTAAGGGTAAGGGTAAGGGTAAGGGTAAGGGTAAGGGTAAGGGTAAGGGTAAGGGTAAGGGTAAGGGTAAGGGTAAGCTTAAGGGTAAAAGCAAGGGTAAGGGTAAGGGTAAGGGTAAGGGTAAGGGTAAGGGTAAGGGTAAGCTTAAGGGTAAAAGCAAGGGTAAGGGTAAGGGTAAGGGTAAGGGTAAGGGTTAGGGTAAGGGTAAAGGTAAGGGTAAGCCTAAGGGTAAAAGCAAGGGTAAGGGTAAGGGTAAGGGTAAGGGTGAGGGTAAGGGTAAGGGTAAGGGTAAGGGTAAGGGTAAGAGTAAGGGTAAGGGTAAGGGTAAGCTTAAGGGTAAAAGCAAGGGTAAGGGTAAGGGTAAGGGTAAGGGTAAGCCTAAGGGTAAAAGCAAGGGTAAGGGTGAGGGTAAGGGTAAGGGTAAGGGTAAGCTTAAGGGTAAAAGCAAGGGTAAGGGTAAGGGTAAGGGTAAGGGTAAGGGTAAGCTTAAGGGTAAAAGCAAGGGTAAGGGTAAGGGTAAGGGTAAGGGTAAGGGTAAGGGTAAGGGTAAGGGTAAGGGTAAAGGTAAGGGTAAGCCTAAGGGTAAAAGCAAGGGTAAGGGTAAGGGTAAGGGTAAGGGTAAGCTTAAGGGTAAAAGCAAGGGTAAGGGTAAGGGTAAGGGTAAGGGTAAGGGTAAGGGTAAGGGTAAGGGTAAGCTTAAGTGTAAAAGCAAGGGTAAGGGTAAGGGTAAGGGTAAGGGTAAGGGTAAGGGTAAGGGTAAGGGTAAGGGTAAGGGTAAGGGTAAGGGTAAGGGTAATGGTAAGCTAAAGGGTAAAAGCAAGGGTAAGGGTTAGGGTAAGGGTAAGGGTAAGGGTAAGGGTAAGCTTAAGGGTAAAAGCAAGGGTAAGGGTGAGGGTAAGGGTAAGGGTAAGGGTAAGGGTAAGGGTAAGGGTAAGGGTAAAGGTAAGGGTAAGCCTAAGGGTAAAAGCAAGGGTAAGGGTAAGGGTAAGGGTAAGGGTAAGGGTAAGGGTAAGGGTAAGGGTAAGGGTAAGGGTAAGGGTAAGGGTAAGGGTAAGCTTAAGGGTATAAGCAAGGGTAAGGGTAAGGGTAAGGGTGAGGGTAAGGGTAAGGGTAAGGGTAAGGGTAAGGGTAAGCTTAAGGGTAAAAGCAAGGGTAAGGGTAAGGGTAAGGGTAAGGGTAAGGGTAAGGGTAAGGGTAAGGGTAAGGGTAAGCTTAAGGGTAAAAGCAAGGGTTAGGGTAAGGGTAAGGGTAAGGGTAAGGGTAAGGGTAAGGGTAAGGGTAAGGGTAAGGGTAAGGGTAAAGGTAAGGGTAAGCCTAAGGGTAAAAGCAAGGGTAAGGGTAAGGGTGAGGGTAAGGGTAAGGGTAAGGGTAAGGGTAAGGGTAAGGGTAAGGGTAAGGGTAAGGGTAAGGGTAAGGGTAAGGGTAAGGGTAAGGGTAAGGGTAAGGGTAAGGGTAAGGGTAAGGGTAAGGGTAAGTGTAAGGGTAAGCTTAACGGTAAAAGCAAGGGTAAGGGTAAGGGTAAGGGTAAGGGTAAGGGTAAGGGTAAGCCTAAGGGTAATAGCAAGGGTAAGGTTAAGGGTAAGGGTAAGGGTAAGCTTAAGGGTAAAAGCAAGGGTAAGGGTAAGGGTGAGGGTAAGGGTAAGGGTAAGGGTAAGCTTAAGGGTAAAAGCAAGGGTAAGGGTAAGGGTAAGGGTAAGGGTAAGGGTAAGGGTAAAGGTAAGGGTAAGCCTAAGGGTAAAAGCAAGGGTAAGGGTAAGGGTAAGGGTGAGGGTAAGGGTAAGGGTAAGGGTAAGGGTAAGGGTAAGGGTAAGGGTAAGGGTAAGGGTAAGGGTAAGGGTAAGGGTAAGGGTAAGGGTAAGCTTAAGGGTAAAAGCAAGGGTAAGGGTAAGGGTAAGGGTAAGGGTAAGGGTAAGGGTAAGCTTAAGGGTAAAAGCAAGGGTAAGGGTAAGGGTAAGGGTAAGGGTAAGGGTAAGGGTAAGGGTAAGGGTAAGCTTAAGGGTAAAAGCAAGGGTAAGGGTAAGGGTAAGGGTAAGGGTAAGCTTAAGGGTAAAAGCAAGGGTAAGGGTAAGGGTAAGGGTAAGGGTAAGGGTAAGGGTAAGGGTAAAGGTAAGGGTAAGCCTAAGGGTAAAAGCAAGGGTAAGGGTAAGGGTTAGGGTAAGGGTAAGGGTAAGGGTAAGGGTAAGGGTAAGGGTAAGTGTAAGGGTAAGGGTAAGGGTAAGCTTAAGGGTAAAAGCAAGGGTAAGGGTAAGGGTAAGGGTAAGGGTAAGGGTAAGGGTAAGGGTAAGGGTAAGGGTAAGCTTAAGGGTAAGGGTAAGGGTAAGGGTAAGGGTAAGCCTAAGGGTAAAAGCAAGGGTAAGGGTAAGGGTAAGGGTAAGGGTAAGGGTAAGCTTAAGGGTAAAAGCAAGGGTAAGGGTAAGGGTAAGGGTAAGGGTAAGGGTAAGGGTAAGCTTAAGGGTAAAAGCAAGGGTAAGGGTAAGGGTAAGGGTAAGGGTAAGGGTAAGGGTAAAGGTAAGGGTAAGCCTAAGGGTAAAAGCAAGGGTAAGGGTAAGGGTAAGGGTAAGGGTAAGGGTAAGGGTAAGGGTAAGGGTAAGGGTAAGGGTAAGGGTAAGGGTAAGCTTAAGGGTAAAAGCAAGGGTAAGGGTAAGGGTAAGAGTAAGGGTAAGGGTAAGGGTAAGGGTAAGGGTAAGGGTAAGGGTAAGGGTAAAGGTAAGGGTAAGGGTAAGGGTAAGGGTAAGGGTAAGGGTAAGGGTAAGGGTAAGCTTAAGGGTAAAAGCAAGGGTGAGGGTAAGGGTAAGGGTAAGGGTAAGGGTAAGGGTAATGGTGAGGGTAAGGGTAAGGGTAAGCTTAAGGGTAAAAGCAAGGGTAAGGGTAAGGGTAAGGGTAAGGGTAAGGGTAAGCGTAAAGGTAAGGGTAAGCCTAAGGGTAAAAGCAAGGGTAAGGGTAAGGGTAAGGGTAAGGGTAAGGGTAAGGGTAAGGGTAAGGGTAAGGGTAAGGGTAAGGGTAAGCTTAAGGGTAAAAGCAAGGGTAAGGGTAATGGTAAGGGTAAGGGTAAGGGTAAGGGTAAGGGTAAGGGTAAGGGTAAGGGTAAGCTTAAGGGTAAGGATAAGGGTAAGGGTAAAAGCAAGGGTAAGGGTAAGGGTAAGGGTAAGGGTAAGGGTAAGCTTAAGGGTAAAAGCAAGGGTAAGGGTAAGGGTAAGGGTAAGGGTAAGGGTAAGGGTAAGGGTAAGGGTAAGCTTAAGAGTAAGGGTAAGGGTAAGGGTAAGGGTAAGCTTAAGGGTAAAAGCAAGGGTAAGGGTAAGGGTAAGGGTAAGGTTAAGGGTAAGGGTAAGGGTAAGGGTAAGGGTAAGGGTAAGGGTAAGGGAAAGCTTAAGGGTAAAAGCAAGGGTAAGGGTAAGGGTAAGGGTAAGGGTAAGGGTAAGGGTAAGGGTAAGGGTAAGGGTAAGGGTAAGGGTAAGGGTAAGGGTAAGCTTAAGGGTAAAAGCAAGGGTAAGGGTAAGGGTAAGGGTAAGGGTAAGGGTAAGAGTAAGGGTAAGGGTAAGGGTAAGGGTAAGCTTAAGGGTAAAAGCAAGGGTAAGGGTAAGGGTAAGGGTAAGGGTAAGCTTAAGGGTAAAAGCAAGGGTAAGGGTAAGGGTAAGAGTAAGGGTAAGGGTAAGGGTAAGGGTAAGGGTAAGGGTAAGGGTAAAGGTAAGGGTAAGGGTAAGGGTAAGGGTAAGGGTAAGGGTAAGGGTAAGGGTAAGGGTAAGCTTAAGGGTAAAAGCAAGGGTGAGGGTAAGGGTAAGGGTAAGGGTAAGGGTAAGGGTAAGGGTGAGGGTAAGGGTAAGGGTAAGCTTAAGGGTAAAAGCAAGGGTAAGGGTAAGGGTAAGGGTAAGGGTAAGGGTAAGCGTAAAGGTAAGGATAAGCCTAAGGGTAAAAGCAAGGGTAAGGGTAAGGGTAAGGGTAAGGGTAAGGGTAAGGGTAAGGGTAAGGGTAAGGGTAAGGGTAAGCTTAAGGGTAAAAGCAAGGGTAAGGGTAATGGTAAGGGTAAGGGTAAGGGTAAGGGTAAGGGTAAGGGTAAGGGTAAGGGTAAGCTTAAGGGTAAGGATAAGGGTAAGGGTAAAAGCAAGGGTAAGGGTAAGGGTAAGGGTAAGGGTAAGGGTAAGCTTAAGGGTAAAAGCAAGGGTAAGGGTAAGGGTAAGGGTAAGGGTAAGGGTAAGGGTAAGGGTAAGGGTAAGCTTAAGAGTAAGGGTAAGGGTAAGGGTAAGGGTTAGCTTAAGGGTAAAAGCAAGGGTAAGGGTAAGGGTAAGGGTAAGGGTAAGGGTAAGGGTAAGGGTAAGGGTAAGGGTAAGGGTAAGGGTAAGGATAAGGGAAAGCTTAAGGGTAAAAGCAAGGGTAAGGGTAAGGGTAAGGGTAAGGGTAAGGGTAAGGGTAAGGGTAAGGGTAAGGGTAAGGGTAAGGGTAAGGGTAAGGGTAAGGGTAAGCTTAAAGGTAAAAGCAAGGGTAAGGGTAAGGGTAAGGGTAAGGGTAAGGGTAAGAGTAAGGGTAAGGGTAAGGGTAAGGGTAAGCTTAAGGGTAAAAGCAAGGGTAAGGGTAAGGGTAAGGGTAAGGGTAAGCCTAAGGGTGAAAGCAAGGGTAAGGGTAAGGGTAAGGGTAAGGGTAAGGGTAAGCTTAAGGGTAAAAGCAAGGGTAAGGGTAAGGGTAAGGGTAAGGGTAAGGGTAAGGGTAAGGGTAAGGGTAAGGGTAAGCTTAAGGGTAAAAGCAAGGGTGAGGGTAAGGGTAAGGGTAAGGGTAAGGGTAAGGGTAAGGGTAAGGGTAAGCTTAAGGGTAAAAGCAAGGGTAAGGGTAAGGGTAAGGGTAAGGGTGAGGGTAAGGGTAAGGGTAAGGGTAAGGGTAAGGGTAAGGGTAAGGGTAAAGGTAAGGGTAAGGGTAAGGGTAAGGGTAAGGGTAAGGGTAAGGGTAAGGGTAAGGGTAAGGGTAAGGGTAAGGGTAAGGGTAAGGGTAAGGGTAAGGGTAAGGGTAAGGGTAAGCTTAAGGGTAAAAGCAAGGGTAAGGGTAAGGGTAAGGGTAAGGGTAAGCCTAAGGGTAAAAGCAAGGGTAAGGGTAAGGGTAAGGGTAAGGGTAAGGGTAAGCTTAAAGGTAAAAGCAAGGGTAAGGGTAAGGGTAAGGGAAAGGGTAAGGGTAAGGGTAAGCTAAAGGGTAAAAGCAAGGGTAAGGGTAAGGGTAAGGGTAAGGGTAAGGGTAAGGGTAAGGGTAAGGGTAAGGGTAAGGGTAAAGGTAAGGGTAAGCCTAAGGGTAAAAGCAAGGGTAAGGGTAAGGGTAAGGGTAAGGGTAAGGGTAAGGGTAAGGGTAAGGGTAAGGGTAAGGGTAAGGGTAAGGGTAAGGGTAAGGGTAAGGGTAAGCTTGAGGGTAAAAGCAAGGGTAAGGGTAAGGGTAAGGGTAAGGGTAAGGGTAAGGGTAAGGGTAAGGGTAAGGGTAAGGGTAAGGGTAAGGGTAAGCTTAAGGGTAAGGGTAAGGGTAAGGGTAAGGGTAAGCTCAAGGGTAAAAGCAAGGGTAAGGGTGAGGGTAAGGGTAAGGGTAAGGGTAAGCTTAAGGGTAAAAGCAAGGGTAAGGGTAAGGGTAAGGGTAAGGGTAAGGGTAAGGGTAAGGGTAAGGGTAAGCTTAAGTGTAAGGGTAAGGGTAAGGGTAAGGGTATGCTTAAGGGTGAAAGCAAGGGTAAGGGTAAGGGTAAGGGTAAGGGTAAGGGTAAGGGTAAGGGTAAGGGTAAGAGTAAGCTTAAGGGTGAGGGTAAGGGTAAGGGTAAGGGTAAGCTTAAGGGTAAAAGCAAGGGTAAGGGTAAGGGTAAGGGTAAGGGTAAGGGTAAGCTTAAGGGTAAGGGTAAGGGTAAGGGTAAGGGTAAGCTTAAGGGTAAAAGCAAGGGTAAGGGTAAGGGTAAGGGTAAGGGTAAGGGTAAGGGTAAGGGTAAGGGTAAGGGTAAGGGTAAGGGTAAGGGTAAGCTTAAGGGTAAGGGTAAGGGTAAGGGTAAGGGTAAGCTTAAGGGTAAAAGCAAGGGTAAGGGTAAGGGTAAGGGTAAGGGTAAGGGTAAGCTTAAGGGTAAAAGCAAGGGTAAGGGTAAGGGTAAGGGTAAGGGTAAGGGTAAGGGTAAGGGTAAGGGTAAGGGTAAGGGTAAGGGTAAGGGTAAGCTTAAGGGTAAGGGTAAGGGTAAGGGTAAGGGTAAGCTTAAGGGTAAAAGCAAGGGTAAGGGTAAGGGTAAGGGTAAGGGTAAGGGTAAGGGTAAGGGTAAGGGTAAGGGTAAGGGTAAGGGTAAGCTTAAGGGTAAAAGTAAGGGTAAGGGTAAGGGTAAGGGTAAGGGTAAGGGTAAGGGTAAGGGTAAGGGTAAGGGTAAGGGTAAGCTTAAGGGTAAAAGCAAGGGTAAGGGTAAGGGTAAGGGTAAGGGTAAGGGTAAGGGTAAAGGTAAGGGTAAGCCTAAGGGTAAAAGCAAGGGTAAGGGTAAGGGTAAGGGTAAGGGTAAGGGTAAGGGTAAGGGTAAGGGTAAGGGTAAGGGTAAGGGTAAGGGTAAGGGTAAGGGTAAGGGTAAGCTTAAGGGTAAAAGCTAGGGTAAGGGTAAGGGTAAGGGTAAGGGTAAGCCTAAGGGTAAAAGCAAGGGAAAGGGTAAGGGTAAGGGTAAGGGCAAGGGTAAGGGTAAGGGTAAGCTTAAGGGTAAAAGCAAGGGTAAGGGTAAGGGTAAGGGTAAGGCTTACCCTTACCCTTACCCTTACCCTTGCTTTTACCCCTAAGCTTACCCTTACCCTTACCCTTACCCTCACCCTTACCCTTACCCTTACCCTTACCCTTACCCTTACCCTTTCCCTTACCCTTACCCTTACCCTTACCCTTACCTTTACCCTTACCCTTACCCTTACCCTTGCTTTTACCCTTAGGCTTACCCTTACCTTTACCCTAACCCTTACCCTTACCCTTACCCTTGCTTCTACCCTTAAGCTTACCCATACCCTTACCCTTACACTTACCCTTACCCTTACCCTTACCCTTGCTTTTACCCTTAAGCTTACCCTAACCCTTACCCTTACCCTTGCTTTTACCCTTAAGCTTACCCTTACCCTTACCCTTTTCCTTACCCTTAAGCTTAACCTTACCCTTACCCTTACCCTTACCCTTACCCTTAACCTTACCCTTACCCTTACCCTTACCCTTACCCTTGCTTTTACCCTTAAGCTTACCCTTACCCTTACCCTTACCCTTACCCTTACACTTACCCTTAACCTTACCCTTACCCTTACCCTTACCCTTGCATTTACCCTTAGGCTTACCCTTACCTTTACCCTTACCCTTACCCTTACCCTTTCCCTTACCCTTACCCTCACCCTTACCCTTACCCTTACCCTTGCTTTTACCCTTAAGCTTACCCTTACCCTTACCCTTACCCTTACCCTTACCCTTACCCTTACCCTAACCCTTGCTTTTACCCTAAAGCTTACCCTTACCCTTACCCTTACCCTTACCCTTACCCTTACCCTTACCCTTACCCTTACCCTTACCCTTGCTTTTACCCTTAAGCTTACCCTTACCCTTACCCTTACCCTTACCCTTACCCTTACCCTTACCCTTACCCTTGCTTTTACCCTTAAGCTTACCCTTACCCTTACCCTTACCCCAACCCTTACCCTTACCCTTACCCTTACCCTTACCCTTACCCTTACCCTTACCCTTACCCTTACCCTTGCTTTTACCCTTAGGCTTACCCTTACCTTTACCCTTACCCTTACCCTTACCCTTACCCTTACCCTTGCTTTTACCCTTAAGCTTACCCTTACCCTTACCCTTACCCTCACCCTTACCCTTACCCTTAACCTTACCCTTACCCTTACCCTTACCCTTACCCTTACCCTTGCTTTTACCCTTAGGCTTACCCTTACCTTTACCCTTACCCTTACCCTTATCCTTACCCTTACCCTTACCCTTACCCTTACCCTTACCCTTACCCTTACCCTTACCCTTGCTTTTACCCTTAAGCTTACCCTTACCCTTACCCTTTCCCTTACCCTTACCCTTACCCTTGCTTTTACCTTTAAGCTTACCCTTACCCTTACCCTTACCCTTACCCTTACCCTTGCTTTTACCCTTAGGCTTACCCTTACCCTTACCCTTACCCTTACCCTTGCTTTTACCCTTAACCTAACCCTTACCCTTACCCTTACCCTTACCCTTACCCTTACCCTTACCCTTTACCTTACCCTTACCCTTACCATTACCCTTACCTTTACCCTTACCCTTACCCTTACCCTTACCCTTACCCTTACCCTTACCCTTGCTTTTACCCTTAAGCTCACCCTTACCCTTACCCTTACCCTTACCCTTACCCTTACCCTTACCCTCACCCTTGCTTTTACCCTTAAGCTTACCCTTACCCTTACCCTTACCCTTTTCCTTACCCTTACCCTTACCCTTGCTTTTACCCTTAAGCTTACCCTTACCCTTACCCTTACCCTTACCCTTACCCTTGCTTTTACCCTTAGGCTTACCCTTACCCTTACCCTTACCCTTACCCTTGCTTTTACCCTTAAGCTTACCCTTACCCTTACCCTTACCCTTACTCTTACCCTTACCCTTACCCTTACCCTTACCCTTACCCTTGCTTTTACCCTTAGGCTTACCCTTACCTTTACCCTTACCTTTACCCTTACCCTTACCCTTACCCTTACCCTTACCCTTACCCTTACCCTTGCTTTTACCCTTAAGCTTACCCTTACCCTTACCCTTACCCTTACCCTTACCCTTACCCTTACCCTTACCCTTACCCTTACCCTTACCCTTGCTTTTACCCTTAAGCTTACCCTTACCCTTACCCTTACCCTTACCCGTACCCTTACCCTTACCCTTACCCTTACCCTTACCCTTACCCTTGCTTTTACCCTTAAGCTTACCCTTACCCTTACCCTTACCCTTAAGCTTACCCTTACCCTTACCCTTACCCTTACCCTTACCCTTACCCTTACCCTTACCCTTACCCCTACCCTTACCCTTGCTTTTACCCTTAAGCTTACCCTTACCCTTACCCTTACCCTTACCCTTACCCTTGCTTTTACCCTTACCCTTATCCTTACCCTTAAGCTTACCCTTACCCTTACCCTTACCCTTACCCTTATCCTTACCCTTACCCTTACCCTTACCCTTACCCTTACCCTTGCTTTTACCCTTAAGCTTACCCTTACCCTTACCCTTACCCTTACCCTTACCCTTGCTTTTACCCTTAGGCTTACCCTTACCTTTACCCTTACCCTTACCCTTACCCTTACCCTTACCCTTACCTTACCCTTACCCTTACCCTTGCTTTTACCCTTAAGCTTACCCTTACCCTTACCCTTACCCTTACCCTTACCCTTACCCTTACCCTTACCTTTACCCTTGCTTTTACCCTTAAGCTTACCCTTACCCTTACCCTTACCCTTACCCTTACCCTTACCCTTACCCTTACCCTTACCCTTACCCTTACCCTTACTCTTACCCTTACCCTTACCCTTACCCTTACCCTTACCCTTACCCATACCCTTACCCTTACCCTTACCCTTGCTTTTACCCTTAAGCTTACCCTTACCCTTACCCTTACCCTTACCCTTACCCTTACCCTTACCCTTACCCTTACCCTTACCCTTACCCTTGCTTTTACCCTTAGGCTTACCCTTACCTTTACCCTTACCCTTACCCTTACCCTTACCCTTACCCTTACCCTTGCTTTTACCCTTAAGCTTACCCTTACCCTTACCCTTACCCTTACCCTTACCCTTACCCTTGCTTTTACCCTTAAGCTTACCCTTACCCTTACCCTTACCCTTACCCTTACCCTTGCTTTTACCCTTAGGCTTACCCTTACCCTTACCCTTACCCTTAAGCTTACCCTTACCCTTACCCTTACCCTTACCCTTACCCTTACCCTTACCCTTACCCTTACCCTTACCCTTACCCTTACCCTTACCCTTACCCTTGCTTTTACCCTTAAGCTTACCCTTACCCTTACCCTTACACTTACCCTTACCCTTACCCTTACCCTTACCCTTACCCTTACCCTTACCCTTACCCTAACCCTTACCCTTACCCTTGCTTTTACCCTAAGGCTTACCCTTACCTTTACCCTTACCCTTACCCTTACCCTTAAGCCTACCCTTACCCTTACCCTTACCCTTACCCTTACCCTTACCCTTACCCTTACCCTTACCCTTACCCTTGCTTTTACCCTTAAGCTCACCCTTACCCTTACCCTTACACTTACCCTTACCCTTACCCTTACCCTTACCCTTACCCTTACCCTTACCCTTACCCTTACCCTAACCCTTACCCTTACCCTTGCTTTTACCCTTAGGCTTACCCTTACCTTTACCCTTACCCTCACCCTTACCCTTACCCTTACCCTTACCCTTACCCTTGCTTTTACCCTTAAGCTTACCCTTACCCTTACCCTTACCCTTACCCTTACCCTTACCCTTACCCTTACCCTTGCTTTTACCCTTAAGCTTACTCTTACCCTTACCCTTACCCTTACCCTCACCCTTACCCTTACCCTTACCCTTGCTTTTACCCTTAAGCTTACCCTTAACCTCACCCTTACCCTTACCCTTACCCTTACCCTTACCCTTACTCTTACCCTTACCCTTACCCTCACCCTTACCCTTACCATTACCCTTGCTTTTACCCTTAAGCTTACCCTTACCCTTACCCTTACCCTTACCCTTACCCTTACCCTTACCCTTACCCTTACCCTTACCCTTACCCTTACCCTTACCCTTACCCTTACCCTTACCCTTACCCTTACCCTTACCCATACCCTTGCTTTTACCCTTAGGCTTACCCTTACCTTTACCCTTACCCTTACCCTTACCCTTACCCTTACCCTTACCCTTACCCTTGCTTTTACCCTTAGGCTTACCCTTACCTTTACACTTACCCTTACCCTTACCCTTACCCTTGCTTTTACCCTCAAGCTCACCCTTACCCTTACCCTTACCCTAACCCTTACCCTTGCTTTTACCCTTAAGCTTACCCTTACCCTTACCCTTACCCTTACCCTTACCCTTACCCTTACCCTTACCCTTACCCTTACCCTTACCCTTACCCTTACCCTTGCTTTTACCCTTAAGCTTACCCTTACCCTTACCCTTACCCTTACCCTTACCCTTACCCTTACCCTTACCCTTACCCTTGCTTTTACCCTTAAGCTTACCCTTACCCTTACCCTTACCCTTACCCTTACCCTTACCCTTACCCTTACCCTTACCCTTACCCTTGCTTTTACCCTAAGGCTTACCCTTACCTTTACCCTTACCCTTACCCTTACCCTTGCTTTTACCCTTAAGCTTACACTTACCCTTACCCTTACCCTTACCCTTACCCTTACCCTTGCTTTTACCCTTAAGCTTACCCCTACCCTTACCCTTACCCTTACCCTTACCCTTACCCTTACCCTTACCCTTACCCTTACCCTTACCCTTACCCTTACCCTTACCCTTACCCTTACCCTTACCCTTGCTTTTACCCTTACCCTTACCCTTGCTTTTATCCTTAGGCTTACCCTTATCCTTACCCTTACCCTTACCCTTACCCTTACCCTTACCCTTGCTTTTACCCTTAAGCTTACCCTTACCCTTACCCTTACCCTTACCCTTACCCTTACCCTTACCCTTACCCTTACCCTTACCCTTGCTTTTACCCTTAAGCTTACCCTTACCCTTACCCTTACCCTTACCCTTACCCTTACCCTTACCCTTACCCTTACCCTTACCCTTACCCTTACCCTTACCCTTACCCTTACCCTTACCCTTACCCTTACCCTTACCCTTACCCTTACCCTTACCCTTACCCTTACCCTTGCTTTTACCCTTAAGCTTACCCTTACCCTTACCCTTACCCTTACCCTTACCCTTACCCTTACCCTTACCCTTACCCTTACCCTTACCCTTACCCTTACCCTTACCCTTGCTTTTACCCTTACCCTTACCCTTACCCTTACCCTTACCCTTACCCTTACCCATACCCTTGCTTTTACCCTTAGGCTTACCCTTACCCTTACCCATACCCTTGCTTTTACCCTTAGGCTTACCCTTACCTTTACCCTTACCCTTACCCTTACCCTTACCCTTACCCTTACCCTTACCCTTGCTTTTACCCTTAAGCTTACCCTTACCCTTACCCTTACCCTTACCCTCACCCTTGCTTTTACCCTTGAGCTTACCCTTACCCTTACCCTTACCCTTACCCTTACCCTTGCTTTTACCCTTAGGCTTACCCTTACCCTTACCCTTACCCTTACCCTTACCCTTACCCTTACCCTTACCCTTACCCTTACCCTTACCCTTACCCTTACCCTTACCCTTACCCTCACCCTTACCCTTACCCTTACCCTCACCTTTGCTTTTACCCTTAAGCTTACCCTTACCCTTACCCTTACCCTTACCCTTACCCTTACCCTTACCCTTACCCTTACCCTTACCCTTACCCTTACCCTTGCTTTTACCCTTAAGCTTACCCTTACCCTTACCCTTACCCTTACCCTTGCTTTTACCCTTAAGCTTACCCTTACCCTTACCCTTACCCTTACCCTTACCCTTACCCTTGCTTTTACCCTTAAGCTTACCCTTACCCTTACCCTTACCCTTACCCTTACCCTTACCCTTACCCTTACCCTTACCCTTACCCTTACCCTTACCCTTGCTTTTACCCTCAAGCTTACCCTTACCCTTACCCTTACCCTTACCCTTACCCTTACCCTTACCCTTACCCTTACCCTTACCCTTACCCTTACCCTTGCTTTTACCCTTAGGCTTACCCTTACCTTTACCCTTACCCTTACCCTTACCCTTACCCTTACCCTTGCTTTTACCCTTAAGCTTACCCTTACCCTTACCCTCACCCTTACCCTTACCCTTGCTTTTACCCTTAGGCTTACCCTTACCCTTACCCTTACCCTTACCCTTGCTTTTACCCTTAAGCTTACCCTTACACTTACCCTAACCCTTACCCTTACCCTTACCCTTACCCTTATCCTTACCCTTACCCTAACCCTTACCCTTGCTTTTACCCTTAGGCTTACCATTACCTTTACCCTCACCCTTACCCTTACCCTTACCCTTACCCTTACCCTTACCCTTACCCTTACCCTTGCTTTTACCCTTAAGCTTACCCTTACCCTTACCCTTACCCTTACCCTTACCCTTACCCTTGCTTTTACCCTTAAGCTTACCCTTACCCTTACCCTTACCCTTACCCTTACCCTCACCCTTACCCTTACCCTTACCCTTGCTTATACCCTTAAGCTTACCCTTACCCTTACCCTTACCCTTACCCTTACCCTTACCCTTACCCTTACCCTTACCCTTACCCTTACCCTTACCCTTACCCTTACCCTTGCTTTTACCCTTAGGCTTACCCTTACCCTTACCCTTACCCTTATCCTTGCTTTTACCCTTAGGCTTACCCTTACCTTTACCCTTACCCTTACCCTTACCCTTACCCTTACCCTTACCCTTACCCTTACCCTTACCCTTACCCTTACCCTTGCTTTTACCCTTAAGCTTACCCTCACCCTTACCCTTACCCTTACCCTTACCCTAACCCTTACCCTTGCTTTTACCCTTTAGCTTACCCTTACCCTTACCCTTACCCTTACCCTTACCCTTACCCTTACCCTTACCCTTACCCTTACCCTTACCCTTACCCTTACCCTTACCCTTACCCTTACCCTTACCCTTACCCTTACCCTTGCTTTTACCCTTAAGCTTACCCTTACCCTTACCCTTACCCTTACCCTTACCCTTACCCTTACCCTTACCCTTACCCTTACCCTTACCCTTACCCTTACCCTTACCCTTGCTTTTACCCTTAAGCTTACCCTTACCCTTACCCTTACCCTTACCCTTACCCTTGCTTTTACCCTTAGGCTTACCCTTACCTTTACCCTTACCCTTACCCTTACCCTTACCCTTACCCTTACCCTTACCCTTACCCTTACCCTTACCCTTACCCTTACCCTTACCCTTACCCTTACCCTTACCCTTACCCTTACCCTTACCCTTACCCTTACCCTTACCCTTACCCTTACCCTTACCCTTACCCCTACCCTTGCTTTTACCCTTAAGCTTACCCTTACCCTTACCCTTACCCTTACCCTTACCCTTACCCTCACCCTTACCCTTACCCTTACCCTTGCTTATACCCTTAAGCTTACCCTTACCCTTACCCTTACCCTTACCCACACCCTTACCCTTACCCTTACCCTTACCCTTACCCTTACCCTTACCCTTGCTTTTACCCTTAGGCTTACCCTTACCTTTACCCTTACCCTTACCCTTACCCTTACCCTTACCCTTACCCTTACCCTTACCGTTACCCTTACCCTTACCCTTGCTTTTACCCTTAAGCTTACCCTCACCCTTACCCTTACCCTTACCCTTACCCTAACCCTTACCCTTGCTTTTACCCTTTAGCTTACCCTTACCCTTACCCTTACCCTTACCCTTACCCTTACCCTTACCCTTACCCTTACCCTTACCCTTACCCTTACCCTTACCCTTACCCTTGCTTTTACCCTTAAGCTTACCCTTACCCTTACCCTTACCCTTACCCTTACCCTTACCCTTACCCTTACCCTTACCCTTGCTTTTACCCTTAAGCTTACCCTTACCCTTACCCTTACCCTTACCCTTGCTTTTACCCTTAGGCTTACCCTCACCTTTACCCTTACCCTTACCCTTACCCTTACCCTTACCCTTACCCTTACCCTTACCCTTACCCTTACCCTTACCCTTACCCTTGCTTTTACCCTTAAGCTTACCCTTACCCTTACCCTTACCCTTACCCTTACCCTTACCCTTGCTTTTACCCCTAAGCTTACCCTTACCCTTACCCTTACCCTTACCCTTACCCTTGCTTTTACCCTTAGGCTTACCCTTACCCTTACCCTTACCCTTACCCTTGCTTTTACCCTTAAGCTTACCCTTACCCTTACCCTTACTCTTACCCTTACCCTTACCCTTACCCTTACCCTTACCCTTACCCTTACCCTTACCCTTACCCTTACCCTTACCCTTGCTTTTACCCTTAGGCTTACCCTTACCTTTACCCTTACCCTAACCCTTACTCTTACCCTTACCCTTACCCGTACCCTTGCTTTTACCCTTAAGCTTACCCTTACCCTTACCCTTACCCTTACCCTTACCCTTACCCTTACCCTTACCCTTACCCTTACCCTTGCTTTTACCCTTAAGCTTACACTTACCCTTACCCTTACCCTTACCCTTACCCTTACCCTTACCCTTACCCTTACCCTTACCCTTACCCTTACCCTTGCTTTTACCCTCAAGCTTACCCTTACCCTTACCCTTACCCTTACCCTAACCCTTACCCTTGCTTTTACCCTTAGGCTTACCCTTACCTTTACCCTTACCCTAACCCTTACTCTTACCCTTACCCTTACCCGTACCCTTGCTTTTACCCTTAAGCTTACCCTTACCCTTACCCTTACCCTTACCCTTACCCTTACCCTTACCCTTACCCTTACCCTTACCCTTGCTTTTACCCTTAAGCTTACACTTACCCTTACCCTTACCCTTACCCTTACCCTTACCCTTACCCTTACCCTTACCCTTACCCTTACCCTTACCCTTGCTTTTACCCTTAGGCTTACCCTTACCTTTACCCTTACCCTTACCCTTACCCTTACCCTTACCCTTACCCTTACCCTTACCCTTGCTTTTACCCTTAAGCTTACCCTTACCCTTACCCTTACCCTTACCCTTACCCTTACCCTTGCTTTTACCCTTAAGCTTACCCTTACCCTTACCCTTACCCTTACCCTTACCCTTGCTTTTACCCTTAGGCTTTCCCTTACCCTTACCCTTACCCTTACCCTTGCTTTTACCCTTGAGCTTACCCTTACCCTTACGCTTACTCTTACCCTTACCCTTACCCTTACCCTTACCCTTACCCTTACCCTTACCCTTACCCTTACCCTTACCCTTACCCTTACCCTTACCCTTACCCTTACCCTTACCCTTACCCTTGCTTTTACCCTTAGGCTTACCCTTACCTTTACCCTTACCCTAACCCTTACCCTTACCCTTACCCTTGCTTTTACCCTTAAGCCTACCCTTACCCTTACCCTTACCCTTACCCTTACCCTTACCCTTACCCTTACCCTTGTTTTACCCTTAAGCTTACCCTTACCCTTACCCTTACCCTTATCCTTACCCTTACCCTTACCCTTACCCTTACCCTTACCCTTAGGCTTACCCTTACCTTTACCCTTACCCTTACCCTTACCCTTACCCTTACCCTTATCCTTACCCTTGCTTTTACCCTTAAGCTTACCCTTACCCTTACCCTTACCCTTACCCTTAAGCTTACCCTTACCCTTACCCTTACCCTTACCCTTACCCTTACCCTTACCCTTACCCTTACCCTTACCCTTACCCTTACCCTTACCCTTACCCTTGCTTTTACCCTTAAGCTTACCCTTACCCTTACCCTTACCCTTACCCTTGCTTTTACCCTTAAGCTAACCCTTACCCTTACCCTTACCCTTACCCTTAAGCTTTCCCTTACCCTTACCCTTACCCTTTCCCTTACCCTTACCCTTACCCTTACCCTTACCCTTACCCTTACCCTTACCCTTACCCTTACCCTTACCCTTACCCTTACCCTTACCCTTACCCTTACCCTTACCCTTACCCTTGCTTTTACCCTTAAGCTTACCCTTACCCTTACCCTTACCCTTACCCTCAAGCTTACCCTTACCCTTACCCTTACCCTTACCCTCACGCTTACCCTTACCCTTGCTTTTACCCTTAAGCTTACCCTTACCCTTACCCTTACCCTTACCCTTAAGCTTACCCTTACCCTTACCCTTACCCTTACCCTTACCCTTACCCTTGCTTTTACCCTTAAGCTTACCCTTACCCTTACCCTTACCCTTAAGCTTACCCTTACCCTTACCCTTACCCTTACCCTTACCCTTACCCTTACCCTTACCCTTACCCTTGCTTTTACCCTTAAGCTTACCCTTACCCTTACCCTTACCCTTACCCTTGCTTTTACCCTTAAGCTTACCCTTACCCTTACCCTTACCCTTACCCTTGAGCTTACCCTTACCCTTACCCTTACCCTTACCCTTACCCTCACCCTTACCCTTACCCTTACCCTTACCCTTGCCTTTACCCTTAAGCTTACCCTTACCCTTACCCTTACCCTTACTCTTGCTTTTACCCTTAAGCTTACCCTTACCCTTACCCTTACCCTTACCCTTACCCTTGCTTTTACCCTTAGGCTTACCCTTACCCTTTCCCTTACCCTTACCCTCGCTTTTACCCTTAAGCTTACCCTTACCCTTACCCTTACCCTTACCCTTACCCTTACCCTTACCCTTACCCTTACCCTTACCCTTACCCTTACCCTTACCCTTACCCTTACCCTTACCCTTACCCTTACCCTAACCCTTACCCTTACCCTTACCCTTACCCTTACCCTTACCCTTGCTTTTACCCTTAGGCTTACCCTTACCTTTACCCTTACCCTTACCCTTACCCTTACCCTTACCCTTGCTTTTACCCTTAAGCTTACCCTTACCCTTACCCTTACACTTACCCTTACCCTTACCCTTACCCTTACCCTTACCCTTACCCTTACCCTTACCCTTACCCTTACCCTTACCCTTACCCTTACCCTTGCTTTAACCCTTAAGCTTACCCTTACCCTTACCCTTACCCTTACCCTTACCCTTACCCTTACCCTTACCCTCACCCTTGCTTTTACCCTTAAGCTTACCCTTACCCTTACCCTTACCCTTACCCTTACCCTTACCCTTACCCTTGCTTTTACCCTTAAGCTTACCCTTACCCTTACCCTTACCCTTACCCTTACCCTTGCTTTTACCCTTAGGCTTACCCTTACCCTTACCCTTACCCTTACCCTTGCTTTTACTCTTAAGCTTACCCTTACCCTTACCCTTACCCTTACCCTTACCTTTACCCTTACCCTTACCCTTACCCTTACCCTTACCCTTACCCTTACCCTTGCTTTTACCCTTAGGCTTACCCTTACCTTTACCCTTACCCTTACCCTTACCCTTACCCTTACCCTTACCCTTACCCTTACCCTTACCCTTACCCTTACCCTTACCCTTACCCTTACCCTTACCCTTGCTTTCACCCTTAAGCTAACCCTCACCCTTACCCTTACCCTTACCCTTACCCTTAACCTTACCCTTACCCTTGCTTTTACCCTTAAGCTCACCCTTACCCTTACCCTTACCCTTACCCTTACACTTACCCTTACCCTGACCCTTACCCTTGCTTTTACCCTTAAGCTTACCCTTACCCTTACCCTTACCCTTAAGCTTACCCTTACCCTTACCCTTACCCTTACCCTTACCCTTACCCTTCCCCTTGCTTTTACACTTAAGCTTACCCTTACCCTTACCCTTACCCTTACCCTTGCTTTTACCCTTAAGCTTACCCTTACCCTTACCCTTACCCTTACCCTTAAGCTTACCCTTACCCTTACCCTTACCCTTACCCTTACCCTTACCCTTACCCTTACCCTCACCCTTACCCTTGCTTTTACCCTTAAGCTAACCCTTACCCTTACCCTTACCCTTACCCTAACCCTTACCCTTAACCTTACCCTTACCCTTACCCTTACCCTTACCCTTACCCTTACCCTTGCTTTTACCCTTAGGCTTACCCTTACCTTTACCCTTACCATTACCCTTACCCTTACCCTTACCCTTACCCTTACCCTTACGCTTGCTTTTACCCTTAAGCTTACCCTTACCCTTACCCTTACCCTTACCCTTACCCTTACCCTTACCCTTACCCTTACCCTTGCTTTTACCCTTAAGCTTACCCTTGCCCTTACCCTTAAGCTTACCCTTACCCTTACCCTTACCCTTACCCTTACCCTTACCCTTACCCTTACCCTTACCCTTACCCTTGCTTTTACCCTTAAGCTTACCCTTACCCTTACCCTTACCCTTACCCTTGCTTTTACCCTTAAGCTTACCCTTACCCTTACCCTTACCCTTACCCTTGAGCTTACCCTTACCCTTACCCTTACCCTTACCCTTACCCTCACCCTTACCCTTACCCTTACCCTTACCCTTGCCTTTACCCTTAAGCTTACCCTTACCCTTAACCTTAACCTTACCCTTACCCTTACCCTTACCCTTACCCTTGCTTTTACCCTTAGGCTTACCCTTACCTTTACCCTTACCCTTACCCTTACCCTTACCCTTACCCTTACCCTTACCTTTACCCTTACCCTTGCTTTTACCCTTAAGCTTACCCTTACCCTTACCCTTACCCTTACCCTTACTCTTGCTTTTACCCTTAAGCTTACCCTTACCCTTACCCTTACCCTTACCCTTACCCTTGCTTTTACCCTTAGGCTTACCCTTACCCTTTCCCTTACCCTTACCCTTGCTTTTACCCTTAAGCTTACCCTTACCCTTACCCTTACCCTTACCCTTACCCTTACCCTTACCCTTACCCTTACCCTTACCCTTACCCTTACCCTTACCCTTACCCTTACCCTTACCCTTACCCTAACCCTTACCCTTACCCTTACCCTTACCCTTACCCTTACCCTTGCTTTTACCCTTAGGCTTACCCTTACCTTTACCCTTACCCTTACCCTTACCCTTACCCTAACCCTTGCTTTTACCCTTAAGCTTACCCTTACCCTTACCCTTACCCTTACCCTTACCCTTACCCTTACCCTTACCCTTACCCTTACCCTTACCCTTACCCTTACCCTTACCCTTACCCTTGCTTTTACCCTTAAGCTTACCCTTACCCTTACCCTTACCCTTACCCTTACCCTTACCCTTACCCTCACCCTTGCTTTTACCCTTAAGCTTACCCTTACCCTTACCCTTACCCTTACCCTTACCCCTACCCTTACCCTTGCTTTTACCCTTAAGCTTACCCTTACCCTTACCCTTACCCTTACACTTACCCTTGCTTTTACCCTTAGGCTTACCCTTACCCTTACCCTTACCCTTACCCTTGCTTTTACCCTTAAGCTTACCCTTACCCTTACCCTTACCCTTACCTTTACCCTTACCCTTACCCTTACCCTTACCCTTACCCTTACCCTTACCCTTGCTTTTACCCTTAGGCTTACCCTCACCTTTACCCTTACCCTTACCCTTACCCTTACCCTTACCCTTACCCTTACCCTTACCCTTACCCTTACCCTTGCTTTTACCCTTGAGCTAACCCTCACCCTTACCCTTACCCTTACCCTTACCCTTAACCTTACCCTTACCCTTGCTTTTACCCTTAAGCTCACCCTTACCCTTACCCTTACCCTTACCCTTACACTTACCCTTACCCTGACCCTTACCCTTGCTTTTACCCTTAAGCTTACCCTTACCCTTACCCTTACCCTTACCCTTAAGCTTACCCTTACCCTTACCCTTACCCTTACCCTTACCCTTACCCTTACCCTTGCTTTTACCCTTAAGCTTACCCTTACCCTTACCCTTACCCTTACCCTTACCCTTGCTTTTACCCTTAAGCTTACCCTTACCCTTACCCTTACCCTTACCCTTAAGCTTACCCTTACCCTTACCCTTACCCTTACCCTTACCCTTACCCTTACCCTCACCCTTACCCTTGCTTTTACCCTTAAGCTAACCCTTACCCTTACCCTTACCCTTACCCTAACCCTTACCCTTAACCTTACTCTTACCCTTACCCTTACCCTTACCCTTACCCTTGCTTTTACCCTTAGGCTTACCCTTACCTTTACCCTTACCATTACCCTTACCCTTACCCTTACCCTTACCCTTACCCTTACGCTTGCTTTTACCCTTAAGCTTACCCTTACCCTTACCCTTACCCTTACCCTTACCCTTACCCTTACCCTTACCCTTACCCTTGCTTTTACCCTTAAGCTTACCCTTACCCTTACCCTTACCCTTACCCTTACCCTTACCCTTACCCTTACCCTTACCCTTGCTTTTACCCTTAAGCTTTCCCTTACCCTTACCCTTACTCTTACCCTTACCCTTACCCTTACCCTTACCCTTGCTTTTACCCTTAAGCTTACCCTTACCCTTACCTTTACCCTTACCCTTACCCTTACCCTTACCCTTACCCTTACCCTTACCCTTACCCTTACCCTTACCTTTGCTTTTACCCTTAGGCTTACCCTTACCTTTAGCCTTACCCTTACCCTTACCCTTACCCTTACCCTTACCCTTGCTTTTACCCTTAAGCTTACCCTTACCCTTACCCTTACCCTTACCCTTACCCTTACCCTTGCTTTTACCCTTAAGCTTACCCTTACTTTTACCCTTACCCTTACACTTACCCTTGCTTTCACCCTTAGGCTTACCCTTACCCTTACCCTTACCCTTACCCTTAAGCTTACCCTTACCCTTACCCTTACCCGTACCCTCACCCTTACCCTTACCCTTACCCTTACCCTTACCCTTACCCTTACCCTTACATTTACCCTTGCTTTTACCCTTAAGCTTACCCTTACCCTTACCCTTACCCTTACCCTTACCCTTACCCTTACCCTTACCCTTACCCTTACCCTTACCCTTGCTTTGACCCTTAGGCTTACCCTTACCTTTACCCTTACCCTTACCCTTACCCTTACCCTTACCCTTACCCTTACCCTTACCCTTACCCTTACCCTTACCCTTGCTTTTACCCTTAAGCTTACCCTTACCCTTACCCTTACCCTTACCCTTACCCTTACCCTTACCCTTGCTTTTACCCTTAAGCTTACCCTTACCCTTACCCTTACCCTTACCCTTACCCTTACCCTTGCTTTTACCCTTAGGCTTACCCTTACCCTTACCCTTACCCTTACCCTTGCTTTTACCCTTAAGCTTACCCTTACCCTTACCCTTACCCTTACCCTTACCCTTACCCTTACCCTTACCCTTACCCTTACCCTTACCCTTACCCTTACCCTTACCCTTACCCTTACCCTTACCCTTGCTTTTACCCTTAGGCTTAACCTTACCTTTACCCTTACCCTTATCCTTACCCTTACCCTTACCCTTACCCTTACCCTTACCCTTACCCTTACCCTTACCCTTACCCTTACCCTTACCCTTGCTTTTACCCTTAAGCTTACCCTTACCCTTACCCTCACCCTTACCCTTACCCTTACCCTTACCCTTGCTTTTACCCTTAAGCTTACCCTTACCCTTACCCTAACCCTTACCCTCACCCTTACCCTTACCCTTACCCTTGCTTATACCCTTAAGCTTACCCTTACCCTTACCCTTACCCTTACCCTTACCCTTACCCTTACCCTTACCCTTACCCTTACCCTTACCCTTACCCTTACCCTTACCCTTACCCTTACCCTCACCCTTACCCTTACCCTTGCTTTTACCCTTAGGCTTACCCTTACCTTTACCCTTACCCTTACCCTTACCCTTACCCTTACCCTTACCCTTACCCTTACCCTTACCCTTACCATTGCTTTAACCCTCAAGCTTACCCTTACCCTTACCCTTACCCTTACCCTAACCCTAACCCTTACCCTTGCTTTTACCCTTAAGCTTACCCTTACCCTTACCCTTACCCTTACCCTTACCCTTACCCTTACCCTTACCCTAACCCTTACCCTTACCCTTGCTTTTACCCTTAAGCTTACCCTTACCCTTACCCTCACCCTTACCCTTACCCTTACCCTTACCCTTATCCTTACCCTTGCTTTTACCCTTAAGCTTACCCTTACCCTTACCCTTACCCTTACCCTTACCCTTACCCTTACCCTTACCCTAACCCTTACCCTTGCTTTTACTCTTAGGCTTACCCTTACCTTTACCCTTACCCTTACCCTTACCCTTACCCTCACCCTTACCCTTACCCTTGCTTTTACCCTTAAGCTTACCCTTACCCTTACCCTTACCCTTAACCTTACCCTTGCTTTTACCCTTAAGCTTACCCTTACCCTTACCCTTAACCTTACCCTTACCCTTGCTTTTACCCTTAGGCTTACCCTTACCCTTACCCTTACCCTTACCCTTGCTTTTACCCTTAAGCTTACCCTTACCCTTACCCTTACTCTTACCATTACCCTTACCCTTACCCTTACCCTTACCCTTACCCTTACCCTTACCCTTACCCTTACCCTTACCCTTACCCTTACCCTTGCTTTTACCCTTAGGCTTACCCTTACCTTTACCCTTACCCTAACCCTTACCCTTACCCTTACCCTTACCCTTACCCTTACCCTTACCCTTGCTTTTACCCTTAAGCTTACCCTTACCCTTACCCTTACCCTTACCCTTACCCTTACCCTTACCCTTACCCTTACCCTTACCCTTGCTTTTACCCTTAAGCTTACCCTTACCCTTACCCTTACCCTTACCCTTACCCTTACCCTTACCCTTACCCTTACCCTTACCCTTACCCTTACCCTTACCCTTACCCTTGCTTTTACCCTTAAGCTTACCCTTACCCTTACCCTTACCCTTACCCTTACCCTTACCCTTACCCTTACCCTTACCCTTACCCTTACCCTTACCCTTGCTTTTACCCTTAGGCTTACCCTTACCTTTACCCTTACCCTTACCCTTACCCTTACCCTTACCCTTGCTTTTACCCTTAAGCTTACCCTTACCCTTACCCTTACCCTTAAGCTTACCCTTACCCTTACCCTTACCCTTAACCTTACCCTTACCCTTACCCTTACCCTTACCCTTACCCTTACCCTTACCCTTACCCTTACCCTTACCCTTGCTTTTACCCTTAAGCTTACCCTTACCCTTACCCTTACCCTTACCCTTGCTTTTACCCTTAAGCTTACCCTTACCCTTACCCTTACCCTTAAGCTTACCCTTACCCTTACCCTTACCCTTACCCTTACCCTTACCCTTACCCTTACCCTTACCCTTACCCTTACCCTTACCCTTACCCTTACCCTTACCCTTACCCTTACCCTTACCCTTACCCTTACCCTTACCCTTACCCTTACCCTTACCCTTACCCTTGCTTTTACCCTTAAGCTTACCCTTACCCTTACCCTTACCCTTACCCTTAAGCTTACCCTTACCCTTACCCTTACCCTTAACCTTACCCTTGCTTTTACCCTTAAGCTTACCCTTACCCTTACCCTTACCCTTACCCTTAAGCTTACCCTTACCCTTACCCTTACCCTTACCCTTAAGCTTACCCTTACCCTTACCCTTACCCTTACCCTTACCCTTACCCTTACCCTTGCTTTTACCCTTAAGCTTACCCTTACCCTTACCCTTACCCTTACCCTTGCTTTTACCCTTAAGCTTACCCTTACCCTTACCCTTACCCTTACCCTTAAGCTTACCCTTACCCTTACCCTTACCCTTACCCTTACCCTTACCCTTACCCTTACCCTTACCCTTACCCTTACCCTTACCCTTACCCTTACCCTTACCCTTACCCTTACCCTTACCCTTACCCTTACCCTTACCCTTGCTTTTACCCTTAAGCTTACCCTTACCCTTACCCTTACCCTTACCCCTACCCTTACCCTTACCCTTACCCTTGCTTTTACCCTTAGGCTTACCCTTACCTTTACCCTTACCCTTACCCTTACCCTTACCCTTACCCTTACCCTTACCCTTACCCTTACCCTTACCCTTGCTTTCACCCTTAAGCTTACCCTTACCCTTACCCTTACCCTTACCCTTACCCTTACCCTTACCCTTACCCTTGCTTTTACCCTTAAGCTTACCCTTACCCTTACCCTTACCCTTACCCTTACCCTTGCTTTTACCCTTAGGCTTACCCTTACCCTTACTCTTACCCTTGCTTTTACCCTTAAGCTTACCCTTACCCTTACCCTTACCCTTACCCTTACCCTTACCCTTACCCTTACCCTTACCCTTACCCTTACCCATACCCTTACCCTTACCCTAACCCTTACCCTTACCCTTACCCTTGCTTTTACCCTCAGGCTTACCCTTACCTTTACCCTTACCCTTACCCTTACCCTTACCCTTACCCTTGCTTTTACCCTTAAGCTTACCCTTACCCTTACCCTTACCCTTACCCTTACCCTTACCCTTACCCTTACCCTTACCCTTACCCTTGCTTTTACCCTTAAGCTTACCCTTACCCTTACCCTTACCCTTACCCTTACCCTTACCCTTACCCTTACCCTTACCCTTACCCTTACCCTTACCCTTACCCTTACCCTCACCCTTGCTTTTACCCTTAAGCTTACCCTTACCCTTACCCTTACCCTTACCCTTACCTTACCCTTGCTTTTACCCTTAAGCTTACCCTTACCCTTACCCTTACCCTTACCCTTACCCTTGCTTTTACCCTTAGGCTTACCCTTACCCTTACCCTTACCCTTACCCTTGCTTTTACCCTTAAGCTTACCCTTACCCTTACCCTTACCCTTACTCTTACCCTTACCCTTACCCTTACCCTTACCCTTGCTTTTACCCTTAGGCTTACCCTTACCTTTACCCTTACCCTTACCCTTACCCTTACCCTTACCCTTACCCTTACCCTTACCCTTACCCTTACCCTTGCTTTTACCCTTAAGCTTACCCTTACCCTTACCCTTACCCTTACCCTTACCCTTACCCTTACCCTTACCCTTGCTTTTACCCTTAAGCTCACCCTTACCCTTACCCTTACCCTTACCCTTACCCTTACCCTTACCCTTACTCTTACCCTTACCCTTGCTTTTACCCTTAAGCTTACCCTTACCCTTACCCTTACCCTTACCCTTAAGCTTACCCTTACCCTTACCCTTACCCTTACCCTTACCCTTCCCCTTACCCTTACCCTTGCTTTTACCCTTAAGCTTACCCTTACCCTTACACTTACCCTTACCCTTACCCTTGCTTTTACCCTTAAGCTTACCCTTACCCTTACCCTTTTTCTTACCCTTAAGCTTACCCTTACCCTTACCCTTACCCTTACCCTTACCCTTACCCTTACCCTTGCTTTTACCCTTAAGCTTACCCTTACCCTTACCCTTACCCTTACCCTTACCCTTACCCTTACCCTTACCCTTACTCTTACCCTTACCCTTGCTTTTACCCTTAAGCTTACCCTTACCCTTACCCTTACCCTTACCCTTAAGCTTACCCTTACCCTTACCCTTACCCTTACCCTTACCCTTCCCCTTACCCTTACCCTTGCTTTTACCCTTAAGCTTACCCTTACCCTTACCCTTACCCTTACCCTTAAGCTTACCCTTACCCTTACCCTTACCCTTACCCTTAAGCTTACCCTTACCCTTACCCTTACCCTTACCCTTACCCTTACCCTTACCCTTGCTTTTACCCTTAAGCTTACCCTTACCCTTACCCTTACCCTTACCCTTGCTTTTACCCTTAAGCTTACCCTTACCCTTACCCTTACCCTTACCCTTAAGCTTACCCTTACCCTTACCCTTACCCTTACCCTTACCCTTACCCTTACCCTTACCCTTACCCTTACCCTTACCCTTACCCTTACCCTTACCCTTACCCTTACCCTTACCCTTACCCTTACCCTTACCCTTACCCTTGCTTTTACCCTTAAGCTTACCCTTACCCTTACCCTTACCCTTACCCCTACCCTTACCCTTACCCTTACCCTTGCTTTTACCCTTAGGCTTACCCTTACCTTTACCCTTACCCTTACCCTTACCCTTACCCTTACCCTTACCCTTACCCTTACCCTTACCCTTACCCTTGCTTTCACCCTTAAGCTTACCCTTACCCTTACCCTTACCCTTACCCTTACCCTTACCCTTACCCTTACCCTTGCTTTTACCCTTAAGCTTACCCTTACCCTTACCCTTACCCTTACCCTTACCCTTGCTTTTACCCTTAGGCTTACCCTTACCCTTACTCTTACCCTTGCTTTTACCCTTAAGCTTACCCTTACCCTTACCCTTACCCTTACCCTTACCCTTACCCTTACCCTTACCCTTACCCTTACCCTTACCCATACCCTTACCCTTACCCTAACCCTTACCCTTACCCTTACCCTTGCTTTTACCCTCAGGCTTACCCTTACCTTTACCCTTACCCTTACCCTTACCCTTACCCTTACCCTTGCTTTTACCCTTAAGCTTACCCTTACCCTTACCCTTACCCTTACCCTTACCCTTACCCTTACCCTTACCCTTACCCTTACCCTTGCTTTTACCCTTAAGCTTACCCTTACCCTTACCCTTACCCTTACCCTTACCCTTACCCTTACCCTTACCCTTACCCTTACCCTTACCCTTACCCTTACCCTTACCCTCACCCTTGCTTTTACCCTTAAGCTTACCCTTACCCTTACCCTTACCCTTACCCTTACCTTACCCTTGCTTTTACCCTTAAGCTTACCCTTACCCTTACCCTTACCCTTACCCTTACCCTTGCTTTTACCCTTAGGCTTACCCTTACCCTTACCCTTACCCTTACCCTTGCTTTTACCCTTAAGCTTACCCTTACCCTTACCCTTACCCTTACTCTTACCCTTACCCTTACCCTTACCCTTACCCTTGCTTTTACCCTTAGGCTTACCCTTACCTTTACCCTTACCCTTACCCTTACCCTTACCCTTACCCTTACCCTTACCCTTACCCTTACCCTTACCCTTGCTTTTACCCTTAAGCTTACCCTTACCCTTACCCTTACCCTTACCCTTACCCTTACCCTTACCCTTACCCTTGCTTTTACCCTTAAGCTCACCCTTACCCTTACCCTTACCCTTACCCTTACCCTTACCCTTACCCTTACTCTTACCCTTACCCTTGCTTTTACCCTTAAGCTTACCCTTACCCTTACCCTTACCCTTACCCTTAAGCTTACCCTTACCCTTACCCTTACCCTTACCCTTACCCTTCCCCTTACCCTTACCCTTGCTTTTACCCTTAAGCTTACCCTTACCCTTACACTTACCCTTACCCTTACCCTTGCTTTTACCCTTAAGCTTACCCTTACCCTTACCCTTTTTCTTACCCTTAAGCTTACCCTTACCCTTACCCTTACCCTTACCCTTACCCTTACCCTTACCCTTGCTTTTACCCTTAAGCTTACCCTTACCCTTACCCTTACCCTTACCCTTACCCTTACCCTTACCCTTACCCTTACCTTTACCCTTACCCTTACCCTTACCCTTGATTTTACCCTTAGGCTTACCCTTACCTTTACCCTTACCATTACCCTTACCCTTACCCTTACCCTTACCCTTACCCTTACCCTTACCCTTGCTTTTACCCCTAAGCATACCCTCACCCTTACCCTTACCCTTACACTTACCCTTACCCTTACCCTTACCCTTACCCTTACCCTTACCCTTACCCTTACCCTTACCCTTACCCTCACCCTTATCCTTGCTTTTACCCTTAAGCTTACCCTTACCCTTACCCTTACCCTTACCCTTACCCTTACCCTTGCTTTTACCCTTAAGCTTACCCTTACCCTTACTCTTACCCCTACCCTTACCCTTACCCTTACCCTTACCCTTAACCTTACCCTTACCCTTACCCTTACCCTTGCTTTTACCCTTAGGCTTACCCTCACCTTTACCCTTACCCTTACCCTTACCCTTACCCTTACCCTTGCTTTTACCCTTAAGCTTACCCTTACCCTTACCCTTACCCTTACCCTTAGCCTTACCCTTACCCTTGCTTTTACCCTTAAGCTTACCCTTACCCTTACCCTTACCCTTACCCTTACCCTTGCTTTTACCCTTAGGCTTACCCTTACCCTTACCCTTACCCTTACCCTTAATCTTACCCTTACCCTTACCCTTACCCTTACCCTTACCCTTACCCTTACCCTTACCCTTACCCTTACCCTTACCCTTACCCTTACCCTTACCCTTACCCTTACCCTTACCCTTACCCTTACTTAAGGTAAGGGTAAGGGTAAGCTTAAGGGTAAAAGCAAGGGTAAGGGTAAGGGTAAGGGTAAGGGTAAGGGTAAGGGTAAGGGTAAGGGTAAGGGTAAGCTTAAGGGTAAGGGTAAGGGTAAGGGTAAGGGTAAGCTTAAGGGTAAAAGCAAGGGTAAGGGTAAGGGTAAGGGTAAGGGTAAGGGTAAGCTTAAGGATAAGGGTAAGGGTAAGGGTAAGGGTAAGCTTAAGGGTAAAAGCAAGGGTAAGGTTAAGGGTAAGGGTAAGGGTAAGGGTAAGGGTAAGCTTAAGGGTAAGGGTAAGGGTAAGGGTAAGGGTAAGCTTAAGGGTAAAAGCAAGGGTAAGGGTAAGGGTAAGGGTAAGGGTAAGGGTAAGGGTAAGGGTAAGGGTAAGGGTAAGGGTAAGGGTAAGGGTAAGGGTAAGGGTAAGGGTAAGGGTAAGCTTAAGGGTAAGGGTAAGGGTAAGAGTAAGCTTAAGGGTAAAAGCAAGGGTAAGGGTAAGGGTAAGGGTAAGGGTAAGGGTAAGCTTAAGGGTAAAAGCAAGGGTAAGGGTAAGGGTAAGGGTAAGGGTAAGGGTAAGGGTAAGGGTAAGGGTAAGGGTAAGGGTAAGCTTAAGGGTAAGGGTAAGGGTAAGGGTAAGCTTAAGGGTAAAAGCAAGGGTAAGGGTAAGGGTAAGGGTAAGGGTAAGGGTAAAGGTAAGGGTAAGCCTAAGGGTAAAAGCAAGGGTAAGGGTAAGGGTAAGGGTAAGGGTAAGGGTAAGGGTAAGGGTAAGGGTAAGGGTAAGGGTAAGGGTAAGGGTAAGGGTAAGGGTAAGGGTAAGGGTAAGGGTAAGCTTAAGGCTAAAAGCAAGGGTAAGGGTAAGGGTAAGGGTAAGGGTAAGGGTAAGGGTAAGGGTAAGGGTAAGGGTAAGCTTAAGGGTAAAAGCAAGGGTAAGGGTAAGGGTAAGGGTAAGGGTAAGGGTAAGGGTAAGGGTAAGGGTAAGGGTAAGGGTAAGGGTAAGGGTAAGGGTAAGGGTAAGGGTAAGGGTAAGCTTAAGGGTAAAAGCAAGGGTAAGGGTAAGGGTAAGGGTAAGGGTAAGGGTAAGGGTAAGGGTAAGGGTAAAGGTAAGGGTAAGCCTAAGGGTAAAAGCAAGGGTAAGGGTAAGGGTAAGGGTAAGGGTTAGGGTAAGGGTAAGGGTAAGGGTAAGGGTAAGGGTAAGGGTAAGAGTAAGGGTAAGGGTAAGGGTAAGCTTAAGGGGAAAAGCAAGGGTAAGGGTAAGGGTAAGGGTAAGGGTAAGCCTAAGGGTAAAAGCAAGGGTAAGGGTAAGGTTAAGGGTAAGGGTAAGGGTAAGCTTAAGGGTAAAAGCAAGGGTAAGGGTAAGGGTAAGGGTAAGGGTAAGGGTAAGGGTAAGCTTAAGGGTAAAAGCAAGGGTAAGGGTAAGGGTGAGGGTAAGGGTAAGGGTAAGGGTAAGGGTAAAGGTAAGGGTAAGCCTAAGAGTAAAAGCAAGGGTAAGGGTAAGGGTAAGGGTAAGGGTAAGGGTAAGGGTAAGGGTAAGGGTAAGGGTAAGGGTAAGGGTAAGGGTAAGCTTAAGGGTAAAAGCAAGGGTAAGGATAAGGGTAAGGGTAAGGGTAAGGGTAAGGGTAAGGGTAAGCTTAAGGGTAAAAGCAAGGGTAAGGGTAAGGGTAAGGGTAAGGGTAAGGGTAAGGGTAAGGGTAAGGGTAAGGGTAAGGGTAAGGGTAAGCTTAAGGGTAAAAGCAAGGGTAAGGGTTAGGGTAAGGGTAAGGGTAAGGGTAAGGGTAAGGGTAAGGGTAAGGGTAAGGGTAAGGGTAAGGGTAAGGGTAAGGGTAAAGGTAAGGGTAAGCCTAAGGGTAAAAGCAAGGGTAAGGGTAAGGGTAAGGGTAAGGGTTAGGGTAAGGGTAAGGGTAAGGGTAAGGGTAAGGGTAAGGGTAAGGGTAAGGGTAAGGGTAAGGGTAAGGGTAAGCTTAAGGGTATAAGCAAGGGTAAGGGTAAGGGTAAGGGTGAGGGTAAGGGTAATGGTAAGGGTAAGGGTAAGGGTAAGCTTAAGGGTAAAAGCAAGGGTAAGGGTAAGGGTAAGGGTAAGGGTAAGGGTAAGGGTAAGGGTAAGCTTAAGGGTAAAAGCAAGGGTAAGGGTAAGGGTAAGGGTAAGGGTAAGGGTAAGGGTAAGGGTAAGGGTAAGGGTAAGGGTAAGGTTAAGGGTAAAGGTAAGGTTAAGCCTAAGGGTAAAAGCAAGGGTAAGGGTAAGGGTAAGGGTAAGGGTAAGGGTAAGGGTAAGGGTAAGGGTAAGGGTAAGGGTAAGGGTAAGGGTAAGGGTAAGGGTAAGGGTAAGGGTGAGCTTAAGGGTAAAAGCAAGGGTAAGGGTAAGGGTAAGGGTAAGGGTAAGCCTAAGGGTAAAAGCAAGGGTGAGGGTAAGGGTAAGGGTAAGGGTAAGGGTAAGCTTAAGGGTAAAAGCAAGGGTAAGGGTAAGGGTAAGGGTAAGGGTAAGGGTAAGGGTAAGGGTAAGCTTAAGGGTAAAAGCAAGGGTAAGGGTAAGGGTAAGGGTAAGGGTAAGGGTAAGGGTAAGGGTAAGGGTAAGGGTAAAGGTAAAGGTAAGGGTAAGCCTAAGGGTCAAAGCAAAGGTAAGGGTAAGGGTAAGGGTAAGGGTAAGGGTAAGGGTAAGGGTAAGGGTGAGGGTAAGGGTAAGGGTAAGCTTAAGGGTAAAAGCAAGGGTAAGGGTAAGGGTAAGGGTAAGGGTAAGGGTAAGGGTAAGGGTAAGGGTAAGGGTAAGGGTAAGGGTAAGGGTAAGGGTAAGGGTAAGCTTAAGGGTAAGGGTAAGGGTAAGGGTAAGGGTAAGCCTAAGGGTAAAAGCAAGGGTAAGTGTAAGGGTAAGGGTAAGGGTAAGGGTAAGCTTACCCTTACCCTTACCCTTACCCTTACCCTTACCCTTGCTTTTACCCTTAAGCTTACCCTTACCCTTACCCTCACACTTACCCTAACCCTAACCCTTACCCTTATCCTTACCCTTGCTTTTACCCTTAAGCTTACCCTTACCCTTACCCTTACCCTTACCCTTACCCTTACCCTTACCCTTACCCTTACCCTTACCCTTGCTTTTACTCTTAGGCTTACTCTTACCTTTACCCTTACCCTTACCCTTACCCTTACCCTTACCCTCACCCTTACCCTTACCATTGCTTTTACCCTCAAGCTTACCCTTACCCCTACCCTTACCCTTACCCTTACCCTTGCTTTTACCCTTAAGCTTACCCTTACCCTTACCCTTAACCTTACCCTTACCCTTGCTTTTACCCTTAGGCTTACCCTTACCCTTACCCTTACCCTTACCCTTGCTTTTACCCTTAAGCTTACCCTTACCCTTACCCTTACTCTTACCCTTACCCTTACCCTTACCCTCACCTTTACCCTTACCCTTACCCTTACCCTTACCCTTGCTTTTACCCTTAGGCTTACCCTTACCTTTACCCTTACCCTAACCCTTACCCTTACCCTTACCCTTACCCTTACCCTTACCCTTACCCTTACCCTAACCCTTACCCTTACCCTTACCCTTGCTTTTACCCTTAAGCTTACCCTTACCCTTACCCTTACCCTTACCCTTACCCTTGCTTTTACCCTTAAGCTTACCCTTACCCTTACCCTTAAGCTTACCCTTACCCTTACCCTTACCCTTACCCTTACCCTTACCCTTACCCTTACCCTTACCCTTACCCTTACCCTTACCCTTACCCTTAACCTTACCCTTACCCTTACCCTTACCCTTACCCTTACCCTTGCTTTTACCCTTAAGCTTACCCTTACCCTTACCCTTACCCTTACCCTTAAGCTTACCCTTACCCTTACCCTTACCCTTACCCTTACCCTTACCCTTAACCTTACCCTTGCTTTTACCCTTAAGCTTACCCTTACCCTTACCCTTACCCTTACCCTTAAGCTTACCCTTACCCTTACCCTTACCCTTACCCTTACCCTTCCTTTTACCCTTAAGCTTACCCTTACCCTTACCCTTACCCTTACCCTTAAGCTTACCCTTACCCTTACCCTTACCCTTACCCTAACCCTTACCCTTACCCTTACCCTTGCTTTTACAATTAAGCTTACCCTTACCCTTACCCTAAGTGAGGGTAAGGGTAAGGGTAAGGGTAAGGGTAAGGGTAAGGGTAAGGGTAAGGGTAAGGGTAAGGGTAAGGGTAAGGGTAAGGGTAAGGGTAAGGGTAAGGGTAAGCTTAAGGGTAAAAGCAAGGGTAAGGGTAAGGGTAAGGGTAAGGGTAAGGGTAAGGGTAAGGGTAAGGGTAAGGGTAATGGTAAGGGTAAGGGTAAACTTAAGTGTAAGGGTAAGGGTAAGGGTAAGGGTAAGCCTAAGGGTAAAAGCAAGGGTAAGGGTAAGGGTAAGGGTAAGGGTAAGCTTAAGGGTAAAAGCAAGGGTAAGGGTAAGGCTAAGGGTAAGGGTAAGGGTAAGGGTAAGGGTAAGCTTAAGGGTAAAAGCAAGGGTAAGGGTAAGGGTAAGGGTAAGGGTAAGGGTAAGGGTAAGGGTAAGGGTAAGGGTAAGGGTAAGGGTAAGGGTAAGGGTAAGGGTAAGGGTAAGGGTAAGGGTAAGGGTAAGGGTAAGGGTAAGGGTAAGGGTAAGCTTAAGGGTAAAAGCAAGGGTAAGGGTAAGGGTAAGGGTAAGGGTAAGGGTAAGGGTAAGGGTAAGGGTAAGGGTAAGGGTAAGGGTAAGGGTAAGGGTAAGGGTAAGCTTAAGGGTAAAAGCAAGGGTAAGGGTAAGGGTAAGGGTAAGGGTAAGGGTAAGGGTAAGGGTAAGGGTAAGGGTAATGGTAAGGGTAAGGGTAAACTTAAGTGTAAGGGTAAGGGTAAGGGTAAGGGTAAGCCTAAGGGTAAAAGCAAGGGTAAGGGTAAGGGTAAGGGTAAGGGTAAGCTTAAGGGTAAAAGCAAGGGTAAGGGTAAGGCTAAGGGTAAGGGTAAGGGTAAGGGTAAGGGTAAGCTTAAGGGTAAAAGCAAGGGTAAGGGTAAGGGTAAGGGTAAGGGTAAGGGTAAGGGTAAGGGTAAGGGTAAGGGTAAGGGTAAGGGTAAGGGTAAGGGTAAGGGTAAGGGTAAGGGTAAGGGTAAGGGTAAGGGTAAGGGTAAGGGTAAGGGTAAGCTTAAGGGTAAAAGCAAGGGTAAGGGTAAGGGTAAGGGTAAGGGTAAGGGTAAGGGTAATGGTAATGGTAAAGGTAAGGGTAAGCCTAAGGGTAAAAGCAAGGGTAAGGGTAAGGGTAAGGGTAAGGGTAAGGGTAAGGGTAAGGGTAAGGGTAAGGTTAAGGGTAAGGGTAAGGGTAAGCTTAAGGGTAAAAGCAAGGGTAAGGGAAAGGGTAAGGGTAAGGGTAAGGGTAAGGGTAAGGGTAAGCTTAAGGGTAAGGGTAAGGGTAAGGGTAAGGGTAAGCTTAAGGGTAAAAGCAAGGGTAAGGGTAAGGGTAAGGGTAAGGGTAAGGGTAAGGGTAAGCTTAAGGGTAAAAGCAAGGGTAAGGGTAAGGGTAAGGGTAAGGGTAAGGGTAAGGGTAAGCTTAAGGGTAAGGGTAAGGGTAAGGGTAAGGGTAAGCTTAAGGGTAAAAGCAAGAGTAAGGGTAAGAGTAAGGTTAATGGTAAGGGTAAGGGTAAGGGTAAGGGTAAGGGTGAGCTTAAGGGTAAAAGCAAGGGTAAGGGTAAGGGTAAGGGTAAGGGTAAGGGTAAGGGTAAGGGTAAGGGTAAGGGTAAGGGTAAGGGTAAGCTTAAGGGTAAAAGCAAGGGTAAGGGTAAGGGTAAGGGTAAGGGTAAGGGTAAGGGTAAGGGTAAGGGTAAGGGTAAAGGTAAGGGTAAGCCTAAGGGTAAAAGCAAGGGTAAGGGTAAGGGTAAGGGTAAGGGTAAGAGTAAGGGTAAGGGTAAGGGTAAGGGTAAGCTTAAGGGTAAAAGCAAGGGTAAGGGTAAGGGTAAGGGTAAGGGTAAGCCTAAGGGTAAAAGCAAGGGTAAGGGTAAGGGTAAGGGTAAGGGTAAGGGTAAGCTTAAGGGTAAAAGCAAGGGTAAGGGTAAGGGTAAGGGTAAGGGTAAGGGTAAGGGTAAGCTTAAGGGTAAAAGCAAGGGTGAGGGTAAGGGTAAGGGTAAGGGTAAGGGTAAGGGTAAGGGAAAGGGTAAGGGTAAGGGTAAGCTTAAGGGTAAAAGCAAGGGTAAGGGTAAGGGTAAGGGTAAGGGTAAGGGTAAGGGTAAGGGTAAGGGTAAGGGTAAGGGTAAGGGTAAGGGTAAGCTTAAGGGTAAGGGTAAGGGTAAGGGTAAGCTTAAGGGTAAAAGCAAGGGTAAGGGTGAGGGTAAGGGTAAGGGTAAGGGTAAGCTTAAGGGTAAGGGTAAGGGTAAGGGTAAGCTTAAGGGTAAAAGCAAGGGTAAGGGTAAGGGTAAGGGTAAGGGTAAGCCTAAAGGTTAAAAGCAAGGGTAAGGGTAAGGGTAAGGGTAAGGGTAAGGGTAAGGGTAAGGGTAAGGGTAAGGGTAAGGGTAAGGGTAAGGGTAAGGGTAAGCTTAAGGGTAAAAGCAAGGGTAAGGGTAAGGGTAAGGGTAAGGGTAAGGGTAAGGGTAAGGGTAAGGGTAAGGGTAAGGGTAAGGGTAAGGGTAAGGGTAAGGGTAAGCTTAAGGGTAAAAGCAAGGGTAAGGGTAAGGGTAAGGGTAAGGGTAAGGGTAAAGGTAAGGGTAAGCCTAAGGGTAAAAGCAAGGGTAAGGGTAAGGGTAAGGGTAAGGGTAAGGGTAAGGGTAAGGGTAAGGGTAAGGGTAAGGGTAAGGGTAAGGGTAAGGGTAAGGGTAAGGGTAAGGGTAAGGGTAAGGGTAAGGGTAAGGGTAAGGGTAAGGGTAAGGGTAAGGGTAAGGGTAAGGGTAAGGGTAAGGGTAAGGGTAAGGGTAAGGGTAAGCTTAAGGGTAAAAGCAAGGGTAAGGGTAAGGGTAAGGGTAAGGGTAAGCCTAAGGGTAAAAGCAAGGGTAAGGGTAAGGGTAAGGGTAAGGGTAAGGGTAAGGGTAAGCTTAAGGGTAAAAGCAAGGGTAAGGGTAAGGGTAAGGGTAAGGGTAAGGGTAAGGGTTAGGGTGAGCTTAAGGGTAAAAGCAAGGGTAAGGGTAAGGGTAAGGGTAAGGGTAAGGGTAAGGGTAAGGGTAAAGGTAAGGGTAAGCCTAAGGGTAAAAGCAAGGGTAAGGGTAAGGGTAAGGGTAAGGGTAAAGGTAAGGGTAAGGGTAAGCTTAAAGGTAAAAGCAAGGGTAAGGGTAAGGGTAAGGGTAAGGGTAAGGGTAAGGGTAAGGGTAAGGGTAAGGGTAAGGGTAAGGGTAAGGGTAAGCTTAAGGGTAAGGGTAAGGGTAAGGGTAAGGGTAAGCTTAAGGGTAAAAGCAAGGGTAAGGGTAAGGGTAAGCTTAAGGGTTAAAGCAAGGGTAAGGGTAAGGGTAAGGGTAAGGGTAAGGGTAAGGGTAAGGGTAAGGGTAAGGGTAAGCTTAAGGGTAAGGGTAAGGGTAAGGGTAAGGGTAAGCTTAAGGGTAAAAGCAAGGGTAAGGGTAAGGGTAAGGGTAAGGGTAAGGGTAAGCTTAAGGGTAAGGGTAAGGGTAAGGGTAAGCTTAAGGGTAAAAGCAAGGGTAAGGTTAAGGGTAAGGGTAAGGGTAAGGGTAAGGGTAAGGGTAAGCTTAAGGGTAAGGGTAAGGGTAAGGGTAAGGGTAAGCTTAAGGGTAAAAGCAAGGGTAAGGGTAAGGGTAAGGGTAAGGGTAAGGGTAAGGGTAAGGGTAAGGGTAAGGGTAAGGGTAAGGGTAAGGGTAAGGGTAAGGGTAAGGGTAAGGGTAAGCTTAAGGGTAAGGGTAAGGGTAAGGGTAAGCTTAAGGGTAAAAGCAAGGGTAAGGGTAAGGGTAAGGGTAAGGGTAAGGGTAAGCTTAAGGGTAAAAGCAAGGGTAAGGGTAAGGGTAAGGGTAAGGGTAAGGGTAAGGGTAAGGGTAAGGGTAAGGGTAAGGGTAAGGGTAAGGGTAAGGGTAAGGGTAAGCTTAAGGGTAAGGGTAAGGGTAAGGGTGAGCTTAAGGGTAAAAGCAAGGGTAAGGGTAAGGGTAAGGGTAAGGGTAAGGGTAAAAGTAAGGGTAAGCCTAAGGGTAAAAGCAAGGGTAAGGGTAAGGGTAAGGGTAAGGGTAAGGGTAAGGGTAAGGGTAAGGGTAAGGGTAAGGGTAAGGGTAAGCTTAAGGGTAATAGCAAGGGTAAGGGTAAGGGTAAGGGTAAGGGTAAGGGTAAGGGTACGGGTAAGGGTAAGGGTAAGGGTAAGCTTAAGGGTAAAAGCAAGGGTAAGGGTAAGGGTAAGGGTAAGGGTAAGGGTAAGGGTAAGGGTAAGAGTAAGGGTAAGGGTAAGGGTAAGCTTAAGGGTAAAAGCAAGGGTAAGGGTAAGGGTAAGGGTAAGGGTAAGCCTAAGGGTAAAAGCAAGGGTAAGGGTAAGGTTAAGGGTAAGGGTAAGGGTAAGCTTAAGGGTAAAAGCAAGGGTAAGGGTAAGGGTGAGGGTAAGGGTAAGGGTAAGGGTAAAGGTAAGGGTAAGCCTTAGAGTGAAAGCAAGGGTAAGGGTAAGGGTAAGAGTAAGGGTAAGGGTAAGGGTAAGGGTAAGGGTAAGGGTAAGGGTAAGCTTAAGGGTAAAAGCAAGGGTAAGGATAAGGGTAAGGGTAAGGGTAAGGGTAAGGGTAAGGGTAAGGGTAAGGGTAAGCTTAAGGGTAAAAGCAAGGGTAAGAGTAAGGGTAAGGGTAAGGGTAAGGGTAAGCTTACCCTTACCCTTACCCTTACCCTTACACTTACCCTTGCTTTTACCCTTTGGCTTACCCTTAACCTTACCCTTACCCTTACCCTTAAGCTTACCCTTACCCTTACCCTTACCCTTACCCTTACCCTTACCCTTACCCTTACCCTTACCCTTACCCTTACCCTTGCTTTTACCCTTAAGCTTACCCTTACACTTACCCTTACCCTCACCCTTACCCTTACCCTTACCCTTACCCTTACCCTTGCTTTGACCCTTAGGCTTACCCTTATCTTTACCCTTACCCTTACCCTTACCCTTACCCTTACCCTTACCCTTACCCTTACCCTTACCCTTGCTTTTACCCTTAATCTTACCCTTACCCTTACCCTTACCCTTACCCTTACCCTTACCCTTGCTTTTACCCTTAAGCTTACCCTTACCCTTACCCTTACCCTTACCCTTACCCTTACCCTTGCTTTTACCCTTAGGCTTACCCTTACCCTTACCCTTACCCTTACCCTTGCTTTTACCCTCAAGCTTACCCTTACCCTTACCCTTACCCTTACCCTTACCCTTACCCTTACCCTTACCCTTACCCTTACCCTTACCCTTACCCTTACCCTTGCTTTTACCCTTAGGCTTAACCTTACCTTTACCCTTACCCTTACCCTTACCCTTACCCTTACCCTTACCCTTAACCATACCCTTACCCTTACCCTTACCCTTACCCTTACCCTTACCCTTACCCTTACCCTTGCTTTTACCCTTAAGCTTACCCTTACCCTTACCCTTACCCTTACCCTTACCCTTACCCTTACCCTTACCCTTGCTTTTACCCTTAAGCTTACCCTTACCCTTACCCTTACCCTTACCCTTACCCTTACCCTCACCCTTACCCTTACCCTTACCCTTGCTTATACCCTTAATCTTACCCTTACCCTTACCCTTACCCTTACTCTTACCCTTACCCTTACCCTTACCCTTACCCTTACCCTTACCCTTACCCTTACCCTTGCTTTTACCCTTAGGCTTACCCTTACCTTTACCCTTACCCTTACCCTTTCCCTTACCCTTACCCTTACCCTTACCCTTACCCTTGCTTTTACCCTTAAGCTTACCCTTACCCTTACCCTTTCCCTTACCCTTACCCTTACCCTAACCCTTACCCTTGCTTTTACCCTTAAGCTTACCCTTACCCTTACCCTTACCCTTACCCTTACCCTTACCCTTACCCTTACCCTTACCCTTACCCTTACCCTTACCCTTACCCTTGCTTTTACCCTTAAGCTTACCCTTACCCTTACCCTTACCCTTACCCTTACCCTTACCCTTACCCTTATCCTTACCCTTGCTTTTACCCTTAAGCTTACCCTTACCCTTACCCTTACCCTTACCCTTACCCTTACCCTTACCCTTACCCTTACCCTTACCCTTACCCTTACCCTTACCCTTGCTTTTACTCTTAGGCTTACCCTTACCTTTACCCTTACCCTTACCCTTACCCTTACCCTCACCCTTACCCTTACCCTTGCTTTTACCCTTAAGCTTACCCTTACCCGTACCCTTACCCTTACCCTTACCCTTGCTTTTACCCTTAAGCTTACCCTTACCCTTACCCTTAACCTTACCCTTACCCTTGCTTTTACCCTTAGGCTTACCCTTACCCTTACCCTTACCCTTGCTTTTACCCTTAAGCTTACCCTTACCCTTACCCTTACTCTTACCCTTACCCTTACCCTTACCCTTACCCTTACCCTTACCCTTACCCTTACCCTTACCCTTACCCTTACCCTTACCCTTACCCTTACCCTTGCTTTTTCCTTAGGCTTACCCTTACCTTTACCCTTACCCTAACCCTTACCCTTACCCTTACCCTTACCCTTACCCTTGCTTTTACCCTTAAGCTTACCCTTACCCTTACCCTTACCCTTACCCTTACCCTTACCCTTACCCTTACCCTTACCCTTGCTTTTACCCTTAAGCTTACCCTTACCCTTACCCTTACCCTTACCCTTACCCTTACCCTTACCCTTACCCTTACCCTTACCCTTACCCTTGCTTTTACCCTTAAGCTTACCCTTACCCTTACCCTTACCCTTACCCTTACCCTTACCCTTACCCTTACCCTTACCCTTACCCTTACCCTTGATTTTACCCTTAGGCTTACCCTTACCTTTACCCTTACCCTTACCCTTACCCTTACCCTTACCCTTGCTTTTACCCTTAAGCTTACCCTTACCCTTACCCTTACCCTTAAGCTTACCCTTACCCTTACCCTTACCCTTACCCTTACCTTTACCCTTACCCTTACCCTTACCCTAACCCTTACCCTTACCCTTGCTTTTACCCTTAAGCTTACCCTTTCCCTTACCCTTACCCTTACCCTTACCCTTGCTTTTACCCTTAAGCTTACCCTTACCCTTACCCTTACCCTTAAGCTTACCCTTACCCTTACCCTCACCTTTACCCTTACCCTTACCCTTACCCTTACCCTTACCCTTACCCTTACCCTTACCCTTACCCTTACCCTTACCCTTACCCTTGCTTTTACCCTTAAGCTTACCCTTACCCTTACCCTTACCCTTACCCTTAAGCTTACCCTTACCCTTACACTTACCCTTACCCTTAACCTTACCCTTGCTTTTACCCTTAAGCTTACCCTTACCCTTACCCTTACCCTTACCCTTAAGCTTACCCTTACCCTTACCCTTACCCTTACCCTTACCCTTGCTTTTACCCTTAAGCTTACCCTTACCCTTACCCTTACCCTTACCCTTAAGCTTACCCTTACCCTTACCCTTACCCTTACCCTTACCCTTACCCTTACCCTTGCTTTTACCCTTAAGCTTACCCTTACCCTTACCCTAAGTAAGGGTAAGGGTAAGGGTAAGGGTAAGGGTAAGGGTAAGGGTAAGGGTAAGGGTAAGGGTAAGGGTAAGGGTAAGGGTAAGGGTAAGGGTAAGGGTAAGCTTAAGGGTAAAAGCAAGGGTAAGGGTAAGGGTAAGGGTAAGGGTAAGGGTAAGGGTAAGGGTAAGGGTAAGGGTAAGGGTAAGGGTAAGCTTAAGGGTAAGGGTAAGGGTAAGGGTAAGGGTAAGGGTAAGCCTAAGGGTAAAAGCAAGGGTAAGGGTAAGGGTAAGGGTAAGGGTAAGGGTAAGCTTAAGGGTAAAAGCAAGGGTAAGGGTAAGGCTAAGGGTAAGGGTAAGGGTAAGGGTAAGCTTAAGGGTAAAAGCAAGGGTAAGGGTTAGGGTAAGGGTAAGGGTAAGGGTAAGGGTAAGGGTAAAGGTGAGGGTAAGCCTAAGGGTAAAAGCAAGGGTAAGGGTAAGGGTAAGGGTAAGGGTAAGGGTAAGGGTAGGGGTAAGAGTAAGGGTAAGGGTAAGCTTAAGGGTAAAAGCAAGGGTAAGGGTAAGGGTAAGGGTAAGGGTAAGGGTAAGGGTAAGCTTAAGGGTAAAAGCAAGGGTAAGGGTAAGGGTAAGGGTAAGGGTAAGGGTAAGGGTAAGGGTAAGGGTAAGGGTAAGGGTAAGGGTAAGGGTAAGGGTAAGGGTAAGGGTAAGGATAAGGGTAAGCTTAAGGGTAAAAGCAAGGGTAAGGGTAAGGGTAAGGGTAAGGGTAAGGGTAAGGGTAAGGGTAAGGGTAATGGTAAGGGTAAAGGTAAGGGTAAGCCTAAGGGTAAAAGCAAGGGTAAGGGTAAGGGTAAGGGTAAGGGTAAGGGTAAGGGTAAGGGTAAGGGTAAGGGTAAGGGTAAGGGTAAGGGTAAGGGTAAGCTTAAGGGTAAAAGCAAGAGTAAGGGTAAGGGTAAGGGTAAGGGTAAGGGTAAGGGTAAGGGTAAGCTTAAGGGTAAGGGTAAGGGTAAGGGTAAGGGTAAGCTTAAGGGTAAAAGCAAGGGTAAGGGTAAGGGTAAGGGTAATGGTAAGCTTAAGGGTAAAAGCAAGGGTAAGGGTTAGGTCAAGGGTAAGGGTAAGGGTAAGGGTAAGGGTAAGCTTAAGGGTAAGGGTAAGGGTAAGGGTAAGGGTAAGCTTAAGGGTAAAAGCAAGGGTAAGGGTAAGAGTAAGGGTAAGGGTAAGGGTAAGGGTAAGGGTAAGGGTAAGGGTGAGCTTAAGGGTAAAAGCAAGGGTAAGGGTAAGGGTAAGGGTAAGGGTAAGGGTAAGGGTAAGGGTAAGGGTAAGGGTAAGGGTAAGCTTAAGGGTAAAAGCAAGGGTAAGGGTAAGGGTAAGGGTAAGGGTAAGGGTAAGGGTAAGGGTAAGGGTAAGGGTAAGGGTAAGGGTAAGGGTAAAGGTAAGGGTAAGCCTAAGGGTAAAAGCAAGGGTAAGGGTAAGGGTAAGGGTAAGGGCAAGAGTAAGGGTAAGGGTAAGGGTAAGGGTAAGCTTAAGGGTAAAAGCAAGGGTAAGGGTAAGGGTAAGGGTAAGGGTAAGCCTAAGGGTAAAAGCAAGGGTAAGGGTAAGGGTAAGGGTAAGGGTAAGGGTAAGCTTAAGGGTAAAAGCAAGGGTAAGGGTAAGGGTAAGGGTAAGGGTAAGGGTAAGGGTAAGGGTAAGGGTAAGCTTAAGGGTAAAAGCAAGGGTGAGGGTAAGGGTAAGGGTAAGGGTAAGGGTAAGGGTAAGGGTAAGGGTAAGGGAAAGCTTAAGGGTAAAAGCAAGGGTAAGGGTAAGGGTAAGGGTAAGGGTAAGGGTAAGGGTAAGGGTAAGGGTAAGGGTAAGGGTAAGGGTAAGGGTAAAGGTAAGGGTAAGCCTAAGGGTAAAAGCAAGGGTAAGGGTAAGGACAAGGGTAAGGGTAAGGGTAAGGGTAAGGGTGAGGGTAAGGGTAAGGGTAAGGGTAAGGGTAAGGGTAAGGGTAAGGGTAAGGGTAAGGGTAAGGGTAAGGGTAAGGGTAAGGGTAAGGGTAAGCTTAAGGGTAAAAGCAAGGGTAAGGGTAAGGGTAAGGGTAAGGGTAAGCCTAAGGGTAAAAGCAAGGGTAAGGGTAAGGGTAAGGGTAAGAGTAAGGGTAAGCTTAAGGGTAAAAGCAAGGGTAAGGGTAAGGGTAAGGGTAAGGGTAAGGGTAAGAGTAAGGGTAAGCTTAAGGGTAAAAGCAAGGGTAAGGGTAAGGGTAAGGGTAAGGGTAAGGGTAAGGGTAAGGGTAAGGGTAAAGGTAAGGGTAAGCCTAAGGGTAAAAGCAAGGGTAAGGGTAAGGGTAAGGGTAAGGGTAAGGGTAATGGTAAGGGTAAGCTTAAGGGTAAAAGCAAGGGTAAGGGTAAGGGTAAGGGTAAGGGTAAGGGTAAGGGTAAGGGTAAGGGTAAGGGTAAGGGTAAGGGTAAGGGTAAGGGTAAGCTTAAGGGTAAGGGTAAGGGTAAGGGTAAGGGTAAGCTTAAGGGTAAAAGCAAGGGTAAGGGTAAGGGTAAGGTTAAGGGTAAGGGTAAGGGTAAGCTTAAGGGTAAAAGCAAGGGTAAGGGTAAGGGTAAGGGTAAGGGTAAGGGTAAGGGTAAGGGTAAGGGTAAGGGTAAGGGTAAGCTTAAGGGTAAGGGTAAGGGTAAGGGTAAGGGTAAGCTTAAGGGTAAATGCAAGGGTAAGGGTAAGGGTAAGGGTAAGGGTAAGGGTAAGGGTAAGCTTAAGGGTAAGGGTAAGGGTAAGGGTAAGGGTAAGCTTAAGGGTAAAAGCAAGAGTAAGGGTAAGGGTAAGGGTAAGGGTAAGGGTAAGGGTAAGGGTAAGCTTAAGGGTAAGGGTAAGGGTAAGGGTAAGGGTAAGCTTAAGGGTAAAAGCAAGGGTAAGGGTAAGGGTAAGGGTAATGGTAAGCTTAAGGGTAAAAGCAAGGGTAAGGGTTAGGTCAAGGGTAAGGGTAAGGGTAAGGGTAAGGGTAAGCTTAAGGGTAAGGGTAAGGGTAAGGGTAAGGGTAAGCTTAAGGGTAAAAGCAAGGGTAAGGGTAAGAGTAAGGGTAAGGGTAAGGGTAAGGGTAAGGGTAAGGGTAAGGGTAAGGGTGAGCTTAAGGGTAAAAGCAAGGGTAAGGGTAAGGGTAAGGGTAAGGGTAAGGGTAAGGGTAAGGGTAAGGGTAAGGGTAAGGGTAAGCTTAAGGGTAAAAGCAAGGGTAAGGGTAAGGGTAAGGGTAAGGGTAAGGGTAAGGGTAAGGGTAAGGGTAAGGGTAAGGGTAAGGGTAAGGGTAAGGGTAAAGGTAAGGGTAAGCCTAAGGGTAAAAGCAAGGGTAAGGGTAAGGGTAAGGGTAAGGGCAAGAGTAAGGGTAAGGGTAAGGGTAAGGGTAAGCTTAAGGGTAAAAGCAAGGGTAAGGGTAAGGGTAAGGGTAAGGGTAAGCCTAAGGGTAAAAGCAAGGGTAAGGGTAAGGGTAAGGGTAAGGGTAAGGGTAAGCTTAAGGGTAAAAGCAAGGGTAAGGGTAAGGGTAAGGGTAAGGGTAAGGGTAAGGGTAAGGGTAAGGGTAAGCTTAAGGGTAAAAGCAAGGGTGAGGGTAAGGGTAAGGGTAAGGGTAAGGGTGAGGGTAAGGGTAAGGGTAAGGGTAAGCTTAAGGGTAAAAGCAAGGGTAAGGGTAAGGGTAAGGGTAAGGGTAAGGGTAAGGGTAAGGGTAAGGGTAAGGGTAAGGGTAAGGGTAAGGGTAAAGGTAAGGGTAAGCCTAAGGGTAAAAGCAAGGGTAAGGGTAAGGACAAGGGTAAGGGTAAGGGTAAGGGTAAGGGTGAGGGTAAGGGTAAGGGTAAGGGTAAGGGTAAGGGTAAGGGTAAGGGTAAGGGTAAGGGTAAGGGTAAGGGTAAGGGTAAGGGTAAGGGTAAGGGTAAGCTTAAGGGTAAAAGCAAGGGTAAGGGTAAGGGTAAGGGTAAGGGTAAGCCTAAGGGTAAAAGCAAGGGTAAGGGTAAGGGTAAGGGTAAGAGTAAGGGTAAGCTTAAGGGTAAAAGCAAGGGTAAGGGTAAGGGTAAGGGTAAGGGTAAGGGTAAGAGTAAGGGTAAGCTTAAGGGTAAAAGCAAGGGTAAGGGTAAGGGTAAGGGTAAGGGTAAGGGTAAGGGTAAGGGTAAGGGTAAGGGTAAAGGTAAGGGTAAGCCTAAGGGTAAAAGCAAGGGTAAGGGTAAGGGTAAGGGTAAGGGTAAGGGTAATGGTAAGGGTAAGCTTAAGGGTAAAAGCAAGGGTAAGGGTAAGGGTAAGGGTAAGGGTAAGGGTAAGGGTAAGGGTAAGGGTAAGGGTAAGGGTAAGGGTAAGCTTAAGGGTAAGGGTAAGGGTAAGGGTAAGGGTAAGCTTAAGGGTAAAAGCAAGGGTAAGGGTAAGGGTAAGGTTAAGGGTAAGGGTAAGGGTAAGCTTAAGGGTAAAAGCAAGGGTAAGGGTAAGGGTAAGGGTAAGGGTAAGGGTAAGGGTAAGGGTAAGGGTAAGGGTAAGGGTAAGCTTAAGGGTAAGGGTAAGGGTAAGGGTAAGGGTAAGCTTAAGGGTAAATGCAAGGGTAAGGGTAAGGGTAAGGGTAAGGGTAAGGGTAAGGGTAAGCTTAAGGGTAAGGGTAAGGGTAAGGGTAAGGGTAAGCTTAAGGGCAAAAGCAAGGGTAAGGTTAAGGGTAAGGGTAAGGGTAAGGGTAAGGGTAAGTGTAAGCTTAAGGGTAAGGGTAAGGGTAAGGGTAAGGGTAAGCTTAAGGGTAAAAGCAAGGGTAAGGGTAAGGGTAAGGGTAAGGGTAAGGGTAAGGGTAAGGGTAAGGGTAAGCTTAAGGGTAAGGGTAAGGGTAAGGGTAAGCTTAAGGGTAAAAGCAAGGGTAAGGGTAAGGGTAAGGGTAAGGGTAAGCTTAAGGGTAAAAGCAGGGGTAAGGGTAAGGGTAAGGGTAAGGGTAAGGGTAAGGGTAAGGGTAAGGGTAAGCTTAAGGGTAAGGGTAAGGGTAAGGGTAAGCTTAAGGGTAAAAGCAAGGGTAAGGGTAAGGGTAAGGGTAAGGGTAAGGGTAAAGGTAAGGGTAAGCCTAAGGGTAAAAGCAAGGGTAAGGGTAAGGGTAAGGGTAAGGGTAAGGGTAAGGGTAAGGGTAAGGGTAAGGGTAAGGGTAAGGGTAAGGGTAAGGGTAAGGGTAAGGGTAAGGGTAAGGGTAAGCTTAAGGGTAAAAGCAAGGGTAAGGGTAAGGGTAAGGGTAAGGGTGAGGGTAAGGGTAAGGGTAAGGGTAAGGGTAAGCTTAAGGGTAAAAGCAAGGGTAAGGGTAAGGGTAAGGGTAAGGGTAAGGGTAAGGGTAAGGGTAAGGGTAAGGGTAAGGGTAAGGGTAAGGGTAAGGGTAAGGGTAAGGGTAAGCTTAAGGGTAAAAGCAAGGGTAAGGGTAAGGGTAAGGGTAAGGGTAAGGGTTAGGGTAAGGGTAAAGGTAAGGGTAAGCTTAAGGGTAAAAGCAGGGGTAAGGGTAAGGGTAAGGGTAAGGGTAAGGGTAAGGGTAAGGGTAAGGGTAAGGGTAAGGGTAAGGGTAAGCTTAAGGGTAAGGGTAAGGGTAAGGGTAAGCTTAAGGGTAAAAGCAAGGGTAAGGGTAAGGGTAAGGGTAAGGGTAAGGGTAAAGGTAAGGGTAAGCCTAAGGGTAAAAGCAAGGGTAAGGGTAAGGGTAAGGGTAAGGGTAAGGGTAAGGGTAAGGGTAAGGGTAAGGGTAAGGGTAAGGGTAAGGGTAAGCTTAAGGGTAAAAGCAAGGGTAAGGGTAAGGGTAAGGGTAAGGGTAAGGGTAAGGGTAAGGGTAAGGGTAAGGGTAAGGGTAAGGGTAAGGGTAAGGGTAAGGGTAAGCTTAAGGGTAAAAGCAAGGGTAAGGGTAAGGGTAAGGGTAAGGGTAAGGGTAAGGGTAAGGGTAAGGGTAAGGGTAAGGGTAAGGGTAAGGGTAAGGGTAAGGGTAAGGGTAAGGGTAAGGGTAAGCTTAAGGGTAAAAGCAAGGGTAAGGGTAAGGGTAAGGGTAAGGGTAAGGGTAAGGGTAAGGGTAAGGGTAAGGGTAAGGGTAAGGGAAAGGGTAAGAGTAAGGGTAAGGGTAAGGGTAAGCTTAAGGGTAAAAGCAAGGGTAAGGGTAAGGGTAAGGGTAAGGGTAAGGGTAAGCCTAAGGGTAAAAGCAAGGGTAAGGGTAAGGTTAAGGGTAAGGGTAAGGGTAAGCTTAAGGGTAAAAGCAAGGGTAAGGGTAAGGGTAAGGGTAAGGGTAAGGGTAAGCTTAAGGGTAAAAGCAAGGGTAAGGGTAAGGGTGAGGGTAAGGGTAAGGGTAAGGGTGAGGGTAAGGGTAAGGGTAAGGGTAAGGGTAAAAGTAAGGGTAAGCCTAAGAGTAAAAGCAAGGGTAAGGGTAAGGGTAAGGGTAAGGGTAAGGGTAAGGGTAAGGGTAAGGGTAAGGGTAAGCTTAAGGGTAAAAGCAAGGGTAAGGATAAGGGTAGGGGTAAGGGTAAGGGTAAGGCTAAGGGTAAGGGTAAGGGTAAGCTTAAGGGTAAAAGCAAGGGTAAGGGTTAGGGTAAGGGTAAGGGTAAGGGTAAGGGTAAGGGTAAGGGTAAGGGTAAGGGTAAGGGTAAGGGTAAGGGTAAGGGTAAGCTTAAGGGTAAAAGCAAGGGTAAGGGTTAGGGTAAGGGTAAGGGTGAGGGTAAGGGTAAGGGTAAGGGTAAGCTTAAGGGTAAAAGCAAGGGTAAGGGTAAGGGTAAGGGTAAGGGTAAGGGTAAGGGTAAGGGTAAAGGTAAGGGTAAGGGTAAGGGTAAGCTTAAGGGTAAAAGCAAGGGTAAGGGTAAGGGTAAGGGTAAGGGTAAGGGTAAGGGTAAGGGTAAAGGTAAGGGTAAGCCTAAGGGTAAAAGCAAGGGTAAGGGTAAGGGTAAGGGTGAGGGTAAGGGTAAGGGTAAGGGTAAGGGTAAGCTAAAGGGTAAAAGCAAGGGTAAGGGTAAGGGTAAGGGTAAGGGTAAGGGTAAGGGTAAGCTTAAGGGTAAAAGCAAGGGTAAGGGTAAGGGTAAGGGTAAGGGTAAGGGTAAGGGTAAGGGTAAGGGTAAGGGTAAGGGTAAGGGTAAGGGTAAAGTTAAGGTTAAGCCTAAGGGTAAAAGCAAGGGTTAGGGTAAGGGTAAGGGTAAGGGTAAGGGTAAGGGTAAGGGTAAGGGTAAGGGTAAGGGTAAGGGTAAGGGTAAGGGTAAGGGTAAGCTTAAGGGTAAAAGCAAGGGTAAGGGTAAGGGTAAGGGTAAGGGTAAGCCTAAGGGTAAAAGCAAGGGTAAGGGTATGGGTAAGGGTAAGGGTAAGGGTAAGGGTAAGGGTAAGCTTAAGGGTAAAAGCAAGGGTAAGGGTAAGGGTAAGGGTAAGGGTAAGGGTAAGGGTAAGGGTAAGGGTAAGCTTAAGGGTAAAAGCAAGGGTGAGGGTAAGGGTAAGGGTAAGGGTAAGGGTAAGGGTAAGGGTAAGGGTAAGGGTAAGGGTAAGGGTAAGGGTAAAGGTAAGGGTAAGCCTAAGGGTCAAAGCAAGGGTAAGGGTAAGGGTAAGGGTAAGGGTAAGGGTAAGGGTAAGGGTAAGCTTAAGGGTAAAAGCAAGGGTAAGGGTAAGGGTAAGGGTAAGGGTAAGGGTAAGGGTAAGAGTAAGGGTAAGGGTAAGGGTAAGCTTAAGGGTAAGGGTAAGGGTAAGGGTAAGGGTAAGCCTAAGGGTAAAAGCAAGGGTAAGTGTAAGGGTAAGGGTAAGGGTAAGGGTAAGCTTAAGGGTAAAAGCAAGGGTAAGGGTAAGGGTAAGGGTAAGGGTAAGGGTAAGGGTAAGGGTAAGGGTAAGGGTAAAGGTAAGGGTAAGGGTAAGGGTAAGGGTAAGGGTAAGGGTAAGGGTAAGGGTAAGGGTAAGGGTAAGCTTAAGGGGAAAAGCAAGGGTAAGGGTAAGGGTAAGGGTAAGGGTAAGGGTAAGGGTAAGGGTAAGGGTAAGGGTAAGCTTAAGGGTAAAAGCAAGGGTAAGGGTAAGGGTAAGGGTAAGGGTAAGAGTAAGGGTAAGGGTAAAAGCAAGGTTAAGGGTAAGGGTAAGGGTAAGGGTAAGGGTAAGGGTAAGGGTAAGGGTAAGGGTAAGGGTAAGGGTAAGGGTAAGCTTAAGGGTAAAAGCAAGGGAAAGGGTAAGGGTAAGGGTAAGGGTAAGGGTAAGGGTAAGGGTTAGGCTAAAGGTAAGGGTAAGCCTAAGGGTAAAAGCAAGGGTAAGGGTAAGGGTAAGGGTAAGGGTAAGGGTAAGGGTAAGGGTAAGGGTAAGGGTAAGGGTAAGGGTAAGGGTAAGGGTAAAGGTAAGGGTAAGCCTAAGGGTCAAAGCAAGGGTAAGGGTAAGGGTAAGGGTAAGGGTAAGGGTAAGGGTAAGGGTAAGCTTAAGGGTAAAAGCAAGGGTAAGGGTAAGGGTAAGGGTAAGGGTAAGGGTAAGGGTAAGGGTAAGGGTAAGGGTAAGGGTAAGGGTAAGGGTAAGCTTAAGGGTAAAAGCAAGGGTAAGGGTAAGGGTAAGGGTAAGGGTAAGGGTAAGGGTAAGGGTAAGGGTAAGCTTAAGGGTAAAAGCAAGGGAAAGGGTAAGGGTAAGGGTAAGGGTAAGGGTAAGGGTAAGGCTAAAGGTAAGGGTAAGCCTAAGGGTAAAAGCAAGGGTAAGGGTAAGGGTAAGGGTAAGGGTAAGGGTAAGGGTAAGGGTAAGGGTAAGGGTAAGGGTAAGGGTAAGGGTAAGGGTAAGGGTAAGGGTAAAGGTAAGGGTAAGGGTAAGCTTAAGGGTAAAAGCAAGGGTAAGGGTAAGGGTAAGAGTAAGGGTAAGGGTAAAAGCAAGGTTAAGGGTAAGGGTAAGGGTAAGGGTAAGGGTAAGGGTAAGGGTAAGGGTAAGGGTAAGGGTAAGGGTAAGCTTAAGGGTAAAAGCAAGGGTAAGGGTAAGGGTAAGGGTAAGGGTAAGGGTAAGGGTAAGGGTAAGGGTAAGGGTAAGGGTAAGGGTAAGGGTAAGCTTAAGGGTAAAAGCAAGGGTAAGGGTAAGGGTAAGGGTAAGGGTAAGGGTAAGGGTAAGGGTAATGGTAAGGGTAAAGGTAAGGGTAAGCCTAAGGGTAAAAGCAAGGGTAAGGGTAAGGGTAAGGGTAAGGTTAAGGGTAAGGGTTAGGGTAAGGGTAAGGGTAAGGGTAAGGGTAAGCTTAAGGGTAAAAGCAAGGGTAAGGGTGAGGGTAAGGGTAAGGGTAAGGGTAAGCTTAAGGGTAAAAGCAAGGGTAAGGGTAAGGGTAAGGGTAAGGGTAAGGGTAAGGGTAAGGGTAAGCTTAAGGGTAAGGGTAAGGGTAAGGGTAAGGGTAAGCTTAAGGGTAAAAGCAAGGGAAAGGGTCAGGGTAAGGGTAAGTGTAAGGGTAAGGGTAAGGGTAAGGGTAAGGGTGAGCTTAAGGGTAAAAGCAAGGGTAAGGGTAAGGTTAAGGGTAAGGGTAAGGGTAAGGGTAAGGGTAAGGGTTAGCTTAAGGGTAAAAGCAAGGGTAAGGGTAAGGGTAAGGGTAAGGGTAAGGGTAAGGGTAAGGGTAAGGGTAAAAGTAAGGGTAAGCCTAAGGGTAAAAGCAAGGGTAAGGGTAAGGGTAAGGGTAAGGGTAAGAGTAAGGGTAAGGGTAAGGGTAAGGGTAAGCTTAAGGGTAAAAGCAAGGGTAAGGGTAAGGGTAAGGGTAAGGGTAAGGGTAAGCCTAAGGGTAAAAGCAAGGATAAGGGTAAGGGTAAGGGTAAGGGTAAGGGTAAGCTTAAGGGTAAAAGCAAGGGTAAGGGTAAGGGTAAGGGTAAGGGTAAGGGTAAAAGCAAGGGTGAGGGTAAGGGTAAGGGTAAGGGTAAGGGTAAGGGTAAGGCTAAGGGTAAGGGTAAGCTTAAGGGTAAAAACAAGGGTAAGGGTAAGGGTAAGGGTAAGGGTAAGGGTAAGGGTAAGGGTAAGGGTAAGGGTAAGCTTAAGGGTAAAAGCAAGCGTAAGGGTAAGGGTAAGGGTAAGGGTAAGGGTAAAGGTAAGGGTAAGGGTAAGGGAAAGGGTAAGGGTAAGCCTAAGGGTAAAAGCAAGGGTGAGGGTAAGGGTAAGGGTAAGGGTAAGGGTAAGCTTAAGGGTAAAAGCAAGAGTAAGGGTAAGGGTAAGGGTAAGGGTAAGGGTAAGCTTAAGGGTAAAAGCAAGGGTAAGGGTAAAGGTAAGGGTAAGGGTAAGGGTAAGGGTAAGGGTAAGGGTAAGGGTAAGGGTAAGGGTAAGGGTAAAGGTAAGGGTAAGCCTAAGGGTAAAAGCAAGGGTAAGGGTAAGGGTAAGGGTAAGGGTAAGGGTAAGGGTAAGGTTAAGGGTAAGGGTAAGGGTGAGCTTAAGGGTAAAAGCAAGGGTAAGGGTAAGGGTAAGGGTAAGGGTAAGGGTAAGGGTTAGGGTAAGGGTAAGGGTAAGGGTAAGGGTAAGGGTAAGGGTAAGGGTAAGGGTAAGGGTAAGGGTAAGGGTAAGGGTAAGGGTAAGGGTAAGGGTAAGGGTAAGTGTAAGCTTAAGGGTAAAAGCAAGGGTAAGGGTAAGGGAAAGGGTAAGGGTAAGCCTAAGGGTAAAAGCAAGGGTAAGGGTAAGGGTAAGGGTAAGGGTAAGGGTAAGCTTAAGGGTAAAAGCAAGAGTAAGGGTAAGGGTAAGGGTAAGGGTAAGGGTAAGGGTAAGCTTAAGGGTAAAAGCAAGGGTAAGGGTAAAGGTAAGGGTAAGGGTAAGGGTAAGGGTAAGGGTAAGGGTAAGGGTAAGCTTAAGGGTAAAAGCAAGGGTAAGGGTCAGGGTAAGGGTAAGTGTAAGGGTAAGGGTAAGGGTAAGGGTAAGGGTGAGCTTAAGGGTAAAAGCAAGGGTAAGGGTAAGGTTAAGGGTAAGGGTAAGGGTAAGGGTAAGGGTAAGGGTTAGCTTAAGGGTAAAAGCAAGGGTAAGGGTAAGGGTAAGGGAAAGGGTAAGGGTAAGGGTAAGGGTAAAAGTAAGGGTAAGCCTAAGGGTAAAAGCAAGGGTAAGGGTAAGGGTAAGGGTAAGGGTAAGAGTAAGGGTAAGGGTAAGGGTAAGGGTAAGCTCAAGGGTAAAAGCAAGGGTAAGGGTAAGGGTAAGGGTAAGGGTAAGGGTAAGCCTAAGGGTAAAAGCAAGGATAAGGGTAAGGGTAAGGGTAAGGGTAAGGGTAAGCTTAAGGGTAAAAGCAAGGGTAAGGGTAAGGGTAAGGGTAAGGGTAAGGGTAAAAGCAAGGGTGAGGGTAAGGGTAAGGGTAAGGGTAAGGGTAAGGGTAAGGCTAAGGGTAAGGGTAAGCTTAAGGGTAAAAACAAGGGTAAGGGTAAGGGTAAGGGTAAGGGTAAGGGTAAGGGTAAGGGTAAGGGTAAGGGTAAGGGTAAGGGTAAGCTTAAGGGTAAAAGCAAGCGTAAGGGTAAGGGTAAGGGTAAGGGTAAGGGTAAAGGTAAGGGTAAGGGTAAGGGAAAGGGTAAGGGTAAGCCTAAGGGTAAAAGCAAGGGTGAGGGTAAGGGTAAGGGTAAGGGTAAGGGTAAGCTTAAGGGTAAAAGCAAGAGTAAGGGTAAGGGTAAGGGTAAGGGTAAGGGTAAGCTTAAGGGTAAAAGCAAGGGTAAGGGTAAAGGTAAGGGTAAGGGTAAGGGTAAGGGTAAGGGTAAGGGTAAGGGTAAGGGTAAGGGTAAGGGTAAGGGTAAAGGTAAGGGTAAGCCTAAGGGTAAAAGCAAGGGTAAGGGTAAGGGTAAGGGTAAGGGTAAGGGTAAGGGTAAGGTTAAGGGTAAGGGTAAGGGTGAGCTTAAGGGTAAAAGCAAGGGTAAGGGTAAGGGTAAGGGTAAGGGAAAGGGTAAGGGTTAGGGTAAGGGTAAGGGTAAGGGTAAGGGTAAGGGTAAGGGTAAGGGTAAGGGTAAGGGTAAGGGTAAGGGTAAGGGTAAGGGTAAGGGTAAGGGTAAGTGTAAGCTTAAGGGTAAAAGCAAGGGTAAGGGTAAGGGAAAGGGTAAGGGTAAGCCTAAGGGTAAAAGCAAGGGTAAGGGTAAGGGTAAGGGTAAGGGTAAGGGTAAGCTTAAGGGTAAAAGCAAGAGTAAGGGTAAGGGTAAGGGTAAGGGTAAGGGTAAGGGTAAGGGTAAGCTTAAGGGTAAAAGCAAGGGTAAGGGTAAAGGTAAGGGTAAGGGTAAGGGTAAGGGTAAGGGTAAGGGTAAGGGTAAGGGTAAGGGTAAGGGTAAGGGTAAAGGTAAGGGTAAGCCTAAGGGTAAAAGCAAGGGTAAGGGTAAGGGTAAGGGTAAGGGTAAGGTTAAGGGTAAGGGTAAGGGTAAGCTTAAGGGTAAAAGCAAGGGTAAGGGTAAGGGTAAGGGTAAGGGTAAGGGTAAGGGTAAGGGTAAGGGTAAGGGTAAGGGTAAGGGTAAGGGTAAGGGTAAGGGTAAGGGTAAGCTTAAGGGTAAGGGTAAGGGTAAGGGTAAGGGTAAGCTTAAGGGTAAAAGCAAGGGTAAGGGTAAGGGTAAGGGTAAGGGTAAGCTTAAGGGTAAAAGCAAGGGTAAGGGTAAGGGTAAGGGTAAGGGTAAGGGTAAGGGTAAGGGTAAGGGTAAGGGTAAGGGTAAGGGTAAGGGTAAGGGTAAGCTTAAGGGTAAGGGTAAGGGTAAGGGTGAGGGTAAGCTTAAGGGTAAAAGCAAGGGTAAGGGTAAGGGTAAGGGTAAGGGTAAGGGTAAGGGTAAGCTTAAGGGTAAGGGTAAGGGTAAGGGTAAGGGTAAGCTTAAGGGTAAAAGCAAGGGTAAGGGTAAGGGTGAGGGTAAAGGTGAGGGTAAGGGTAAGGGTAAGCTTAAGGGTAAGGGTAAGGGTAAGGGTAAGGGTAAGCTTAAGGGTAAAAGCAAGGGTAAGGGTAAGGGTAAGGGTAAGGGTAAGGGTAAGGGTTAGGGTAAGGGTAAGGGTAAGGGTAAGGGTAAGGGTAAGGGTAAGGGAAAGCTTAAGGGTAAGGGTAAGGGTAAGGGTAAGGGTAAGCTTAAGGGTAAAAGCAAGGGTAAGGGTAAGGGTAAGGGTAAGGGTAAGGGTAAGCTTAAGGGTAAAAGCAAGGGTAAGGGTAAGGGTAAGGGTAAGGGTAAGGGTAAGGGTAAGGGTAAGGGTAAGGGTAAGGGTAAGGGTAAGGGTAAGGGTAAGGGTAAGCTTAAGGGTAAGGGTAAGGGTAAGGGTAAGGGTAAGCTTAAGGGTAAAAGCAAGGGTAAGGGTAAGGGTAAGGGTAAGGGTAAGGGTAAAGGTAAGGGTAAGCCTAAGGGTAAAAGCAAGGATAAGGGTAAGGGTAAGGGTAAGGGTAAGGGTAAGGGTAAGGGTAAGGGTAAGGGTAAGGGTAAGCTTAAGGGTAAAAGCAAGGGTAAGGGTAAGGGTAAGGGTAAGGGTAAGGGTAAGGGTAAGGGTAAGGGTAAGGGTAAGGGTAAGGATAAGGGTAAGCTTAAGGGTAAAAGCAAGGGTAAGGGTAAGGGTAAGGGTAAGGGTAAGGGTAAGGGTAAGGGTAAGCTTAAGGGTAAAAGCAAGGGTAAGGGTAAGGGTAAAGGTAAGGGTAAGCCTAAGGGTAAAAGCAAGGGTAAGGTTAAGGGTAAGGGTAAGGGTAAGGGTAAGGGTAAGGGTAAGGGTAAGGGTAAGGGTAAGGGTAAGAGTAAGGGTAAGGGTAAGGGTAAGCTTAAGGGTAAGGGTAAGCGTAAGGGTAAGGGTAAGGGTAAGGGTAAGCCTAAGGGTAAAAGCAAGGGTAAGGGTAAGGGTAAGGGTAAGGGTAAGGGTAAGCTTAAGGGTAAAAGCAAGGGTAAGGGTAAGGGTAAGGGTAAGGGTAAGGGTAAGGGTAAGGGTAAGCTTAAGGGTAAAAGCAAGGGTAAGGGTAAGGGTAAGGGTAAGGGTAAGGGTAAGGGTAAGGGTAAGGGTAAAGGTAAGGGTAAGCCTAAGGGTAAAAGCAAGGGTAAGGGTAAGGGTAAGGGTAAGGGTAAGGGTAAGGGTAAGGGTAAGGGTAAGCTTAAGGGTAAAAGCAAGGGTAAGGGTAAGGGTAAGGGTAAGGGTAAGGGTAAGGGTAAGGGTAAGGGTAAGGGTGAGCTTAAGGGTAAAAGCAAGGGTAAGGGTAAAGGTAAGGGTAAGGGTAAGGGTAAGGGTAAGGGTAAGGGTAAGGGTAAGGGTAAGGGTAAGGGTAAAGGTAAGGGTAAGGGTAAGGGTAAGTGTAAGGGTAAGGGTAAGGGTAAGCTTAAGGGTAAAAGCAAGGGTAAGGGTTAGGGTAAGGGTAAGGGTAAGGGTAAGGGTAAGGGTAAGGGTAAGCTTAAGGGTAAAAGCAAGGGTAAGGGTAAGGGTAAGGGTAAGGGTAAGGGTAAGGGTAAGGGTAAGGGTAAGGGTAAGAGTAAGGGTAAGGGTAAGCTTAAGGGTAAAAGCAAGGGTAAGGGTAAGGGTAAGGGTAAGGGTAAGGGTTATGGTAAGGGTAAAGGTAAGGGTAAGCCTAAGGGTAAAAGCAAGGGTAAGGGTAAGGGTAAGGGTAAGGGTAAGGGTAAGGGTAAGGGTAAGGGTAAGGGTAAGGGTAAGAGTAAGGGTAAGGGTAAGGGTAAGCTTAAAGGTAAAAGCAAGGGTAAGGGTAAGGGTAAGGGTGCGCCTAAGGGTAAAAGCAAGGGTGAGGGTAAGGGTAAGGGTATGGGTAAGGGTAAGCTTAAGGGTAAAAGCAAGGGTAAGGGTAAGGGTAAGGGTAAGGGTAAGGGTAAGGGTTAGGGTAAGCTTAAGGGTAAAAGCAAGGGTATGGGTAAGGGTAAGGGTAAGGGTAAGGGTAAGGGTAAGGGTAAGGGTAAGGGTAAGGGTAAGGGTAAAGGTAAGGGTAAGCCTAAGGGTAAAAGCAAGGGTAAGGGTAAGGGTAAGGGTATGGGTAAGGGTAAGGGTAAGGGTAAGGGTAAGGGTAAGGGTAAGGGTAAGGGTAAGGGTAAGCTTAAGGGTAAAAGCAAGGGTAAGGGTAAGGGTAAGGGTAAGGGTAAGGGTAAGGGTAAGGGTAAGGGTAAGGGTAAGGGTAAGGGTAAGGGTAAGGGTAAGGGTAAGGGTAAGGGTAAGGGTGAGGGTAAGGGTAAGGGTAAGGGTAAGGGTAAGGGTAAGGGTAAGGGTAAGCTAAAGGGTAAAAGCAAGGGTAAGGGTTAGGGTAAGGGTAAGGGTAAGGGTAAGGGTAAGGGTAAGCTTAAGGGTAAAAGCAAGGGTAAGGGTAAGGGTAAGGGTAAGGGTAAGGGTAAGGGTAAGGGTAAGGGTAAGGGTAAGGGTAAGGGTAAGGGTAAGCTTAAGGGTAAAAGCAAGGGTAAGGGTAAGGGTAAGGGTAAGGGTAAGGGTAAGGGTAAGGGTAAGGGTAAGGGTAAGGGTAAGGGTAAGGGTAAGGGTAAGGGTAAGGGTAAGGGTAAGGGTAAGGGTAAGGGTAAGGGTAAGGGTAAGGGTAAGGTTAAGGGTAAGGGTAAGGGTAAGCTAAAGGGTAAAGGCAAGGGTAAGGGTTAGGGTAAGGGTAAGGGTAAGGGTGAGGGTAAGGGTAAGCTTAAGGGTAAAAGCAAGGGTAAGGGTAAGGGTAAGGGTAAGGGTAAGGGTAAGGGTAAGGGTAAGGGTAAGGGTAAGGGTAAGGGTAAGGGTAAGGGTAAGGGTAAGGGTAAGGGTAAAGGTAAGGGTAAGCCTAAGGGTAAAAGCAAGGGTAAGGGTAAGGGTAAGGGTAAGGGTAAGGGTTAGGGTAAGGGTAAGGGTAAGGGTAAGGGTAAGGGTAAGCTTAAGGGTATAAGCAAGGGTAAGGGTAAGGGTAAGGGTGAGGGTAAGGGTAAGGGTAAGGGTAAGGGTAAGGGTAAGCTTAAGGGTAAAAGCAAGGGTAAGGGTAAGGGTAAGGGTAAGGGTAAGGGTAAGGGTAAGGGTAAGCTTAAGGGTAAAAGCAAGGGTAAGGGTAAGGGTAAGGATAAGGGTAAGGGTAAGGGTAAGGGTAAGGGTAAGGGTAAGGGTAAAGGTAAGGGTAAGCCTAAGGGTAAAAGCAAGGGTAAGGGTGAGGGTAAGGGTAAGGGTAAGGGTAAGGGTAAGGGTAAGGGTAAGGGTAAGGGTAAGGGTAAGTGTAAGGGTAAGCTTAAGGGTAATAGCAAGGGTAAGGGTAAGGGTAAGGGTAAGGGTAAGCCTAAGAGTAAAAGCAAGGGTAAGGGTAAGGGTAAGGGTAAGGGTAAGGGTAAGCTTAAGGGTAAAAGCAAGGGTAAGGGTAAGGGTAAGGGTAAGGGTAAGGGTAAGCTTAAGGGTAAAAGCAAGGGTAACGGTAAGGGTAAGGGTAAGGGTAAGGGTAAGGGTAAGGGTAAAGGTAAGGGTAAGCCTAAGGGTAAAAGCAAGGGTAAGGGTAAGGGTAAGGGTAAGGGTAAGGGTAAGGGTAAGGGTAAGGGTAAGGGTAAGGGTAAGGGTAAGGGTAAGGGTAAGGGTAAGGGTAAGGGTAAGGGTAAGGGTAAGGGTAAGGGTAAGGGTAAGCTTAAGGGTAAAAGCAAGGGTAAGGGTAAGGGTAAGGGTAAGGGTAAGGGTAAGGGTAAGGGTAAGCTTAAGGGTAAAAGCAAGGGTAAGGGTAATGGTAAGGGTAAGGGTAAGGGTAAGGGTAAGGGTAAGGGTAAGGGTAAGGGTAAGGGTAAGCTTAAGGGTAAAAGCAAGGGTAAGGGTAAGGGTAAGGGTAAGGGTAAGCTTAAGGGTAAAAGCAAGGGTAAGGGTAAGGGTAAGGGTAAGGGTAAGGGTAAGGGTAAAGGTAAGGGTAAGCCTAAGGGTAAAAGCAAGGGTAAGGGTAAGGGTAAGGGTAAGGGTAAGGGTAAGGGTAAGGGTAAGGGTAAGGGTAAGGGTAAGGGTAAGGGTAAGGGTAAGGGTAAGGGTAAGGGTAAGCTTAAGGGTAAAAGCAAGGGTGAGGGTAAGGGTAAGGGTAAGGGTAAGGGTAAGGGTAAGGGTAAGGGTAAGGGTAAGGGTAAGGGTAAGGGTCAGGGTAAGGGTAAGGGTAAGGGTAAGGGTAAGCCTAAGGGTAAAAGCAAGGGTAAGGGTAAGGGTAAGGGTGAGGGTAAGCTTAAGGGTAAAAGCAAGGGTAAGGGTAAGGGTAAGGGTAAGGGTAAGGGTAAGGGTAAGCTTAAGGGTAAAAGCAAGGGTAAGGGTAAGGGTAAGGGTAAGGGTAAGTGTAAGGGTAAGGGTAAAGGTAAGGGTAAGCCTAAGGGTAAAAGCAAGGGTATGGGTAAGGGTAAAGGTAAGGGTAAGGGTAAGGGTAAGGGTAAGGGTAAGGGTAAGGGTAAGGGTAAGGGTAAGCTTAAGGGTAAAAGCAAGGGTAAGGGTAAGGGTAAGGGTAAGGGTGAGGGTAAGGGTAAGGGTAAGGGTAAGGGTAAGGGTAAGCTTAAGGGTAAAAGCAAGGGTAAGGGTAAGGGTAAGGGTAAGGGTAAGGGTAAGGGTAAGGGTAAGGATAAGGGTAAGGGTAAGGGTAAGGGTAAGGGTAAGGGTAAGCTTAAGGGTAAAAGCAAGGGTAAGGGTAAGGGTAAGGGTAAAGGTAAGGGTAAGGGTAAGGGTAAGGGTAAGGTTAAGGGTAAGGGTAAGGGTAAGCTTAAGGGTAAAAGCAAGGGTAAGGGTAAGGGTAAGGGTAAGGGTAAGGGTAAGGGTAAGGGTAAGGGTAAGCCTAAGGGTAAAAGCAAGGGTAATGGTAAGGGTAAAAGCAAGGGTAAGGGTAAGGGTAAGGGTAAGGGTAAGGGTAAGGGTAAGGGTAAGGGTAAGGGTAAGGGTAAGGGTAAGGGTAAGCTTAAGGGTAAAAGCAAGGGTAAGGGTAAGGGTAAGGGTAAGGGTAAGGGTAAGTGTAAGCTTAAGGGTAAAAGCAAGGGTAAGGGTAAGGGTAAGGGTAAAGGTAAGGGTAAGCCTTAGGGTAAAAGCAAGGGTAAGGGTAAGGGTAAGGGTAAGGGTAAGGGTAAGGGTAAGGGTAAGGGTAAGCTTAAGGGTAAAAGCAAGGGTAAGGGTAAGGGTAAGGGTAAGGGTAAGGGTAAGGGTAAGGGTAAGGGTAAGGGTAAGGGTAAGGGTAAGGGTAAGGGTAAGGGTAAGGGTAAGCTTAAGGGTAAAAGCAAGGGTAAGGGTTAGGGTAAGGGTAAGGGTAAGGGTAAGGGTAAGGGTAAGGGTAAGGGTAAGGGTAAGCTTAAGGGTAAAAGCAAGGGTAAGGGTTAGGGTAAGGGTAAGGGTAAGGGTAAGGGTAAGCTTGAGGGTAAAAGCAAGGGTAAGGGTAAGGGTAAGGGTAAGGGTAAAGGTAAGGGTAAGCCTAAGGGTAAAAGCAAGGGTAAGGGTAAGGGTAAGGGTAAGGGTAAGGGTAAGGGTAAGGGTAAGGGTAAGCTTAAGGGTATAAGCAAGGGTAAGGGTAAGGTTAAGGGTGAGAGTAAGGGTAAGGGTAAGGGTAAGCTTAAGGGTAAAAGCAAGGGTAAGGGTAAGGGTAAGGGTAAGGGTAAGGGTAAGGGTAAGGGTAAGGGTAAGCTTAAGGGTAAAAGCAAGGGTAAGGGTAAGGGTAAGGGTAAGGGTAAGGGTAAGGGTAAGGGTAAGGGTAAGGGTAAGGGTAAGGGTAAGGGTAAGGGTAAGGGTAAGGGTAAGGGTAAAGGTTAGGGTAAGCCTAAGGGTAAAAGCAAGGGTAAGGGTAAAGGTAAGGGTAAGGGTAAGGGTAAGGGTAAGGGTAAGGGTAAGGGTAAGGGTAAGGGTAAGGGTAAGCTTAAGGGTAAAAGGAAGGGTAAGGGTAAGGGTAAGGGTAAGGGTAAGCCTAAGGGTAAAACAAGGGTAAGGGTAAGGGTAAGGGTAAGCTTAAGGGTAAAAGCAAGGGTAAGGGTAAGGGTAAGGGTGAGGGTAAGGGTAAGCTTAAGGGTTAAAGCAAGGGTAAGGGTAAGGGTAAGGGTAAGGGTAAGGGTAAGGGTAAGGGTAAGGGTAAAGGTAAGGGTAAGCCTAAGGGTAAAAGCAAGGGTAAGGGTAAGGGTGAGGGTAAGGGTAAGGGTAAGGGTAAGGGTAAGGGTAAGGGTAAGGGTAAGGGTAAGGGTAAGGGTAAGGGTAAGGGTAAGGGTAAGGGTAAGCTTAAGGGTAAAAGCAAGGGTAAGGGTAAGGGTAAGGGTAAGGGTAAGGGTAAGGGTAAGGGTAAGGGTAAGGGTAAGGGTAAGCTTAAGGGTAAAAGCAAGGGTAAGGGTAAGGGTAAGGGTGAGGGTAAGGGTAAGGGTGAGGGTAAGGGTAAGCTTAAGGGTAAAAGCAAGGGTAAGGGTAAGGGTAAAGGTAAGGGTAAGGGTAAGGGTAAGGGTAAGGGTAAGCTTAAGGGTAAAAGCAAGGGTAAGGGTAAGGGTAAGGGTAAGGGTAAGGGTAAGGGTAAGGGTAAGGGTAAGGGTAAGGGTAAGCTTAAGGGTAAGGGTAAGGGTAAGGGTAAAGGTAAGGGTAAGCCTAAGGGTAAAAGCAAGGGTAAGGGTAAGGGTTAGGGTAAGGGTAAGGGTAAGGGTAAGGGTAAGGGTAAGGGTAAGTGTAAGGGTAAGGGTAAGGGTAAGCTTAAGGGTAAAAGCAAGGGTAAGGGTAAGGGTAAGGGTAAGGGTAAGGGTAAGGGTAAGGGTAAGGGTAAGGGTAAGGGTAAGGGTAAGCTTAAGGGTAAAAGCAAGGGTAAGGGTAAGGGTAAGGGTAAGGGTAAGGGTAAGGGTAAGCTTAAGGGTAAAAGCAAGGGTAAGGGTAAGGGTAAGGGTAAGGGTAAGGGTAAGGGTAAAGGTAAGGGTAAGCCTAAGGGTAAAAGCAAGGGTAAGGGTAAGGGTAAGGGTAAGGGTAAGGGTAAGGGTAAGGGTAAGGGTAAGGGTAAGGGTAAGGGTAAGGGTAAGGGTAAGGGTAAGGGTAAGGGTAAGCTTAAGGGTAAAAGCAAGGGTAAGGGTAAGGGTAAGGGTAAGGTTAAGGGTAAGGGTAAGGGTAAGGGTAAGGGTAAGGGTAAGGGTAAGGGTAAGGGTAAGGGTAAGGGTAAGGGTAAGGGTAAGGGTAAGGGTAAGGGTAAGGGTAAGGGTAAGCTTAAGGGTAAAAGCAAGGGTGAGGGTAAGGGTAAGGGTAAGGGTAAGGGTAAGGGTAAGGGTAAGGGTAAGGGTAAGGGTAAGGGTAAGGGTGAGCTTAAGGGTAAAAGCAAGGGTAAGGGTAAGGGTAAGGGTAAGGGTAAGGGTAAGGGTAAGGGTAAGGGTAAGGGTAAAGGTAAGGGTAAGCCTAAGGGTAAAAGCAAGGGTTAGGGTAAGGGTAAGGGTAAGGGTAAGGGTAAGGGTAAGCTTAAGGGTAAAAGCAAGGGTAAGGGTAAGGGTAAGGGTAAGGGTAAGGGTAAGGGTAAGGGTAAGGGTAAGGGTAAGGGTAAGGGTAAGCTTAAGGGTAAGGATAAGGGTAAGGGTAAAAGCAAGGGTAAGGGTAAGGGTAAGGGTAAGGGTAAGGGTAAGCTTAAGGGTAAAAGCAAGGGTAAGGGTAAGGGTAAGGGTAAGGGTAAGGGTAAGGGTAAGGGTAAGGGTAAGGGTAAGCTTAAGGGTAAGGGTAAGGGTAAGGGTAAGGGTAAGCTTAAGGGTAAAAGCAAGGGTAAGGGTAAGGGTAAGGGTAAGGGTAAGGGTAAGGGTAAGGGTAAGGGTAAGGGTAAGGGTAAGGGTAAGGGTAAGCTTAAGGGTAAAAGCAAGGGTAAGGGTAAGGGTAAGGGTAAGGGTAAGGGTAAGGGTAAGGGTAAGTGTAAGGGTAAGGGTAAGGGTAAGGGTAAGCTTAAGGGTAAAAGCAAGGGTAAGGGTAAGGGTAAGGGTAAGGGTAAGGGTAAGGGTAAGGGTAAGGGTAAAGGTAAGGGTAAGCCTGAGGGTAAAAGCAAGGGTAAGGGTAAGGGTAAGGGTAAGGGTAAGGGTAAGAGTAAGGGTAAGGGTAAGGGTAAGGGTAAGCTTAAGGGTAAAAGCAAGGGTAAGGGTAAGGGTAAGGGTAAGGGTAAGCCTTAGGGTAAAAGCAAGGGTAAGGGTAAGGGTAAGGGTAAGGGTAAGGGTAAGCTTAAGGGTAAAAGCAAGGGTAAGGGTAAGGGTAAGGGTAAGGTTAAGGGTAAGGGTAAGGGTAAGCTTAAGGGTAAAAGCAAGGGTGAGGGTAAGGGTGAGGGTAAGGGTAAGGGTAAGGGTAAGGGTAAGGGTAAGCTTAAGGGTAAAAGCAAGGGTAAGGGTAAGGGTAAGGGTAAGGGTAAGGGTAAGGGTAAGGGTAAGGGTAAAGGTAAGGGTAAGGGTAAGGGTAAGGGTAAGGGTAAGGGTAAGGGTAAGGGTAAGGGTAAGGGTAAGGGTAAGGGTAAGGGTAAGGGTAAGCTTAAGGGTAAAAGCAAGGGTAAGGGTAAGGTTAAGGGTAAGGGTAAGCCTAAGGATAAAAGCAAGGGTAAGGGTAAGGGTAAGGGTAAGGGTAAGGGTAAGCTTAAAGGTAAAAGCAAGGGTAAGGGTAAGGGTAAGGAAAAGGGTAAGGGTAAGGGTAAGGGTAAGCTTAAGGGTAAAAGCAAGGGTAAGGGTAAGGGTAAGGGTAAATTTAAGGGTAAGGGTAAGGGTAAGGGTAAGGGTAAAGGTAAGGGTAAGCCTAAGGGTAAAAGCAAGGGTAAGGGTAAGGGTAAGGGTAAGGGTAAGGGTAAGGGTAAGGGTAAGGGTAAGGGTAAGGGTAAGCTTAAGGGTAAAAGCAAGGGTAAGGGTAAGGGTAAGGGTAAGGGTAAGGGTAAGGGTAAGGGTAAAGGTAAGGGTAAGCCTAAGGGTAAAAGCAAGGGTAAGGGTAAGGGTAAGGGTAAGGGTAAGGGTAAGGGTAAGGGTAAGGGTAAGGGTAAGGGTAAGGGTAAGCTTAAGGGTAAAAGCAAGGGTAAATGTAAGGGTAAGGGTAAGGGTAAGGGTAAGGGTAAGGGTAAAGGTAAGGGTAAGCCTAAGGGTAAAAGCAAGGGTAAGGGTAAGGGTAAGGGTAAGGGTAAGGGTAAGGGTAAGGGTAAGGGTAAGAGTAAGGGTAAGGGTAAGGGTAAGGGTAAGCTTAAGGGTAAAAGCAAGGGTAAGGGTAAGGGTAAGGGTAAGGGTAAGGGTAAGGGTAAGGGTAAGGGTAAAGGTAAGGGTAAGCCTAAGGGTAAAAGCAAGGGTAAGGGTAAGGGTAAGGGTAAGGGTAAGGGTAAGGGTAAGGGTAAGGGTAAGGGTAAGGGTAAGGGTAAGGGTAAGGGTAAGGGTAAGGGTAAGCTTAAGGGTAAAAGCAAGGGTAAGGGTAAGGGTAAGGGTAAGGGTAAAGGTAAGGGTAAGGGTAAGGGTAAGGGTAAGGGTAAGGGTAAGCTTAAGGGTAAAAGCAAGGGTAAGGGTAAGGGTAAGGGTAAGGGTAAGGGTAAGGGTAAAGGTAAGGGTAAGCCTAAGGGTAAAAGCAAGGGTAAGGGTAAGGGTTAGGGTAAGGGTAAGGGTAAGGGTAAGGGTAAGGGTAAGGGTAAGGGTAAGGGTAAGGGTAGGGGTAAGTGTAAGGGTAAGGGTAAGGGTAAGCTTAAGGGTGAAAGCAAGGGTAAGGGTAAGGGTAAGGGTAAGGGTAAGGGTAAGGGTAAGGGTAAGGGTAAGGGTAAAGGTAAGGGTAAGCCTAAGGGTAAAAGCAAGGGTAAGGGTAAGGGTTAGGGTAAGGGTAAGGGTAAGGGTAAGGGTAAGGGTAAGGGTAAGGGTAAGTGTAAGGGTAAGGGTAAGGGTAAGCTTAAGGGTAAAAGCAAGGGTAAGGGTAAGGGTAAGGGTAAGGGTAAGGGTAAGGGTAAGGGTAAGGGTAAGGGTAAGGGTAAGGGTAAGCTTAAGGGTAAGGGTAAGGGTAAGGGTAAGGGTAAGCCTAAGGGTAAAAGCAAGGGTAAGGGTAAGGGTAAGGGTAAGGGTAAGGGTAAGCTTAAGGGTAAAAGCAAGGGTAAGGGTAAGGGTAAGGGTAAGGGTAAGGGTAAGCTTAAGGGTAAAAGCAAGGGTAAGGGTAAGGGTAAGGGTAAGGGTAAGGGTAAGGGTAAGGGTAAGGGTAAGGGTAAGGGTAAAGGTAAGGGTAAGCCTAAGGGTAAAAGCAAGGGTAAGGGTAAGGGTAAGGGTAAGGGTAAGGGTAAGGGTGAGGGTAAGGGTAAGGGTAAGGGTAAGGGTAAGGGTAAGCTTAAGGGTAAAAGCAAGGGTAAGGGTAAGGGTAAGGGTAAGGGTAAGGTTAAGGGTAAGGGTAAGGGTAAGGGTAAGGGTAAGGGTAAGGGTAAGGGTAAGGGTAAGGGTAAGTGTAAGGGTAAGGGTAAGCTTAAGGGTAAAAGCAAGGGTGAGGGTAAGGGTAAGGGTAAGGGTAAGGGTAAGGGTAAGGGTAAGGGTAAGGGTAAGGGTGAGCTTAAGGGTAAAAGCAAGGGTAAGGGTAAGGGTAAGGGTAAGGGTAAGGGTAAGGGTAAGGGTAAGGGTAAGGGTAAGGGTAAAGGTAAGGGTAAGCCTAAGGGTAAAAGCAAGGGTTAGGGTAAGGGTAAGGGTAAGGGTAAGGGTAAGGGTAAGCTTAAGGGTAAAAGCAAGGGTAAGGGTAAGGGTAAGGGTAAGGGTAAGGGTAAGGGTAAGGGTAAGGGTAAGGGTAAGGGTAAGCTTAAGGGTAAGGATAAGGGTAAGGGTAAAAGCAAGGGTAAGGGTAAGGGTAAGGGTAAGGGTAAGGGTAAGGGTAAGCTTAAGGGTAAAAGCAAGGGTAAGGGTAAGGGTAAGGGTAAGGGTAAGGGTAAGCTTAAGGGTAAGGGTAAGGGTAAGGGTAAGCTTAAGGGTAAAAGCAAGGGTAAGGGTAAGGGTAAGGGTAAGGGTAAGGGTAAGGGTAAGGGTAAGGGTAAGGGTAAGGGTAAGGGTAAGGGTAAGCTTAAGGGTAAAAGCAAGGGTAAGGGTAAGGGTAAGGGTAAGGGTAAGGGTAAGGGTAAGGGTAAGGGTAAGGGTAAGGGTAAGGGTAAGGGTAAGCTTAAGGGTAAAAGCAAGGGTAAGGGTAAGGGTAAGGGTAAGGGTAAGGGTAAGGGTAAGGGTAAAGGTAAGGGTAAGCCTGAGGGTAAAAGCAAGGGTAAGGGTAAGGGTAAGGGTAAGGGTAAGGGTAAGAGTAAGGGTAAGGGTAAGGGTAAGGGTAAGCTTAAGGGTAAAAGCAAGGGTAAGGGTAAGGGTAAGGGTAAGGGTAAGCCTAAGGGTAAAAGCAAGGGTAAGGGTAAGGGTAAGGGTAAGGGTAAGGGTAAGCTTAAGGGTAAAAGCAAGGGTAAGGGTAAGGGTAAGGGTAAGGTTAAGGGTAAGGGTAAGGGTAAGCTTAAGGGTAAAAGCAAGGGTGAGGGTAAGGGTGAGGGTAAGGGTAAGGGTAAGGGTAAGGGTAAGGGTAAGGGTAAGGGTAAGGGTAAGCTCAAGGGTAAAAGCAAGGGTAAGGGTAAGGGTAAGGGTAAGGGTAAGGGTAAGGGTAAGGGTAAGGGTAAGGGTAAGGGTAAGGGTAAAGGTAAGGGTAAGGGTAAGGGTAAGGGTAAGGGTTAGGGTAAGGGTAAGGGTAAGGGTAAGGGTAAGGGTAAGGGTAAGGGTAAGGGTAAGGGTAAGCTTAAGGGTAAAAGCAAGGGTAAGGGTAAGGTTAAGGGTAAGGGTAAGCCTAAGGATAAAAGCAAGGGTAAGGGTAAGGGTAAGGGTAAGGGTAAGGGTAAGCTTAAAGGTAAAAGCAAGGGTAAGGGTAAGGGTAAGGGAAAGGGTAAGGGTAAGGGTAAGCTTAAGGGTAAAAGCAAGGGTAAGGGTAAGGGTAAGGGTAAGGGTAAGGGTAAGGGTAAGGGTAAGGGTAAGGGTAAAGGTAAGGGTAAGCCTAAGGGTAAAAGCAAGGGTAAGGGTAAGGGTAAGGGTAAGGGTAAGGGTAAGGGTAAGGGTAAGGGTAAGGGTAAGGGTAAGCTTAAGGGTAAAAGCAAGGGTAAGGGTAAGGGTAAGGGTAAGGGTAAGGGTAAGGGTAAGGGTAAAGGTAAGGGTAAGCCTAAGGGTAAAAGCAAGGGTAAGGGTAAGGGTAAGGGTAAGGGTAAGGGTAAGGGTAAGGGTGAGGGTAAGGGTAAGGGTAAGGGTAAGGGTAAGGGTAAGCTTAAGGGTAAAAGCAAGGGTAAGGGTAAGGGTAAGGGTAAGGGTAAGGGTAAGGGTAAGGGCAAGCTTAAGGGTAAAAGCAAGGGTAAGGGTAAGGGTAAGGGTAAGGGTAAGGGTAAGGGTAAGGGTAAGGGTAAGGGTAAGGGTAAGGGTAAGGGTAAGGGTAAGGGTAAGGGTAAGGGTAAGGGTAAGGGTAAGCTTTAGGGTAAAAGCAAGGGTAAGGGTAAGGGTAAGGGTAAGGGTAAGGGTAAGGGTAAGCTAAAGGGTAAAAGCAAGGGTAAGGGTAAGGGTAAGGGTAAGGGTAAGGGTAAGGGTAAGGGTAAGGGTAAGGGTAAGGGTAAGGGTAAGGGTAAGGGTAAGGGTAAAGGTAAGGCTAAGCCTAAGGGTAAATGCAAGGGTAAGGGTAAGGGTAAGGGTAAGGGTAAGGGTAAGTGTAAGGGTAAGGGTAAGGGTAAGGGTAAGGGTAAGGGTAAGCTTAAGGGTAAAAGCAAGGGTAAGGGTAAGGGTAAGGGTAAGGGTAAGGGTAAGGGTAAGGGTAAGGTTAAGCTTAAGGGTAAGGAAAAGGGTAAGGGTAAGGGTAAGCTTAAGGGTAAAAGCAAGGGTAAGGGTAAGGGTAAGGGTAAGGGTAAGCTTAAGGGTAAAAGCAAGGGTAAGGGTAAGGGTAAGGGTAAGGGTAAGGGTAAGGGTAAGCTTAAGGGTAAAAGCAAGGGTGAGGGTAAGGGTAAGGGTAAGGGTAAAAGTAAGGGTAAGCCTAAGGGTAAAAGCAAGGGTAAGGGTAAGGGTAAGGGTAAAGGTAAGGGTAAGGGTAAGGGTAAGGGTAAGGGAAAGGGTAAGGGTAAGGGTAAGGGTAAGGGTAAGGGTGAGGGTAAGGGTAAGGGTAAGGGTAAGCTTAAGGGTAAAAGCAAGGGTAAGGGTAAGGGTAAGGGTAAGCCTTACCCTTACCCTTACCCTTACCCTTGCTTTTACCCTTAAGCTTACCCTCACCCTTACCCTTACCCTTACCTTTACCCTTACCCTTACCCTTGCTTTTACCCTTAGGCTTACCCTTACCCTTACCCTTACCCTTACCCTTGCTTTTACCCTTAAGCTTACCCTTATCCTTACCCTTACCCTTACCCTTACCCTTACCCTTACCCTTACCCTTACCCTTACCCTTACCCTTACCCTTACCCTTACCCTTACCCTTGCTTTTACCCTTAGGCTTACCCTTACCTTTACCCTTACCCTTACCCTTACCCTTACCCTTACCCTTACCCTTACCATTGCTTTTACCCTTAAGCTTACCCTTACCCTTACCCTTACCCTTACCCTTACCCTTACCCTTACCCTTACCCTTACCCTTACCCTTACCCTTACCCTTACTTTTACCCTTAAGCTTACCCTTACCCTTACCCTTACCCTTACCCTTACCCTTACCCTTACCCTTACCCTTACCCTTGCTTTTACCCTTAAGCTTACCCTTACCCTCACCCTTACCCTTACCCTTACCCTTAAGCTTACCCTTACCCTTACCCTTACCCTTACCCTTACCCTTACCCTTACCCTTACCCTTACCCTTACCCTTGCTTTTACCCTTAAGCTTACCCTTACCCTTACCCTTACCCTTACCCTTACCCTTGCTTTTACCCTTAAGCTTACCCTTACCCTTACCCTTACCCTTACCCTTAAGCTTACCCTTACCCTTACCCTTACCCTTACCCTTACCCTTACCCTTACCCTTACCCTTACCCTTACCCTTACCCTTGCTTTTACCCTTAAGCTTACCCTTACCCTTACCCTTACCCTTACCCTTACCCTTACCCTTAAGCTTACCCTTACCCTTACCCTTACCCTTGTTTTTACCCTTAAGCTTACCCTTACCCTTACACTTACCCTTACCCTTAAGCTTACCCTTACCCTTACCCTTACCCTTACCCTTACCCTTACCCTTACCCTTACCCTTACCCTTGCTTTTACCCTTAAGCTCACCCTTACCCTTACCCTTACCCTTACCCTTAAGCTTACCCTTACCCTTACCCTTACCCTTACCCTTACCCTTACCCTTACCCTTACCCTTACCCTTACCCTTGCTTTTACCCTTAAGCTTACCCTTACCCTTACCCTTACCCTTACCCTTACCCTTGCTTTTACCCTTGAGCTTACCCTTACCCTTACCCTTACCCTTACCCTTAAGCTTACCCTTAAGCTTACCCTTACCCTTACCCTTACCCTTACCCTTACCCTTACCCTTACCCTTACCCTTACCCTTGCTTAAGGGTAAGTGTAAGGGTAAGGGTAAGGGTAAGGGTAAGGGTAAGGGTAAGCTTAAGGGTAAAAGCAAGGGTAAGGGTAAGGGTAAGGGTAAGGGTAAGGGTAAGGGTAAGGGTAAGGGTAAGGGTAAGGGTAAGGGTAAGGTTAAGGGTAAGGGTAAGGTTAAGCTTAAGGGTAGGGAAAAGGGTAAGGGTAAGGGTAAGCTTAAGGGTAAAAGCAAGGGTAAGGGTAAGGGTAAGGGTAAGGGTAAGGGTAAGCTTAAGGGTAAAAGCAAGGGTAAGGGTAAGGGTAAGGGTAAGGGTAAGGGTAAGGGTAAGGGTAAGCTTAAGGGTAAAAGCAAGGGTAAGGGTAAGGGTAAGGGTAAGGGTAAAGGTAAGTGTGAGCCTAAGGGTAAAAGCAAGGGTAAGGGTAAGGGTAAGGGTAAAGGGTAAGGGTAAGGGTAAGGGTACGGGTAAGGGTGAGGGTAAGGGTAAGGGTAAGGGTAAGCTTAAGGGTAAAAGCAAGGGTAAGGGTGAGGGTAAGGGTAAGCCTTACCCTTACCCTTACCCTTACCCTTGCTATTACCCTTAAGCTTACCCTTACCCTTACCCTTACCCTTACCCTTACCCTTACCCTTACCCTTGCTTTTACCCTTAGGCTTACCCTTACCCTTACCCTTACCCTTGCTTTTACCCTTAAGCTTACCCTTACCCTTACCCTTACCCTTACCCTTACCCTTACCCTTACCCTTACCCTTACCCTTACCCTTGCTTTTACCCTTAGGCTTACCCTTACCTTTACCCTTACCCTTACCCTTACCCTTACCCTTACCCTTACCCTTACCCTTGCTTTTACCCTTACCCTTGCTTTTACCCTTAAGCTTACCCTTACCCTTACCCTTACCCTTACCCTTACCCTTACCCTTGCTTTTACCCTTAGGCTTACCCTTATCCTTACCCTTACCCTTACCCTTGCTTTTACCCTTAAGCTTACCCTTACCCTTACCCTTACCCTTACCCCTACCCTTACCCTTACCCTTACCCTTGCCCTTACCCTTACCCTTAACCTTGCTTTTACCCTTAGGCTTACCCTTACCTTTACCCTTACCCTTACCCTTACCCTTACCCTTACCCTTACCCTTACCCTTACCCTTGCTTTTACCCTTAAGCTTACCCTTACCCTTACCCTTACCCTTACCCTTACCCTTACCCTTACCCTTACCCTTACCCTTACCCTTACCCTTACCCTTACTTTTACCCTTAAGCTTACCCTTACCCTTACCCTTACCCTTACCCTTACCCTTACCCTCACCCTTACCCTTACCCTTACCCTTGCTTTTACCCTTAAGCTTACCCTTACCCTTACCCTTACCCTTACCCTTAAGCTTACCCTTACCCTTACCCTTACCCTTACCCTTACCCTTACCCTTACCCTTACCCTTGCTTTTACCCTTAAGCTTACCCTTACCCTTACCCTTACCCTTACCCTTACCCTTGCTTTTACCCTTAAGCTTACCCTTACCCTTACCCTTACCCTTACCCTTAAGCTTACCCTTACCCTTACCCTTACCCTTACCCTTACCCTTACCCTTACCCTTACCCTTACCCTTACCCTTACCCTTACCCTTACCCTTACCCTTACCCTTACCCTTGCTTTTACCCTTAAGCTTACCCTTACCCTTACCCTTACCCTTACCCTTGAGCTTACCCTTACCCTTACCCTTACCCTTACCCTTACCCTGGCTTTTACCCTTAAGCTTACCCTTACCCTTACCCTTACCCTTACCCTTAAGCTTACCCATACCCTTACCCTTACCCTTACCCTTACCCTTACCCTTACCCTTACCCTTACCCTTACCCTTGCTTTTACCCTTAAGCTTACCCTTACCCTTACCCTTACCCTTACCCTTAAGCTTACCCTTAAGCTTACCCTTACCCTTACCCTTACCCTTACCCTTACCCTTACCCTTACCCTTACCCTTGCTTTTACCCTTAAGCTTACCCTTACCCTTACCCTTACCCTTACCCTTACCCTTGCTTTTACCCTTGAGCTTACCCTTACCCTTACCCTTACCCTTACCCTTAAGCTTACCCTTACCCTTACCCTTACCCTTACCCTTACCCTTACCCTTACCCTTACCCTTACCCTTACCCTTGCTTTTACCCTTAAGCTTACCCTTACCCTTACCCTTACCCTTACCCTTACCCTTACCCTTACCCTTACCCTTACCCTTACCATTACCCTTACCCTTACCCTTACCCTTACCCTTACCCTTACCCTTGCTTTTACCCTTAGGCTTACCCTTACCTTTACCCTTACCCTTACCCTTACCCTTACCCTTACCCTTACCCTTACCCTTACCCTTACCCTTGCTTTTACCCTTAAGCTTACCCTTACCCTTACCCTTTCCCTTACCCTTACCCTTACCCTTGCTTTTACCTTTAAGCTTACCCTTACCCTTACCCTTACCCTTACCCTTACCCTTGCTTTTACCCTTAGGCTTACCCTTACCCTTACCCTTACCCTTACCCTTGCTTTTACCCTTAAGCTTACCCTTACCCTTACCCTTACCCTTACCCTTACCCTTACCCTTACCCTTACCCTTACCCTTACCCTTACCCTTTCCCTTACCCTTACCCTTACCCTTACCTTTACCCTTACCCTTACCCTTACCCTTACCCTTACCCTTACCCTTACCCTTACCCTTACCCTTGCTTTTACCCTTAAGCTTACCCTTACCCTTACCCTTACCCTTACCCTTACCCTTACCCTTACCCTCACCCTTGCTTTTACCCTTAAGCTTACCCTTACCCTTACCCTTACCCTTACCCTTACCCTTACCCTTACCCTTACCCTTGCTTTTACCCTTAAGCTTACCCTTACCCTCACCCTTACCCTTACCTTTACCCTTGCTTTTACCCTTAGGCTTACCCTTACCCTTACCCTCACCCTTACCCTTGCTTTTACCCTTAAGCTTACCCTTACCCTTACCCTTACTCTTACCCTTACCCTTACCCTTACCCTTACCCTTACCCTTGCTTTTACACTTAGGCTTACCCTTACCTTTACCCTTACCCTTACCCTAACCCTTACCCTTACCCTTACCCTTACCCTTACCCTTACCCTTGCTTTTACCCTTAAGCTTACCCTTACCCTTACCCTTACCCTTACCCTTACCCTTACCCTTACCCTTACCCTTACCCTTACCCTTACCCTTACCCTTACCCTTACCCTTGCTTTTACCCTTAAGCTTACCCTTACCCTTACCCTTACCCTTACCCTTACCCCTACCCTTACCCTTACCCTTACCCTTACCCTTGCTTTTACCCTTAAGCTTACCCTTACCCTTACCCTTACCCTTACCCTTAAGCTTACCCTTACCCTTACCCTTACCCTTACCCTTACCCTTACCCTTACCCTTACCCTTACCCTTACCCTTGCTTTTACCCTTAAGCTTACCCTTACCCTTACCCTTACCCTTACCCTTACCCTTGCTTTTACCCTTACCCTTATCCTTACCATTAAGCTTACCCTTACCCTTACCCTTACCCTTACCCTTACCCTTACCCTTACCCTTACCCTTACCCTTACCCTTGCTTTTACCCTTAAGCTTACCCTTACCCTTACCCTTACCCTTACCCTTACCCTTACCCTCGCTTTTACCCTTAGGCTTACCCTTACCTTTACCCTTACCCTTACCCTTACCCTTACCCTTACCCTTACCCTTACCCTTACCCTTGCTTTTACCCTTAAGCTTACCCTTACCCTTACCCTTACCCTTACCCTTACCCTTACCCTTACCCTTACCCTTACCCTTACCCTTACCCTTACCCTTACCCTTACCCTCACCCTTGCTTTTACCCTTAAGCTTACCCTTACCCTTACCCTTACCCTTACCCTTACCCTTACCCTTACCCTTACCCTTACCCTTACCCTTACCCTTACCCTTACCCTTACCCTTACCCTTACCCTTACCCTTACCCTTACCCTTACCCTTACCCTTACCCTTACCCTTACCCTTACCCTTGCTTTTACCCTTAAGCTTACCCTTACCCTTACACTTACCCTTACCCTTACCCTTACCCTTACCCTTACCCTTACCCTTACCCTTACCCTTACACTTACCCTTACCCTTACCCTTACCCTTACCCTTGCTTTTACCCTTAGGCTTACCCTTACCTTTACCCTTACCCTTACCCTTACCCTTACCCTTACCCTTACCCTTACCCTTACCCTTACCCTTACCCTTACCCTTGCTTTCACCCTTAAGCTTACCCTTACCCTTACCCTTACCCTTACCCTTACCCTTGCTTTTACCCTTAAGCTTACCCTTACCCTTACCCTTACCCTTACCCTTACCCTTACCCTTGCTTTTACCCTTAGGCTTACCCTTACCCTTACCCTTACCCTTACCCTTACCCTTACCCTTACCCTTAAGCTTACCCTTACCCTTACCCTTACCCTTACCCTTACCCTTACCCTTACCCTTACCCTTACCCTTACCCTTACCCTTGCTTTTACCCTTAAGCTTACCCTTACCCTTACCCTTACACTTACCCTTACCCTTACCCTTACCCTTACCCTTACCCTTACCCTTACCCTAACCCTTACCCTTACCCTTGCTTTTACCCTTAGGCTTACCCTTACCTTTACCCTTACCCTTACCCTTACCCTTAAGCTTACCCTTACCCTTACCCTAACCCTTACCCTTACCCTTACCCTTACCCTTACCCTTACCCTTACCCTTACCCTTGCTTTTACCCTTAAGCTTACCCTTACCCTTACCCTTACACTTACCCTTACCCTTACCCTTACCCTTACCCTTACCCTTACCCTTACCCTTACCCTTACCCTTACCCTAACCCTTACCCTTACCCTTGCTTTTACCCTTAGGCTTACCCTTACCTTTACCCTTACCCTTACCCTTACCCTTACCCTTACCCTTACCCTTACCCTTACCCTTGCTTTTACCCTTAAGCTTACCCTTACCCTTACCCTTACCCTTACCCTTGCTTTTACCCTTAAGCTTACCCTTACCCTTACCCTTACCCTTACCCTTACCCTTACCCTCACCCTTACCCTTACCCTTACCCTTGCTTTTACCCTTAAGCTTACCCTCACCCTTACCCTTACCCTTACCCTTACCCTTACCCTTACCCTTACCCTTACCCTTACCCTTACCCTTACCCTTGCTTTTACCCTTAAGCTTACCCTTACCCTTACCCTTACCCTTACGCTTACCCTTACCCTTACCCTTACCCTTACCCTTACCCTTACCCTTACCCTTACCCTTACCCTTACCCTTACCCTAAACCTTACCCTTACCCTTGCTTTTACCCTTAGGCTTACCCTTACCTTTACCCTTACCCTTACCCTTACCCTTACCCTTACCCTTACCCTTGCTTTAACCCTTAAGCTTACCCTTACCCTCACCCTTACCCTTACCCTTACCCTTGCTTTTACCCTTAAGCTTACCCTTACCCTTACCCTTACCCTTACCCTTGTTTTACCCTTAGGCTTACCCTTACCCTTACCCTCACCCTTACCCTTGCTTTTACCCTTGAGCTTACCCTTACCCTTACCCTTACCCTTACCCTTACCCTTACCCTCACCCTTACCCTTACCCTTACCTTTACCCTTACCCTTGCTTTTACCCTTAGGCTTACCCTAACCTTTACCCTTACCCTTACCCTTACCCTTACCCTTACCCTTACCCTTACCCTTACCCTTACCCTTACCCTTGCTTTTACCCTTAAGCTTACCCTTACCCTTACCCTTACCCTTACCCTTACCCTTACCCTTACCCTTACCCTTGCTTTTACCCTTAAGCTTACCCTTACCCTTACCCTCACCCTTACCCTTACCCTTACCCTTGCTTATACCCTTAAGCTTACCCTTACCCTTACCCTTACCCTTACCCTTACCCTTACCCTTACCCTTACCCTTACCCTTACCCCTGCTTTTACCCTTAGGCTTACCCTTACCTTTACCCTTACCCTTACCCTTACCCTTACCCTTGCTTTTACCCTCAAGCTTACCCTTACCCTTAGCCTTACCCTTACCCTAACCCTTACCCTTGCTTTTACCCTTAAGCTTACCCTTACCCTTACCCTTACCCTTACCCTTACCCTTACCCTTACCCTTACCCTTACCCTTACCCTTACCCCTGCTTTTACCCTTAAGCTTACCCTTACCCTTACCCTTACCCTTACCCTTACCCTTACCCTTACCCTTACCCTTACCCTTACCCTTACCCTTGCTTTTACCCTTAAGCTTACCCTTACCCTTACCCTTACCCTTACCCTTACCCTTACCCTTACCCTTGCTTTTACCCTAAGGCTTACCCTTACCTTTACCCTTACCCTTACCCTTACCCTTGCTTTTACCCTTAAGCTTACACTTACCCTTACCCTTACCCCTACCCTTACCCTTACCCTTACCCTTGCTTTTACCCTTAAGATTACCCTTACCCTTACCCTTACCCTTACCCTTACCCTTACCCTTACCCTTACCCTTGCTTTTACCCTTACCCTTACCCTTGCTTTTACCCTTAGGCTTACCCTTACCCTTACCCTTACCCTTACCCTTACCCTTACCCTTACCCTTGCTTTTACCCTTAAGCTTACCCTTACCCTTACCCTTACCCTTACCCTTACCCTTACCCTTACCCTTACCCTTACCCTTACCCTTACCCTTACCCTTACCCTTGCTTTTACCCTTAAGCTTACCCTTACCCTTACCCTTACCCTTACCCTTACCCTTACCCTTACCCTTACCCTTACCCTTACCCTTACCCTTACCCTTGCTTTTACCCTTAAGCTTACCCTTACCCTTACCCTTACCCTTACCCTTACCCTTACCCTTACCCTTACCCTTACCCTCACCCTTACCCTTGCTTTTACCCTTAAGCTTACCCTTACCCTTACCCTTACCCTTACCCTTACCCTTACCCTTACCCTTACCCTTACCCTTACCCTTACCCTTACCCTTACCCTTACCCTTACCCATACCCTTGCTTTTACCCTTAGGCTCACCCTTACCTTTACCCTTACCCTTACCCTTACCCTTACCCTTACCCTTACCCTTACCCTTGCTTTTACCCTTAAGCTTACCCTTACCCTTACCCTTACCCTTACCCTTACCCTTACCCTTGCTTTTACCCTTAAGCTTACCCTTACCCTTACCCTTACCCTTACCCTTACCCTTACCCTTGCTTTTACCCTTTGGCTTACCCTTACCCTTACCCTTACCCTCACCCTTACCCTTACCCTTACCCTTACCCTTACCCTTACCCTTACCCTTACCCTTACCCTTACCCTTACCCTCACCCTTTCTTTTACCCTTAAGCTTACCCTTACCCTTACCCTTACCCTTACCCTTACCCTTACCCTTACCCTTACCCTTACCCTTACCCTTACCCTTACCCTTACCCTTACCCTTACCCTTACCCTTACCCTTGCTTTTACCCTTAGGCTTACCCTTACCTTTACCCTTACCCTTACCCTTACCCTTACCCTTACCCTTACCCTTACCCTTGCCCTTGCTTTTACCCTTAAGCTTACCCTTACCCTTACCCTTTCCCTTACCCTTGCTTTTACCCTTAAGCTTACCCTTACCCTTACCCTTACCCTTACCCTTACCCTTACCCTTACCCCTACCCTTGCTTTTACCCTTAAGCTTACCCTTACCCTTACCCTTACCCTTACCCTTACCCTTACCCTTGCTTTTACCCTTAAGCTTACCCTCACCCTTACCCTTACCCTTACCCTTACCCTTACCCTTACCCTTACCCTTACCCTTACCCTTACCCTTAATCTTACCCTTACCCTTACCCTTACCCTTACCCTTACCCTTACCCTTACCCTTGCTTTTACCCTTAGGCTTACCCTTACCTTTACCCTTACCCTTACCCTTACCCTTACCCTTACCCTTACCCTTGCTTTTACCCTTAAGCTTACCCTTACCCTTACCCTTACCCTTACCCTTACCCTTACCCTTGCTTTTACCCTTAAGCTTACCCTTACCCTTACCCTTACCCTTACCCTTACCCTTGCTTTTACCCTTAGGCTTACCCTTACCCTTACCCTTACCCTTACCCTTGCTTTTACCCTTAAGCTTACCCTTACACTTACCCTTACCCTTACCCTTACCCTTACCCTTACCCTTACCCTTACCCTTACCCTTACCCTTACCCTTACCCTTACCCTTACCCTTGCTTTTACCCTTAGGCTTACCCTTACCTTTACCCTTACCCTTACCCTTACCCTTACCCTTACACTTACCCTTACCCTTACCCTTACACTTACCCTTACCCTTACCCTTGCTTTTACCCTTAAGCTTACCCTTACCCTTACCCTTACCCTTACCCTTACCCTTACCCTTACCCTTACCCTTACCCTTGCTTTTACCCTTAAGCTTACCCTTACCCTTACCCTTACCCTTACCCTTACCCTCACCCTTACCCTTACCCTTACCCTTGCTTATACCCTTAAGCTTACCCTTACCCTTACCCTTACCCTTACCCTTACCCTTACCCTTACCCTTACTCTTACCCTTACCCTTACCCTTGCTTTTACCCTTAGGCTTACCCTTACCTTTACCCTTACCCTTACCCTTACCCTTACCCTTACCCTTACCCTTACCCTTACCCTTACCCTTACCCTTGCTTTTACGTTTAAGCTTACGCTTACCCTTACCCTTACCCTTACCCTTACCCTAACCCTTACCCTTGCTTTTACCCTTTAGCTTACCCTTACCCTTACCCTTACCCTTACCCTTACCCTTACCCTTACCCTTACCCTTACCCTTACCCTTACCCTTGCTTTTACCCTTAAGCTTACCCTTACCCTTACCCTTACCCTTACCCTTACCCTTACCCTTACCCTTACCCTTACCCTTACCCTTACCCTTGCTTTTACCCTTAAGCTTACCCTTACCCTTACCCTTACCCTTACCCTTACCCTTGCTTTTACCCTTAGGCTTACCCCTACCTTTACCCTTACCTTTACCCTTACCCTTACCCTTACCCTTACCCTTAGCCTTACCCTTACCCTTACCCTTACCCTTACCCTTACCCTTACCCTTACCCTTACCCTTGCTTTTACCCTTAAGCTTACCCTTACCCTTACCCTTACCCTTACCCTTACCCTTACCCTTGCTTTTACCCTTAAGCTTACCCTTACCCTTACCCTTACCCTTACCTTTACCCTTGCTTTTACCCTTAGGCTTACCCTTACCCTTACCCTTACCCTTACCCTTGCTTTTACCCTTAAGCTTACCCTTACCCTTACCCTTACTCTTACCCTTACCCTTACCCTTACCCTTACCCTTACCCTTACCCTTACCCTTACCCTTACCCTCACCCTTGCTGTTACCCTTAGGCTTACCCTTACCTTTACCCTTACCCTAACCCTTACCCTTACCCTTACCCTTACCCTTACCCTTGCTTTTACCCTTAAGCTTACCCTTACCCTTACCCTTACCCTTACCCTTACCCTTGCTTTTACCCTTAAGCTTACCCTTACCCTTACCCTTACCCTTACCCTTACCCTTACTCTTACCCTTACCCTCACCCTTACACTTACCCTTACCCTTACCCTTACCCTTGCTTTTACCCTTAAGCTTACCCTTACCCTTACCCTTACCCTTACCCTTACCCTTACCCTAACCCTTACCCTTGCTTTCACCCTTAAGCTTACCCTTACCCTTACCCTTACCCTTACCCTTACCCTTACCCTTACCTTTACCCTTACCCTTACCCTTACCCTTACCCTTACCCTTACCATTACCCTTACCCTTGCTTTTACCCTTAAGCTTACCCTTACCCTTACCCTTACCCTTACCCTTACCCTTACCCTTGCTTTTACCCTTAAGCTTACCCTTACCCTTACCCTTACCCTTATCCTTACCCTTACCCTTACCCTTGCTTTTACCCTTAGGCTTACCCTTACCTTTACCCTTACCCTTACCCTTACCCTTACCCTTACCCTTACCCTTGCTTTTACCCTTAAGCTTACCCTTACCCTTACCCTTACCCTTATCCTTACCCTTACCCTTACCCTTGCTTTTACCCTTAGGCTTACCCTTACCTTTACCCTTACCCTTACCCTTACCCTTACCCTTACCCTTACCCTTACCTTTACCCTTGCTTTTACCCTTAGGCTTACCCTTACCTTTACCCTTACCCTTACCCTTACACTTACCCTTACCCTTACCCTTACCCTTGCTTTTACCCTTATGCTTACCCTTACCCTTACCCTTACCCTTACCCTTACCCTTGCTTTTACCCTTAAGCTTACCCTTACCCTTACCCTTACCCTCACCCTTGCTTTTACCCTTAGGCTTACCCTTACCCTTACCCTTACCCTTACCCTTAAGCTTACCCTTACCCTTACCCTTACCCTTACCCTTACCCTTACCCTTACCCTTACCCTTACCCTTGCTTTTACCCTTAAGCTTACCCTCACCCTTACCCTTACACTTACCCTTACCCTTACCCTTACCCTTACCCTTACCCTTACCCTAACCCTTACCCTTACCCTAACCCTTACCCTTACCCTTGCTTTTACCCTTAGGCTTACCCTTACCCTCACCCTTAAGCTTACCCTTACCCTTACCCTTACCCTTACCCTTACCCTTACCCTTACCCTTACCCTTGCTTTTACCCTTAAGCTTACCCTTACCCTTACCCTTACACTTACCCTTACCCTTACCCTTACCCTTACCCTTACCCTTACCCTTACCCTTACCCTTAACCTAACCCTTACCCTTACCCTTGCTTTTACCCTTAATCTTACCCTTACCTTTACCCTTACCCTTACCCTTACCCTTACCCTTACCCTTACCCTTACCCTTGCTTTTACCCTTAAGCTTACCCTTACCCTTACCCTTACCCTTACCCTTACCCTTACCCATACCCTTACACTTACCCTTACCCTTGCTTTTACCCTTAAGCTTACCCTTACCCTTACCCTTACCCTTACCCTTACCCTCACCCTTACCCTTACCCTTACCCTTGCTTTTACCCTTAAGCTTACCCTTACCCTTACCCTTACCCTTACCCTTACCCTTACCCTTACCCTTACCTTTACCCTTACCCTTACCCTTACCCTTACCCTTACCCTTACCCTTGCTTTTACCCTTAAGCTTACCCTTACCCTTACCCTTACCCTTACCCTTACCCTTACCCTTACCCTTACCCTTACCCTTACCCTTACCCTTACCCTTACCCTTACCCTTACCCTTACCCTTACCCTTACCCTTACCCTTACCCTTACCCTTACCCTTACCCTTACCCTTACCCTTACCCTTGCTTTTACCCTTAGGCTTACCCTTACCTTTACCCTTACCCTTACCCTTACCCTTACCCTTACCCTTACCCTTGCTTTAACCCTTAAGCTTACCCTTACCCTCACCCTTACCCTTACCCTTACCCTTGCTTTTACCCTTGAGCTTACCCTTACCCTTACCCTTACCCTTACCCTTGTTTTACCCTTAGGCTTACCCTTACCCTTACCCTTGCTTTTACCCTTAAGCTTACCCTTACCCTTACCCTTACCCTTACCCTTACCCTTACCCTTACCCTTACCCTTGCTTTTACCCTTAGGCTTACCCTAACCTTTATCCTTACCCTTACCCTTACCCTTACCCTTACCCTTACCCTTACCCTTACCCTTGCTTTTACCCTTAAGCTTACCCTTACCCTTACCCTTACCCTTACCCTTACCCTTACCCTTACCCTTGCTTTTACCCTTAAGCTTACCCTTACCCTTACCCTTACCCTAAACCTTACCCTTACCCTTGCTTTTACCCTTAGGCTTACCCTTACCTTTACCCTTACCCTTACCCTTACCCTTACCCTTACCCTTACCCTTGCTTTAACCCTTAAGCTTACCCTTACCCTCACCCTTACCCTTACCCTTACCCTTGCTTTTACCCTTAAGCTTACCCTTACCCTTACCCTTACCCTTACCCTTGTTTTACCCTTAGGCTTACCCTTACCCTTACCCTCACCCTTACCCTTGCTTTTACCCTTGAGCTTACCCTTACCCTTACCCTTACCCTTACCCTTACCCTCACCCTTACCCTTACCCTTACCTTTACCCTTACCCTTGCTTTTACCCTTAGGCTTACCCTAACCTTTACCCTTACCCTTACCCTTACCCTTACCCTTACCCTTACCCTTACCCTTACCCTTACCCTTACCCTTGCTTTTACCCTTAAGCTTACCCTTACCCTTACCCTTACCATTACCCTTACCCTTACCCTTACCCTTACCCTTGCTTTTACCCTTAAGCTTACCCTTACCCTTACCCTTACCCTCACCCTTACCCTTACCCTTACCCTTGCTTATACCCTTAAGCTTACCCTTACCCTTACCCTTACCCTTACCCTTACCCTTACCCTTACCCTTACCCTTACCCTTACCCTTGCTTTTACCCTTAGGCTTACCCTTACCTTTACCCTTACCCTTACCCTTACCCTTACCCTTGCTTTTACCCTCAAGCTTACCCTTACCCTTAGCCTTACCCTTACCCTAACCCTTACCCTTGCTTTTACCCTTAAGCTTACCCTTACCCTTACCCTTACCCTTACCCTTACCCTTACCCTTACCCTTACCCTTACCCTTACCCTTACCCTTGCTTTTACCCTTAAGCTTACCCTTACCCTTACCCTTACCCTTACCCTTACCCTTACCCTTACCCTTACCCTTACCCTTACCCTTGCTTTTACCCTTAAGCTTACCCTTACCCTTACCCTTACCCTTACCCTTACCCTTACCCTTACCCTTACCCTTGCTTTTACCCTAAGGCTTACCCTTACCTTTACCCTTACCCTTACCCTTACCCTTGCTTTTACCCTTAAGCTTACACTTACCCTTACCCTTACCCCTACCCATACCCTTACCCTTACCCTTGCTTTTACCCTTAAGCTTACCCTTACCCTTACCCTTACCCTTACCCTCACCCTTACCCTTACCCTTACCCTTACCCTTGCTTTTACCCTTACCCTTACCCTTGCTTTTACCCTTAGGCTTACCCTTACCCTTACCCTTACCCTTACCCTTACCCTTACCTTTACCCTTGCTTTTACCCTTAAGCTTACCCTTACCCTTACCCTTACCCTTACCCTTACCCTTACCCTTACCCTTACCCTTACCCTTACCCTTACCCTTACCCTTACCCTTACCCTTACCCTTGCTTTTACCCTTAAGCTTACCCTTACCCTTACCCTTACCCTTACCCTTACCCTTACCCTTACCCTTACCCTTACCCTTACCCTTACCCTTGCTTTTACCCTTAAGCTTACCCTTACCCTTACCCTTACCCTTACCCTTACCCTTACCCTTACCCTTACCCTTACCCTCACCCTTACCCTTGCTTTTACCCTTAAGCTTACCCTTACCCTTACCCTTACCCTTACCCTTACCCTTACCCTTACCCTTACCCTTACCCTTACCCTTACCCTTACCCTTACCCTTACCCATACCCTTGCTTTTACCCTTAGGCTCACCCTTACCTTTACCCTTACCCTTACCCTTACCCTTACCCTTACCCTTACCCTTACCCTTGCTTTTACCCTTAAGCTTACCCTTACCCTTACCCTTACCCTTACCCTTACCCTTACCCTTGCTTTTACCCTTAAGCTTACCCTTACCCTTACCCTTACCCTTACCCTTACCCTTGCTTTTACCCTTTGGCTTACCCTTACCCTTACCCTTACCCTCACCCTTACCCTTACCCTTACCCTTACCCTTACCCTTACCCTTACCCTTACCCTTACCCTTACCCTCACCCTTTCTTTTACCCTTAAGCTTACCCTTACCCTTACCCTTACCCTTACCCTTACCCTTACCCTTACCCTTACCCTTACCCTTACCCTTACCCTTACCCTTACCCTTACCCTTACCCTTGCTTTTACCCTTAGGCTTACCCTTACCTTTACCCTTACCCTTACCCTTACCCTTACCCTTACCCTTACCCTTACCCTTACCCTTGCCCTTGCTTTTACCCTTAAGCTTACCCTTACCCTTACCCTTTCCCTTACCCTTGCTTTTACCCTTAAGCTTACCCTTACCCTTACCCTTACCCTTACCCTTACCCTTACCCTTACCCTTACCCTTACCCTTACCCTTGCTTTTACCCTTAAGCTTACCCTTACCCTTACCCTTACCCTTACCCTTACCCTTACCCTTGCTTTTACCCTTAAGCTTACCCTCACCCTTACCCTTACCCTTACCCTTACCCTTACCCTTACCCTTACCCTTACCCTTACCCTTACCCTTACCCTTAATCTTACCCTTACCCTTACCCTTACCCTTACCCTTACCCTTACCCTTACCCTTGCTTTTACCCTTAGGCTTACCCTTACCTTTACCCTTACCCTTACCCTTACCCTTACCCTTACCCTTACCCTTGCTTTTACCCTTAAGCTTACCCTTACCCTTACCCTTACCCTTACCCTTACCCTTACCCTTGCTTTTACCCTTAAGCTTACCCTTACCCTTACCCTTACCCTTACCCTTGCTTTTACCCTTAGGCTTACCCTTACCCTTACCCTTACCCTTACCCTTGCTTTTACCCTTAAGCTTACCCTTACACTTACCCTTACCCTTACCCTTACCCTTACCCTTACCCTTACCCTTACCCTTACCCTTACCCTTACCCTTACCCTTACCCTTGCTTTTACCCTTAGGCTTACCCTTACCTTTACCCTTACCCTTACCCTTACCCTTACCCTTACACTTACCCTTACCCTTACCCTTACCCTTACCCTTACCCTTACCCTTGCTTTTACCCTTAAGCTTACCCTTACCCTTACCCTTACCCTTACCCTTACCCTTACCCTTACCCTTACCCTTACCCTTGCTTTTACCCTTAAGCTTACCCTTACCCTTACCCTTACCCTTACCCTTACCCTCACCCTTACCCTTACCCTTACCCTTGCTTATACCCTTAAGCTTACCCTTACCCTTACCCTTACCCTTACACTTACCCTTACCCTTACCCTTACTCTTACCCTTACCCTTACCCTTGCTTTTACCCTTAGGCTTACCCTTACCTTTACCCTTACCCTTACCCTTACCCTTACCCTTACCCTTACCCTTACCCTTACCCTTACCCTTGCTTTTACCCTTAAGCTTACGCTTACCCTTACCCTTACCCTTACCCTTACCCTAACCCTTACCCTTGCTTTTACCCTTTAGCTTACCCTTACCCTTACCCTTACCCTTACCCTTACCCTTACCCTTACCCTTACCCTTACCCTTACCCTTACCCTTACCCTTGCTTTTACCCTTAAGCTTACCCTTACCCTTACCCTTACCCTTACCCTTACCCTTACCCTTACCCTTACCCTTACCCTTACCCTTACCCTTACCCTTACCCTTACCCTTGCTTTTACCCTTAAGCTTACCCTTACCCTTACCCTTACCCTTACCCTTACCCTTGCTTTTACCCTTAGGCTTACCCCTACCTTTACCCTTACCTTTACCCTTACCCTTACCCTTACCCTTACCCTTACCCTTACCCTTACCCTTACCCTTACCCTTACCCTTGCTTTTACCCTTAAGCTTACCCTTACCCTTACCCTTACCCTTACCCTTACCCTTACCCTTGCTTTTACCCTTAAGCTCACCCTTACCCTTACCCTTACCCTTACCTTTACCCTTGCTTTTACCCTTAGGCTTACCCTTACCCTTACCCTTACCCTTACCCTTGCTTTTACCCTTAAGCTTACCCTTACCCTTACCCTTACTCTTACCCTTACCCTTACCCTTACCCTTACCCTTACCCTTACCCTTACCCTTACCCTTACCCTTACCCTTGCTTTTACCCTTAGGCTTACCCTTACCTTTACCCTTACCCTAACCCTTACCCTTACCCTTACCCTTACCCTTACCCTTGCTTTTACCCTTAAGCTTACCCTTACCCTTACCCTTACCCTTACCCTTACCCTTACCCTTGCTTTTACCCTTAAGCTTACCCTTACCCTTACCCTTACCCTTACCCTTACCCTTACCCTTACCCTTACCCTTACCCTTACACTTACCCTTACCCTTACCCTTACCCTTGCTTTTACCCTTAAGCTTACCCTTACCCTTACCCTTACCCTTACCCTTACCCTTACCCTAACCCTTACCCTTGCTTTCACCCTTAAGCTTACCCTTACCCTTACCCTTACCCTTACCCTTACCCTTACCCTTACCTTTACCCTTACCCTTACCCTTACCCTTACCCTTACCCTTACCATTACCCTTACCCTTGCTTTTACCCTTAAGCTTACCCTTACCCTTACCCTTACCCTTACCCTTACCCTTACCCTTGCTTTTACCCTTAAGCTTACCCTTACCCTTACCCTTACCCTTATCCTTACCCTTACCCTTACCCTTGCTTTTACCCTTAGGCTTACCCTTACCTTTACCCTTACCCTTACCCTTACCCTTACCCTTACCCTTACCCTTGCTTTTACCCTTAAGCTTACCCTTACCCTTACCCTTACCCTTATCCTTACCCTTACCCTTACCCTTGCTTTTACCCTTAGGCTTACCCTTACCTTTACCCTTACCCTTACCCTTACCCTTACCCTTACCCTTACCCTTACCCTTACCTTTACCCTTGCTTTTACCCTTAGGCTTACCCTTACCTTTACCCTTACCCTTACCCTTACCCTTACCCTTACCCTTACCCTTACCCTTGCTTTTACCCTTATGCTTACCCTTACCCTTACCCTTACCCTTACCCTTACCCTTGCTTTTACCCTTAAGCTTACCCTTACCCTTACCCTTACCCTTACCCTTGCTTTTACCCTTAGGCTTACCCTTACCCTTACCCTTACCCTTACCCTTACCCTTAAGCTTACCCTTACCCTTACCCTTACCCTTACCCTTACCCTTACCCTTACCCTTACCCTTACCCTTACCCTTACCCTTACCCTTGCTTTTACCCTTAAGCTTACCCTCACCCTTACCCTTACACTTACCCTTACCCTTACCCTCACCCTTACCCTTACCCTTACCCTAACCCTTACCCTTACCCTAACCCTTACCCTTACCCTTGCTTTTACCCTTAGGCTTACCCTTACCCTTACCCTTAAGCTTACCCTTACCCTTACCCTTACCCTTACCCTTACCCTTACCCTTACCCTTACCCTTGCTTTTACCCTTAAGCTTACCCTTACCCTTACCCTTACACTTACCCTTACCCTTACCCCTACCCTTACCCTTACCCTTACCCTTACCCTTACCCTTAACCTAACCCTTACCCTTACCCTTGCTTTTACCCTTAATCTTACCCTTACCTTTACCCTTACCCTTACCCTTACCCTTACCCTTACCCTTACCCTTACCCTTGCTTTTACCCTTAAGCTTACCCTTACCCTTACCCTTACCCTTACCCTTACCCTTACCCATACCCTTACACTTACCCTTACCCTTGCTTTTACCCTTAAGCTTACCCTTACCCTTACCCTTACCCTTACCCTTACCCTCACCCTTACCCTTACCCTTACCCTTGCTTTTACCCTTAAGCTTACCCTTACCCTTACCCTTACCCTTACCCTTACCCTTACCCTTACCCTTACCCTTACCCTTACCCTTACCCTTACCCTTACCCTTACCCTTGCTTTTACCCTTAAGCTTACCCTTACCCTTACCCTTACCCTTACCCTTACCCTTACCCTTACCCTTGACCTTACCCTTACCCTTACCCTTACCCTTACCCTTACCCTTACCCTTACCCTTACCCTTACCCTTACCCTTACCCTTACCCTTACCCTTGCTTTTACCCTTAGGCTTACCCTTACCTTTACCCTTACCCTTACCCTTACCCTTACCCTTACCCTTACCCTTGCTTTAACCCTTAAGCTTACCCTTACCCTCACCCTTACCCTTACCCTTACCCTTGCTTTTACCCTTGAGCTTACCCTTACCCTTACCCTTACCCTTACCCTTACCCTTGTTTTACCCTTAGGCTTACCCTTACCCTTACCCTTGCTTTTACCCTTAAGCTTACCCTTACCCTTACCCTTACCCTTACCCTTACCCTTACCCTTACCCTTGCTTTTACCCTTAGGCTTACCCTAACCTTTATCCTTACCCTTACCCTTACCCTTACCCTTACCCTTACCCTTACACTTACCCTTGCTTTTACCCTTAAGCTTACCCTTACCCTTACCCTTACCCTTACCCTTACCCTTACCCTTACCCTTGCTTTTACCCTTAAGCTTACCCTTACCCTTACCCTTACCCTCACCCTTACCCTTACCCTTACCCTTGCTTATACCCTTAAGCTTACCCTTACCCTTACCCTTACCCTTACCCTTACCCTTACCCTTACCCTTACCCTTACCCTTACCCTTACCCTTACCCTTGCTTTTACCCTTAGGCTTACCCTTACCTTTACCCTTACCCTTACCCTTACCCTTACCCTTGCTTTTACCCTCAAGCTTACCCTTACCCTTACCCTTACCCTTACCCTAACCCTTACCCTTGCTTTTACCCTTAAGCTTACCCTTACCCTTACCCTTACCCTTACCCTTACCCTTACCCTTACCCTTACCCTTACCCTTACCCTTACCCTTACCCTTGCTTTTACCCTTAAGCTTACCCTTACCCTTACCCTTACCCTTACCCTTACCCTTACCCTTACCCTTACCCTTACCCTTACCCTTGCTTTTACCCTAAGGCTTACCCTTACCTTTACCCTTACCCTTGCTTTTACCCTTAAGCTTACACTTACCCTTACCCTTACCCTTACCCTTACCCTTGCTTTTACCCTTAAGCTTACCCTTACCCTTACCCTTACCCTTACCCTTACCCTTACCCTTACCCTTACCCTTACCCTTACCCTTACCCTTACCCTTGCTTTTACCCTTACCCTTACCCTTGCTTTTACCCTTAGGCTTACCCTTACCCTTACCCTTACCCTTACCCTTACCCTTACCCTTACCCTTACTCTTGCTTTTACCCTTAAGCTTACCCTTACCCTTACCCTTACCCTTACCCTTACCCTTACCCTTACCCTTACCCTTACCCTTACCCTTACCCTTACCCTTACCCTTACCCTTACCCTTACCCTTACCCTTACCCTTACCCTTGCTTTTACCCTTAAGCTTACCCTTACCCTTACCCTTACCCTTACCCTTACCCTTACCCTTACCCTTACCCTTACCCTTACCCTTACCCTTACCCTTACCCTTACCCTTACCCTTACCCTTACCCTTACCCTTACCCTTACCCTTACCCTTACCCTTACCCTTACCCTTACCCTTACCCTTACCCTTGCTTTTACCCTTACCCTTGCTTTTACCCTTAAGCTTACCCTTACCCTTACCCTTACCCTTACCCTTACCCTTACCCTTACCCTTACCCTTACCCTTACCCTTGCTTTTACCCTTAAGCTTACCCTTACCCTTACCCTTACCCTTACCCTTAACCTTACCCTTACCCTTACCCTTACCCTTACCCTTACCCTTACCCTTACCCTTACCCTTACCCATACCCTTGCTTTTACCCTTAGGCTTACCCTTACCTTTACACTTACCCTTACCCTTACCCTTACCCTTACCCTTACCCTTACCCTTTCTTTTACCCTTAAGCTTACCCTTACCCTTACCCTTACCCTTACCCTTACCCTTACCCTTGCTTTTACCCTTAAGCTTACCCTTACCCTTACCCTTACCCTTACCCTTACCCTTGCTTTTACCCTTAGGCTTACCCTTACCGTTACCCTTACCCTTACCCTTACCCTTACCCTTACCCTTACCCTTACCCTTACCCTTACCCTTACCCTTACCCCCTACCCTCACCCTTGCTTTTACCCTTAAGCTTACCCTTACCCTTACCCTTACCCTTACCCTTACCCTTACCCTTACCCTTACCCTTACCCTTACCCTTACCCTTACCCTTACCCTTACCCTTACCCTTGCTTTTACCCTTAGGCTTACCCTTACCTTTACCCTTACCCTTACCCTTACCCTTACCCTTACCCTTACCCTTACCCTTACCCTTACCCTTGCTTTTACCCTTAAGCTTACCCTTACCCTTACCCTTACCCTTACCCTTACCCTTACCCTTGCTTTTACCCTTAAGCTTACCCTTACCCTTACCCTTACCCTTACCCTTACCCTTGCTTTTATCCTTAAGCTTACCCTTACCCTTACCCTTAGCCTTACCCTTACCCTTACCCTTGCTTTTACCCTTAAGCTTACCCTTACCCTTACCCTTACCCTTACCCTTACCCTTGCTTTTACCCTTAGGCTTACCCTTACCGTTACCCTTACCCTTACCCTTACCCTTACCCTTACCCTTACCCTTACCCTTACCCTTACCCTTACCCTTACCCTCACCCTCACCCTTGCTTTTACCCTTAAGCTTACCCTTACCCTTACCCTTACCCTTACCCTTACCCTTACCCTTACCCTTACCCTTACCCTTACCCTTACCCTTACCCTTACCCTTACCCTTACCCTTACCCTTACCCTTACCCTTGCTTTTACCCTTAGGCTTACCCTTACCTTTACCCTTACCCTTACCTTTACCCTTACCCTTACCCTTACCCTTACCCTTACCCTTACCCTTACCCTTGCTTTTACCCTTAAGCTTACCCTTACCCTTACCCTTACCCTTACCCTTACCCTTACCCTTACCCTTACCCTTACCCTTACCCTTACCCTTACCCTTACCCTGACCCTTACCCTTACCCTTACCCTTACCCTTGCTTTTACCCTTAGGCTTACCCTTACCTTTACCCTTACCCTTACCCTTACCCTTACCCTTACCATTACCCTTACCCTTGCTTTTACCCTTAAGCTTACCCTTACCCTTACCCTTACCCTTACCCTTACCCTTACCCTTGCATTTACCCTTAGGCTTACCCTTACCTTTACCCTTACCCTTACCCTTACCCTTACCCTAACCCTTACCCTTGCTTTTACCCTTAAGCTTACCCTTACCCTTACCCTTACCCTTACCCTTACCCTTACCCTTACCCTTACCCTTACCCTTACCCTTACCCTTACCTTTGCTTTTACCATTAAGCTTACCCTTACCCTTACCCTTACCCTTACCCTTACCCTTACCCTTACCCTTACCCTTACCCTTACCCTTACCCTTGCTTTTACCCTTAAGCTTACCCTTACCCTTACCCTTACCCTTACCCTTACCCTTACCCTTGCTTTTACCCTAAGGCTTACCCTTACCTTTACCCTTACCCTTACCCTTACCCTTGCTTTTACCCTTAAGCTCACACTTACCCTTACCCTTACCCCTACCCTTACCCTTACCCTTACCCTTGCTTTTACCCTTAAGCTTACCCTTACCCTTACCCTTACCCTTACCCTTACCCTTACCCTTACCCTTACCCTTACCCTTACCCTTGCTTTTACCCTTACCCTTACCCTTGCTTTTACCCTTAGGCTTACCCTTACCCTTACCCTTACCCTTACCCTTACCCTTACCCTTACCCTTGCTTTTACCCTTAAGCTTACCCTTACCCTTACCCTTACCCTTACACTTACCCTTACCCTTACCCTTACCCTTACCCTTACCCTTACCCTTACCCTTGCTTTTACCCTTAAGCTTACCCTTACCCTTACCCTTACCCTTACCCTTACCCTTACCCTTACCCTTACCCTTACCCTTACCCTTACCCTTACCCTTGCTTTTACCCTTAAGCTTACCCTTACCCTTACCCTTACCCTCACCCTTACCCTTACCCTTACCCTTACCCTCACCCTTACCCTTGCTTTTACCCTTAAGCTTACCCTTACCCTTACCCTTACCCTTACCCTTACCCTTACCCTTACCCTTACCCTTACCCTTACCCTTACCCTTACCCTTACCCTTACCCTTACCCATACCCTTGCTTTTACCCTTAGGCTCACCCTTACCTTTACCCTTACCCTTACCCTTACCCTTACCCTTACCCTTACCCTTGCTTTTACCCTTAAGCTTACCCTTACCCTTACCCTTACCCTTACCCTTACCCTTACCCTTGCTTTTACCCTTAAGCTTACCCTTACCCTTACCCTTACCCTTACCCTTACCCTTGCTTTTACCCTTAGGCTTACCCTTACCCTTACCCTTACCCTTACCCTTACCCTTACCCTTACCCTTACACTTACCCTTACCCTTACCCTTACCCTTACCCTTACCCTTACCCTTACCCTCACCCTTGCTTTTACCCTTAAGCTTACCCTTACCCTTACCCTTACCCTTACCCTTACCCTTACCCTTACCCTTACCCTTACCCTTACCCTTACCCTTACCCTTACCCTTACCCTTACCCTTGCTTTTACCCTTAGGCTTACCCTTACCTTTACCCTTACCCTTACCCTTACCCTTACCCTTACCCTTACCCTTACCCTTGCCCTTGCTTTTACCCTTAAGCTTACCCTTACCCTTACCCTTTCCCTTACCCTTGCTTTTACCCTTAAGCTTACCCTTACCCTTACCCTTACCCTTACCCTTACCCTTACCCTTGCTTTTACCCTTAAGCTTACCCGTACCCTTACCCTTACCCTTACCCTTACCCTTACCCTTACCCTTGCTTTTACCCTTAAGCTTACCCTTACCCTTACCCTTACCCTTACCCTTACCCTTACCCTTGCTTTTACCCTTAAGCTTGCTTTTACCCTTAAGCTTACCCTTACCCTTACCCTTACCCTTACCCTTACCCTTACCCTTACCCTTACCCTTACCCTTACCCTTACCCTTACCCTTACCCTTACCCTTACCCTTACCCTTGCTTTTACCCTTAAGCTTACCCTTACCCTTACCCTTACCCTTACCCTTACCCTTACCCTTACCCTTGCTTTTACCCTCAAGCTTACCCTTACCCTTACCCTTACCCTCACCCTTGCTTTTACCCTTAAGCTTACCCTTACCCTTACCCTTACCCTTACCCTTACCCTTACCCTTACCCTTACCCTTACCCTTACCCTTACCCTTACCCTTACCCTTACCCTTACCCTTACCCTTGCTTTTACCCTTAAGCTTACCCTTACCCTTACCCTTACCCTTACCCTTACCCTTACCCTTACCCTTACCCTTACCCTTGCTTTTACCCTTAAGCTTACCCTTACCCTTACCCTTACCCTTACCCTTACCCTTACCCTTGCTTTTACCCTAAGGCTTACCCTTACCTTTACCCTTACCCTTACCCTTACCCTTGCTTTTACCCTTAAGCTCACACTTACCCTTACCCTTACCCCTACCCTTACCCTTACCCTTACCCTTGCTTTTACCCTTAAGCTTACCCTTACCCTTACCCTTACCCTTACCCTTACCCTTACCCTTACCCTTACCCTTACCCTTGCTTTTACCCTTACCCTTACCCTTGCTTTTACCCTTAGGCTTACCCTTACCCTTACCCTTACCCTTACCCTTACCCTTACCCTTACCCTTGCTTTTACCCTTAAGCTTACCCTTACCCTTACCCTTACCCTTACCCTTACCCTTACCCTTACCCTTACCCTTACCCTTACCCTTACCCTTGCTTTTACCCTTAAGCTTACCCTTACCCTTACCCTTACCCTTACCCTTACCCTTACCCTTACCCTTACCCTTACCCTTACCCTTACCCTTACCCTTACCCTTGCTTTTACCCTTAAGCTTACCCTTACCCTTACCCTTACCCTCACCCTTACCCTTACCCTTACCCTTACCCTCACCCTTACCCTTGCTTTTACCCTTAAGCTTACCCTTACCCTTACCCTTACCCTTACCCTTACCCTTACCCTTACCCTTACCCTTACCCTTACCCTTACCCTTACCCTTACCCTTACCCTTACCCATACCCTTGCTTTTACCCTTAGGCTCACCCTTACCTTTACCCTTACCCTTACCCTTACCCTTACCCTTACCCTTACCCTTGCTTTTACCCTTAAGCTTACCCTTACCCTTACCCTTACCCTTACCCTTACCCTTACCCTTGCTTTTACCCTTAAGCTTACCCTTACCCTTACCCTTACCCTTACCCTTAACCTTGCTTTTACCCTTAGGCTTACCGTTACCCTTACCCTTACCCTTACCCTTACCCTTACCCTTACCCTTACCCTTACCCTTACCCTTACCCTTACCCTTACCCTTACCCTTACCCTTACCCTCACCCTTGCTTTTACCCTTAAGCTTACCCTTACCCTTACCCTTACCCTTACCCTTACCCTTACCCTTACCCTTACCCTTACCCTTACCCTTACCCTTACCCTTACCCTTACCCTTACCCTTGCTTTTACCCTTAGGCTTACCCTTACCTTTACCCTTACCCTTACCCTTACCCTTACCCTTACCCTTACCCTTACCCTTGCCCTTGCTTTTACCCTTAAGCTTACCCTTACCCTTACCCTTTCCCTTACCCTTGCTTTTACCCTTAAGCTCACCCTTACCCTTACCCTTACCCTTACCCTTACCCTTACCCTTGCTTTTACCCTTAAGCTTACCCTTACCCTTACCCTTACCCTTACCCTTACCCTTACCCTTACCCTTGCTTTTACCCTTAAGCTTACCCTTACCCTTACCCTTACCCTTACCCTTACCCTTACCCTTGCTTTTACCCTTAAGCTTGCTTTTACCCTTAAGCTTACCCTTACCCTTACCCTTACCCTTACCCTTACCCTTACCCTTACCCTTACCCTTACCCTTACCCTTACCCTTACCCTTACCCTTACCCTTACCCTTACCCTTGCTTTTACCCTTAAGCTTACCCTTACCCTTACCCTTACCCTTACCCTTACCCTTACCCTTACCCTTACCCTTACCCTTACCCTTACCCTTACCCTTACCCTTACCCTTACCCTTACCCTTACCCTTACCCTTACCCTTACCCTTACCCTTACCCTTACCCTTACCCTTGCTTTTACCCTTAGGCTTACCCTTACCTTTACCCTTACCCTTACCCTCACCCTTACCCTTACCCTTACCCTTGCTTTAACCCTTAAGCTTACCCTTACCCTCACCCTTACCCTTACCCTTACCCTTGCTTTTACCCTTGAGCTTACCCTTACCCTTACCCTTACCCTTACCCTTACCCTTGTTTTACCCTTAGGCTTACCCTTACCCTTACCCTTGCTTTTACCCTTAAGCTTACCCTTACCCTTAGGCTTACCCTAACCTTTATCCTTACCCTTACCCTTACCCTTACCCTTACCCTTACCCTTACCCTTACCCTTACCCTTGCTTTTACCCTTAAGCTTACCCTTACCCTTACCCTTACCCTTACCCTTACCATTACCCTTACCCTTGCTTTTACCCTTAAGCTTACCCTTACCCTTACCCTTACCCTCACCCTTACCCTTACCCTTACCCTTGCTTATACCCTCAAGCTTACCCTTACCCTTACCCTTACCCTTACCCTTACCCTTACCCTTACCCTTACCCTTACCCTTACCCTTACCCTTACCCTTACCCTTGCTTTTACCCTTAGGCTTACCCTTACCTTTACCCTTACCCTTACCCTTACCCTTACCCTTGCTTTTACCCTCAAGCTTACCCTTACCCTTACCCTTACCCTTACCCTAACCCTTACCCTTGCTTTTACCCTTAAGCTTACCCTTACCCTTACCCTTACCCTTACCCTTACCCTTACCCTTACCCTTACCCTTACCCTTACCCTTGCTTTTACCCTTAAGCTTACCCTTACCCTTACCCTTACCCTTACCCTTACCCTTACCCTTACCCTTGCCTTTACCCTAAGGCTTACCCTTACCTTTACCCTTACCCTTACCCTTACCCTTGCTTTTACCCTTAAGCTTACACTTACCCTTACCCTTACCCTTACCCTTACCCTTGCTTTTACCCTTAAGCTTACCCTTACCCTTACCCTTACCCTTACCCTTACCCTTACCCTTACCCTTACCCTTACCCTTACCCTTGCTTTTACCCTTACCCTTACCCTTGCTTTTACCCTTAGGCTTACCCTTGCTTTTACCCTTAGGCTTACCCTTACCCTTACCCTTACCCTTACCCTTACCCTTACCCTTACCCTTGCTTTTTCCCTTAAGCTTACCCTTACCCTTACCCTTACCCTTACCCTTACCCTTACCCTTACCCTTACCCTTACCCTTACCCTTACCCTTACCCTTACCCTTACCCTTACCCTTACCCTTACCCTTACCCTTACCCTTGCTTTTACCCTTAAGCTTACCCTTAGCCTTACCCTTACCCTTACCCTTACCCTTACCCTTACCCTCACCCTTACCCTTACCCTTACCCTTACCCTTACCCTTACCCTTACCCTTACCCTTACCCTTACCCTTACCCTTACCCTTACCCTTACCCTTACCCTTACCCTTACCCTTACCCTTACCCTTGCTTTTACCCTTAAGCTTACCCTTACCCTTACCCTTACCCTTACCCTTACCCTTACCCTTACCCTTACCCTTGCTTTTACCCTTAAGCTTACCCTTACCCTTACCCTTACCCTTACCCTTAACCTTACCCTTACCCTTACCCTTACCCTTACCCTTACCCTTACCCATACCCTTGCTTTAACCCTTAGGCTTACCCTTACCTTTACCCTTACCCTTACCCTTACCCTTACCCTTACCCTTACCCTTACCCTTTCTTTTACCCTTAAGCTTACCCTTACCCTTACCCTTACCCTTACCCTTACCCTTACCCTTGCTTTTACCCTTAAGCTTACCCTTACCCTACCCTTACCCTTACCCTTACCCTTGCTTTTACCCTTAGGCTTACCCTTACCGTTACCCTTACCCTTACCCTTACCCTTACCCTTACCCTTACCCTTACCCTTACCCTTACCCTTACCCTTACCCTTACCCTTACCCTTACCCTTACCCTTACCCTCACCCTTGCTTTTACCCTTAAGCTTACCCTTACCCTTACCCTTACCCTTACCCTTACCCTTACCCTTACCCTTACCCTTACCCTTACCCTTACCCTTACCCTTACCCTTACCCTTACCCTTACCCTTACCCTTACCCTTACCCTTACCCTTGCTTTTACCCTTAGGCTTACCCTTACCTTTACCCTTACCCTTACCCTTACCTTTACCCTCACCCTTACCCTTACCCTTGCTTTTACCCTTAAGCTTACCCTTACCCTTACCCTTACCCTTACCCTTACCCTTACCCTTGCTTTTACCCTTAAGCTTACCCTTACCCTTACCCTTACCCTTACCCTTACCCTTGCTTTTACCCTTAAGCTTACCCTTACCCTTACCCTTACCCTTACCCTTACCCTTACCCTTGCTTTTACCCTTAAGCTTACCCTTACCCTTACCCTTACCCTTACCCTTACCCTTGCTTTTACCCTTAGGCTTACCCTTACCGTTACCCTTACCCTTACCCTTACCCTTACCCTTACCCTTACCCTTACCCTTACCCTTACCCTTACCCTTACCCTCACCCTTGCTTTTACCCTTAAGCTTACCCTTACCCTTACCCTTACCCTTACCCTTACCCTTACCCTTACCCTTACCCTTACCCTTACCCTTACCCTTACCCTTACCCTTACCCTTACCCTTACCCTTACCCTTACCCTTACCCTTACCCTTACCCTTACCCTTGCTTTTACCCTTAGGCTTACCCTTACCTTTACCCTTACCCTTACCTTTACCCTTACCCTTACCCTTACCCTTACCCTTACCCTTACCCTTACCCTTGCTTTTACCCTTAAGCTTACCCTTACCCTTACCCTTACCCTTACCCTTACCCTTACCCTTACCCTTACCCTTACCCTTACCCTTACCCTTACCCTTACCCTTACCCTTACCCTGACCCTTGCATTTACCCTTAGGCTTACCCTTACCTTTACCCTTACCCTTACCCTTACCCTTACCCTTACCCTTACCCTTACCCTTACCCTTACCCTTACCCTTGCTTTAACCCTTAAGCTTAACCTTACCCTTACCCTTACCCTTACCCTTACCCTTACCCTTGCTTTTACCCTAAAGCTTACCCTTACTTTTACCCTTACCCTTACCCTTACCCTTACCCTTACCCTTGCTTTTACCCTTAAGCTTACCCTTACCCTTACCCTTACCCTTACCCTTACCCTTACCCTTACCCTTACCCTTGCTTTTACCCTTAAGCTTACCCTTACCCTTACCCTTACCCTTACCCTTTCCCTTACCCTTACCCTTACCCTTACCCTTACCTTTACCCTTACCCTAACCCTTACCCTTACCCTTACCCTTACCCTTACCCTTACCCTTGCTTTTACCCTTAAGCTTACCCTTACCCTTCCCCTTACCCTTACCCTTACCCTTACCCTTACCCTTACCCTTAACCTTACTCTTGCTTTTACCCTTAGGCTTACCCTTACCTTTACCCTCACCCTTACCCTTACCCTTACCCTTACCCTTACCCTTACCCTTACCCTTACCCTTACCCTTACCCTTACCCTTACCCTTACCCTTACCCTTACCCTTGCTTTTACCCTTAAGCTTACCCTTACCCTTACCCTTTCCCTTACCCTTACCCTTACCCTTGCTTTTACCTTTAAGCTTACCCTTACCCTTACCCTTACCCTTACCCTTACCCTTGCTTTTACCCTTAGGCTTACCCTTACCCTTACCCTTACCCTTACCCTTGCTTTTACCCTTAAGCTTACCCTTACCCTTACCCTTACCCTTACCCTTACCCTTACCCTTACCCTTACCCTTACCCTTACCCTTACCCTTACCCTTACCCTTACCCTTACCCTTACCCTTACCCTTACCCTTACCCTTACCTTTACCCTTACCCTTACCCTTACCCTTACCCTTACCCTTACCCTTACCCTTACCCTTACCCTTACCCTTACCCTTACCCTTACCCTTGCTTTTACCCTTAAGCTTACCCTTACCCTTACCCTTACCCTTACCCTCACCCTTACCCTTACCCTTACCCTCACCCTTGCTTTTACCCTTAAGCTTACCCTTACCCTTACCCTTACCCTTACCCTTACCCTTACCCTTGCTTTTACCCTTAAGCTTACCCTTACCCTTACCCTTACCCTTACCCTTACCCTTGCTTTTACCCTTAGGCTTACCCTTACCCTTACCCTTACCCTTACCCTTGCTTTTACCCTTAAGCTTACCCTTACCCTTACCCTTACCCTTACTCTTACCCTTACCCTTACCCTTACCCTTACCCTTACCCTTGCTTTTACCCTTAGGCTTACCCTTACCTTTACCCTTACCCTTACCCTTACCCTTACCCTTACCCTTACCCTTACCCTTACCCTTACCCTTACCCTTACCCTTACCCTTACCCTTACCCTTACCCTCACCCTTGCTTTTACCCTTAAGCTTACCCTTACCCTTACCCTTACCCTTACCCTTACCCTTACCCTTACCCTTACCCTTACCCTTACCCTTACCCTTACCCTTACCCTTGCTTTTACCCTTAAGCTTAACCTTACCCTTACCCTTACCCTTACCCTTACCCTTACCCTTACCCTTACCCTTACCCTTACCCTTACCCTTACCCTTACCCTTGCTTTTACCCTTAAGCTTACCCTTACCCTTACCCTTACCTTTACCCTTAAGCTTACCCTTACCCTTACCCTTACCCTTACCCTTACCCTTACCCTTACCCTTACCCTTACCCTTACCCTTACCCTTGCTTTTACCCTTAAGCTTACCCTTTACCCTTACCCTTACCCTTACCCTTACCCTTGCTTTTACCCTTACCCTTATCCTTACCCTTAAGCTTACCCTTACCCTTACCCTTACCCTTACCCTTACCCTTACCCTTACCCTTGCTTTTACCCTTAAGCTTACCCTTACCCTTACCCTTACCCTTACCCTTACCCTTACCCTTGCTTTTACCCTTAGGCTTACCCTTACCTTTACCCTTACCCTTACCCTTACCCTTACCCTTACCCTTACCCTTGCTTTTACCCTTAAGCCTACCCTTACCCTTACCCTTACCCTTACCCTTACCCTTACCCTTACCCTTACCCTTACCCTTACCCTCACCCTTGCTTTTACCCTTAAGCTTACCCTTACCCTTACCCTTACCCTTACCCTTACCCTTACCCTTACCCTTACCCTTACCCTTACCCTTACCCTTACCCTTACGTTACCCTTACCCTTACCCTTGCTTTTACCCTTAAGCTTACCCTTACCCTTACCCTTACCCTTACCCTTACCCTTACCCTTACCCTTACCCTTACCCTTACCCTTACCCTTACCCTTACCCTTACCCTTACCTTTACCCTTGCTTTTACCCTTAGGCTTACCCTTACCTTTACCCTTACCCTTACCCTTACCCTTACCCTTACCCTTGCTTTTACCCTTAAGCTTACCCTTACCCTTACCCTTACCCTTACCCTTACCCTTGCTTTTACCCTTAAGCTTACCCTTACCCTTACCCTTACCCTTACCCTTACCCTTGCTTTTACCGTTAGGCTTACCCTTACCCTTACCCTTACCCTTACCCTTAAGCTTACCCTTACCCTTACCCTTACCCTTACCCTTACCCTTACCCTTACCCTTACCCTTACCCTTACCCTTGCTTTTACCCTTAAGCTTACCCTTACCCTTACCCTTACACTTACCCTTACCCTTACCCTTACCCTTACCCTTACCCTTACCCTTACCCTTACCCTAACCCTTACCCTTACCCTTGCTTTTACCCTTAGGCTTACCCTTACCTTTACCCTTACCCTTACCCTTACCCTTAAGCTTACCCTTACTCTTACCCTTACCCTTACCCTTACCCTTACCCTTACCCTTACCCTTGCTTTTACCCTTAAGCTTACCCTTACCCTTACCCTTACACTTACCCTTACCCTTACCCTTACCCTTACCCTTACCCCTACCCTTACCCTTACCCTTACCCTTACCCTTACCCTAACCCTTACCCTTACCCTTGCTTTTACCCTTAGGCTTACCCTTACCTTTACCCTTACCCTTACCCTTACCCTTACCCTTACCCTTACCCTTGCTTTTACCCTTAAGCTTACCCTTACCCTTACCCTTACCCTTACCCTTACCCTTACCCTTGCTTTTACCCTTAAGCTTACCCTTACCCTTACCCTTACCCTTACCCTTACCCTTGCTTTTACCCTTAGGCTTACCCTTACCCTTACCCTTACCCTTACCCTTGCTTTTACCCTTAGGCTTACCCTTTCCTTTACCCTTACCCTTACCCTTACCCTTACCCTTACCCTTACCCTTGCTTTTACCCTTAAGCTTACCCTTACCCTTACCCTTACCCTTACCCTTACCCTTACCCTTACCCTTACCCTTACCCTTACCCTTACCCTTACCCTGACCCTTACCCTTACCCTTACCCTTACCCTTGCTTTTACCCTTAGGCTTACCCTTACCTTTACCCTTACCCTTACCCTTACCCTTACCCTTACCCTTACCCTTACCCTTGCTTTTACCCTTAAGCTTACCCTTACCCTTACCCTTACCCTTACCCTTACCCTTACCCTTGCATTTACCCTTAGGCTTACCCTTACCTTTACCCTTACCCTTACCCTTACCCTTACCCTTACCCTTACCCTTACCCTTACCCTTACCCTTACCCTTACCCTTACCCTTGCTTTAACCCTTAAGCTTACCCTTACCCTTACCCTTACCCTTACCCTTACCCTTACCCTTGCTTTTACCCTAAAGCTTACCCTTACCCTTACCCTTACCCTTACCCTTACCCTTACCCTTACCCTTACCCTTACCCTTGCTTTTACCCTTAAGCTCACCCTTACCCTTACCCTTACCCTTACCCTTACCCTTACCCTTACCCTTACCCTTGCTTTTACCCTTAAGCTTACCCTTACCCTTACCCTTACCCTTACCCTTACCCTTACCCTTACCCTTACCCTTACCCTTACCCTTACCCTTACCCTTACCCTTACCCTTACCCTTACCCTTACCCTTACCCTTAAGCTTACCCTTACCCTTACCCTTACCCTTACCCTTACCCTTACCCTTACCCTTACCCTTGCTTTTACCCTCAAGCTTACCCTTACCCTTAACTTTACACTTACCCTTACCCTTACCCTTACCCTTACCCTTACCCTTACCCTTACCCTTACCCTTACCCTAACCCTTACCCTTACCCTTGCTTTTACCCTTAGGCTTACCCTTACCTTTACCCTTACCCTTACCCTTACCCTTAAGCTTACCCTTACTCTTACCCTTACCCTTACCCTTACCCTTACCCTTACCCTTACCCTTGCTTTTACCCTTAAGCTTACCCTTACCCTTACCCTTACACTTACCCTTACCCTTACCCTTACCCTTACCCTTACCCCTACCCTTACCCTTACCCTTACCCTTACCCTTACCCTAACCCTTACCCTTACCCTTGCTTTTACCCTTAGGCTTACCCTTACCTTTACCCTTACCCTTTCCCTTACCCTTACCCTTACCCTTACCCTTACCCTTGCTTTTACCCTTAAGCTTACCCTTACCCTTACCCTTACCCTTACCCTTACCCTTACCCTTGCTTTTACCCTTAAGCTTAACCTTACCCTTACCCTTACCCTTACCCTTACCCTTGCTTTTACCCTTAGGCTTACCCTTACCCTTACCCTTACCCTTACCCTTGCTTTTACCCTTAGGCTTACCCTTTCCTTTACCCTTACCCTTACCCTTACCCTTACCCTTACCCTTACCCTTACCCTTGCTTTTACCCTTAAGCTTACCCTTACCCTTACCCTTACCCTTACCCTTACCCTTACCCTTACCCTTACCCTTACCCTTACCCTTACCCTTACCCTGACCCTTACCCTTACCCTTACCCTTACCCTTGCTTTTACCCTTAGGCTTACCCTTACCTTTACCCTTACCCTTACCCTTACCCTTACCCTTACCCTTACCCTTACCCTTGCTTTTACCCTTAAGCTTACCCTTACCCTTACCCTTACCCTTACCCTTACCCTTACCCTTGCATTTACCCTTAGGCTTACCCTTACCTTTACCCTTACCCTTACCCTTACCCTTACCCTTACCCTTACCCTTACCCTTACCCTTACCCTTACCCTTGCTTTAACCCTTAAGCTTACCCTTACCCTTACCCTTACCCTTACCCTTACCCTTACCCTTGCTTTTACCCTAAAGCTTACCCTTACCCTTACCCTTACCCTTACCCTTACCCTTACCCTTACCCTTACCCTTACCCTTACCCTTGCTTTTACCCTTAAGCTCACCCTTACCCTTACCCTTACCCTTACCCTTACCCTTACCCTTACCCTTACCCTTGCTTTTACCCTTAAGCTTACCCTTACCCTTACCCTTACCCTTACCCTTACCCTTACCCTTACCCTTACCCTTACCCTTACCCTTACCCTTACCCTTACCCTTACCCTTACCCTTACCCTTACCCTTACCCTTACCCTTACCCTTGCTTTTACCCTTAGGCTTACCCTTACCTATACCCTTACCCTTACCCTTACCCTTACCCTTACCCTTACCCTTACCCTTACCCTTGCTTTTACCCTTAAGCTTACCCTTACCCTTACCCTTACCCTTACCCTTACCCTTACCCTTAACCTTACTCTTGCTTTTACCCTTAGGCTTACCCTTACCTTTACCCTCACCCTTACCCTTTCCCTTACCCTTACCCTTACCCTTACCCTTACCCTTACCCTTACCCTTACCCTTACCCTTACCCTTACCCTTACCCTTGCTTTTACCCTTAAGCTTACCCTTACCCTTACCCTTTCCCTTACCCTTACCCTTACCCTTGCTTTTACCTTTAAGCTTACCCTTACCCTTACCCTTACCCTTACCCTTACCCTTGCTTTTACCCTTAGGCTTACCCTCACCCTTACCCTTACCCTTACCCTTGCTTTTACCCTTAAGCTTACCCTTACCCTTACCCTTACCCTTACCCTTACCCTTACCCTTACCCTTACCCTTACCCTTACCCTTACCCTCACCCTTACCCTTACCCTTACCTTTACCCTTACCCTTACCCTTACCCTTACCCTTACCCTTACCCTTACCCTAACCCTTACCCTTACCCTTACCCTTACCCTTACCCTTACCCTTGCTTTTACCCTTAAGCTTACCCTTACCCTTACCCTTACCCTCACCCTTACCCTTACCCTTACCCTATCCCTTGCTTTTACCCTTAAGCTTACCCTTACCCTTACCCTTACCCTTACCCTTACCCCTACCCTTGCTTTTACCCTTAAGCTTACCCTTACCCTTACCCTTACCCTTACCCTTACCCTTGCTTTTACCCTTAGGCTTACCCTTACCCTTACCCTTACCCTTACCCTTGCTTTTACCCTTAAGCTTACCCTTACCCTTACCCTTACCCTTACTCTTACCCTTACCCTTACCCTTACCCTTACCCTTACCCTTGCTTTTACCCTTAGGCTTACCCTTACCTTTACCCTTACCCTTACCCTTACCCTTACCCTTACCCTTACCCTTACCCTTACCCTTACCCTTAGCCTCACCCTTGCTTTTACCCTTAAGCTTACCCTTACCCTTACCCTTACCCTTACCCTTACCCTTACCCTTACCCTTACCCTTACCCTTACCCTTGCTTTTACCCTTAAGCTTACCCTTACCCTTACCCTTACCCTTACCCTTACCCTTACCCTTACCCTTTCCCTTACCCTTACCCTTACCCTTACCCTTACCCTTACCCTTACCCTTGCTTTTACCCTTAAGCTTACCCTTACCCTTACCCTTACCTTTACCCTTAAGCTTACCCTTACCCTTACCCTTACCCTTACCCTTACCCTTACCCTTACCCTTACCCTTACCCTTACCCTTACCCTTGCTTTTACCCTTAAGCTTACCCTTACCCTTACCCTTACCCTTACCCTTGCTTTTACCCTTACCCTTATCCTTACCCTTAAGCTTACCCTTACCCTTACCCTTACCCTTACCCTTACCCTTACCCTTGCTTTTACCCTTAAGCTTACCCTTACCCTTACCCTTACCCTTACCCTTACCCTTACCCTTGCTTTTACCCTTAGGCTTACCCTTACCTTTACCCTTAACCTTACCCTTACCCTTACCCTTACCCTTACCCTTGCTTTTACCCTTAAGCTTACCCTTACCCTTACCCTTACCCTTACCCTTACCCTTACCCTTACCCTTACCCTCACCCTTGCTTTTACCCTTAAGCTTACCCTTACCCTTACCCTTACCCTTACCCTTACCCTTACCCTTACCCTTACCCTTACCCTTACCCTTACCCTTACCCTTACCCTTACCCTTACCCTTACCCTTGCTTTTACCCTTAAGCTTACCCTTACCCTTACCCTTACCCTTACCCTTACCCTTACCCTTACCCTTACCCTTACCCTTACCCTTACCCTTACCCTTACCCTTACCCTTACCCTTACCTTTACCCTTGCTTTTACCCTTAGGCTTACCCTTACCTTTACCCTTACCCTTACCCTTACCCTTACCCTTACCCTTGCTTTTACCCTTAAGCTTACCCTTACCCTTACCCTTACCCTTACCCTTACCCTTGCTTTTACCCTTAAGCTTACCCTTACCCTTACCCTTACCCTTACCCTTACCCTTGCTTTTACCCTTAGGCTTACCCTTACCCTTACCCTTACCCTTACCCTTAAGCTTACCCTTACCCTTACCCTTACCCTTACCCTTACCCTTACCCTTACCCTTACCCTTACCCTTACCCTTTCTTTTACCCTTAAGCTTACCCTTACCCTTACCCTTACACTTACCCTTACCCTTACCCTTACCCTTACCCTTACCCTTACCCTTACCCTAACCCTTACCCTTACCCTTGCTTTTACCCTTAGGCTTACCCTTACCTTTACCCTTACCCTTACCCTTACCCTTAAGCTTACCCTTACCCTTACCCTTACCCTTACCCTTACCCTTACCCTTACCCTTACCCTTGCTTTTACCCTTAAGCTTACCCTTACCCTTACCCTTACACTTACCCTTACCCTTACCCTTACCCTTACCCTTACCCTTACCCTTACCCTTACCCCTAACCTAACCCTTACCCTTACCCTTGCTTTTACCCTTAGGCTTACCCTTACCTTTACCCTTACCCTTACCCTTACCCTTACCCTTACCCTTACCCTTACCCTTACCCTTACCCTTACCCTTGCTTTTACCCTTAAGCTTACCCTTACCCTTACCCTTACCCTTACCCTTACCCTTACCCTTACCCTTACCCTTACCCTTACCCTTACCCTTACCCTTACCCTTGCTTTTACCCTTAAGCTTACCCTTACCCTTACCCTTACCCTTACCCTCACCCTTACCCTTACCCTTACCCTTGCTTTTACCCTTAAGCTTACCCTTACCCTTACCCTTACCCTTACCCTTACCCTTACCCTTACCCTTACCCCTACCCTTACCCTTACCCTTACCCTTACCCTTGCTTTTACCCTTAAGCTTACCCTTACCCTTACCCTTACCCTTACCCTTACCCTTACCCTTACCCTTACCCTTACCCTTACCCTTACCCTTACCCTTACCCTTACCCTTACCCTTGCTTTTACCCTTAGGCTTACCCTTACCTTTACCCTTACCCTTACCCTTACCCTTACCCTTACCCTTACCCTTGCTTTAACCCTCAAGCTTACCCTTACCCTCATCCTTACCCTTACCCTTACCCTTGCTTTTACCCTTAAGCTTACCCTTACTCTTACCCTTACCCTTACCCTTACCCTTGTTTTACCCTTAGGGGTAAGGGTAAGCCTAAGGGTAAAAGCAAGGGTAAGGGTAAGGGTAAGGGTAAGGGTAAGAGTAAGGGTAAGGGTAAGGGTAAGGGTAAGCTTAAGGGTAAAAGCAAGGGTAAGGGTAAGGGTAAGGGTAAGGGTAAGCCTAAGGGTAAAAGCAAGGGTAAGGGTAAGGGTAAGGGTAAGGGTAAGGGTAAGCTTAAGGGTAAAAGCAAGGGTAAGGGTAAGGGTAAGGGTAAGGGTAAGGGTAAGGGTAAGCTTAAGGGTAAAAGCAAGGGTGAGGGTAAGGGTAAGGGTAAGGGTAAGGGTAAGGGTAAGGGTAAGGGTAAGGGTAAGGGTAAGGGTAAGCTTAAGGGTAAAGGCAAGGGTAAGGGTGAGGGTAAGGGTAAGGGTAAGGGTAAGGGTAAGCTTAAGGGTAAGGGTAAGGGTAAGGGTAAGGGTAAGCTTAAGGGTAAAAGCAAGGGTAAGGGTAAGGGTAAGGGTAAGGGTAAGGGTAAGGGTAAGGGTAAGGGTAAGGGTAAGGGAAAGCTTAAGGGTAAGGGTAAGGGTAAGCGTAAGGGTAAAAGCAAGGGTAAGGGTAAGGGTAAGGGTAAGGGTAAGGGTAAGCTTGAGGGTAAAAGCAAGGGTAAGGGTAAGGGTAATTGTAAGGGTAAGGGTAAGGGTAAGGGTAAGGGTAAGGGTAAGGGTAAGGGTAAGGGTAAGGGTAAGCTTAAGGGTAAGGGTAAGGGTAAGGGTAAGGGTAAGCTTAAGGGTAAAAGCAAGGGTAAGGGTAAGGGTAAGGGTAAGGGTAAGGGTAAAGGTAAGGGTAAAAGCAAGGATAAGGGTAAGGGTAAGGGAAAGGGTAAGGGTAAGGGCAAGGGTAAGGGTAAGGGTAAGGGTAAGCTTAAGGGTAAAAGCAAGGGTAAGGGTAAGGGTAAGGGTAAGGGTAAGGGTAAGGGTAAGGGTAAGGGTAAGGGTAAGGGTAAGGGTAAGGGTAAGGGTAAGGGTAAGCTTAAGGGTAAAAGCAAGGGTAAGGGTAAGGGTAAGGGTAAGGGTAAGGGTAAGGGTAAGGGTAAGGGTAAGGGTAAGCTTAAGGGTAAAAGCAAGGGTAAGGGTAAGGGTAAGGGTAAGGGTTAGGGTAAGGGTAAAGGTAAGGGTAAGCCTAAGGGTAAAAGCAAGGGTAAGGGTAAGGGTAAGGGTAAGGGTAAGGGTAAGGGTAAGGGTAAGGGTAAGGGTAAGGGTAAGGGTAAGGGTAAGGGTAAGGGTAAGAGTAAGGGTAAGGGTAAGGGTAAGCTTAAGGGTAAAAGCAAGGGTAAGGGTAAGGGTTAGGGTAAGGGTAAGCCTAAGGGTAAAAGCAAGGGTAAGGGTAAGGGTAAGGGTAAGGGAAAGGGTAAGCTTAAGGGTAAAAGCAAGGGTAAGGGTAAGGGTAAGGGTAAGGGTAAGGGTAAGGGTAAGCTTAAGGGTAAAAGCAAGGGTAAGGGTAAGGGTAAGGGTAAGGGTAAGGGTAAGGGTGAGGGTAAAGGTAAGGGTTAGCCTAAGGGTAAAAGCAAATGTAAGGGTAAGGGTAAGGGTAAGGCTAAGGGTAAGCTTAAGGGTAAAAGCAAGGGTAACCCTTAGGCTTACCCTTACCTTTACCCTTACCCTTACCCTTACCCTTACCCTTACCCTTACCCTTGCTTTAACCCTCAAGCTTACCCTTACCCTCATCCTTACCCTTACCCTTACCCTTGCTTTTACCCTTAAGCTTACCCTTACTCTTACCCTTACCCTTACCCTTACCCTTGTTTTACCCTTAGGGGTAAGGGTAAGCCTAAGGGTAAAAGCAAGGGTAAGGGTAAGGGTAAGGGTAAGGGTAAGAGTAAGGGTAAGGGTAAGGGTAAGGGTAAGCTTAAGGGTAAAAGCAAGGGTAAGGGTAAGGGTAAGGGTAAGGGTAAGCCTAAGGGTAAAAGCAAGGGTAAGGGTAAGGGTAAGGGTAAGGGTAAGGGTAAGCTTAAGGGTAAAAGCAAGGGTAAGGGTAAGGGTAAGGGTAAGGGTAAGGGTAAGGGTAAGCTTAAGGGTAAAAGCAAGGGTGAGGGTAAGGGTAAGGGTAAGGGTAAGGGTAAGGGTAAGGGTAAGGGTAAGGGTAAGGGTAAGCTTAAGGGTAAAAGCAAGGGTAAGGGTGAGGGTAAGGGTAAGGGTAAGGGTAAGGGTAAGCTTAAGGGTAAGGGTAAGGGTAAGGGTAAGGGTAAGCTTAAGGGTAAAAGCAAGGGTAAGGGTAAGGGTAAGGGTAAGGGTAAGGGTAAGGGTAAGGGTAAGGGTAAGGGTAAGGGAAAGCTTAAGGGTAAGGGTAAGGGTAAGCGTAAGGGTAAAAGCAAGGGTAAGGGTAAGGGTAAGGGTAAGGGTAAGGGTAAGCTTGAGGGTAAAAGCAAGGGTAAGGGTAAGGGTAATTGTAAGGGTAAGGGTAAGGGTAAGGGTAAGGGTAAGGGTAAGGGTAAGGGTAAGGGTAAGGGTAAGCTTAAGGGTAAGGGTAAGGGTAAGGGTAAGGGTAAGCTTAAGGGTAAAAGCAAGGGTAAGGGTAAGGGTAAGGGTAAGGGTAAGGGTAAAGGTAAGGGTAAAAGCAAGGATAAGGGTAAGGGTAAGGGAAAGGGTAAGGGTAAGGGCAAGGGTAAGGGTAAGGGTAAGGGTAAGCTTAAGGGTAAAAGCAAGGGTAAGGGTAAGGGTAAGGGTAAGGGTAAGGGTAAGGGTAAGGGTAAGGGTAAGGGTAAGGGTAAGGGTAAGGGTAAGGGTAAGGGTAAGGGTAAGCTTAAGGGTAAAAGCAAGGGTAAGGGTAAGGGTAAGGGTAAGGGTAAGGGTAAGGGTAAGGGTAAGGGTAAGGGTAAGCTTAAGGGTAAAAGCAAGGGTAAGGGTAAGGGTAAGGGTAAGGGTTAGGGTAAGGGTAAAGGTAAGGGTAAGCCTAAGGGTAAAAGCAAGGGTAAGGGTAAGGGTAAGGGTAAGGGTAAGGGTAAGGGTAAGGGTAAGGGTAAGGGTAAGGGTAAGGGTAAGGGTAAGGGTAAGGGTAAGGGTAAGGGTAAGAGTAAGGGTAAGGGTAAGGGTAAGCTTAAGGGTAAAAGCAAGGGTAAGGGTAAGGGTTAGGGTAAGGGTAAGCCTAAGGGTAAAAGCAAGGGTAAGGGTAAGGGTAAGGGTAAGGGAAAGGGTAAGCTTAAGGGTAAAAGCAAGGGTAAGGGTAAGGGTAAGGGTAAGGGTAAGGGTAAGGGTAAGCTTAAGGGTAAAAGCAAGGGTAAGGGTAAGGGTAAGGGTAAGGGTAAGGGTAAGGGTGAGGGTAAAGGTAAGGGTTAGCCTAAGGGTAAAAGCAAATGTAAGGGTAAGGGTAAGGGTAAGGCTAAGGGTAAGCTTAAGGGTAAAAGCAAGGGTAAGGGTAAGGGTAAGGGTAAGGGTCAGGGTAAGGGTAAGGGTAAGGGTAAGGGTAAGCTTAAGGGTAAAAGCAAGGGTAAGGGTAAGGGTAAGGGTAAGGGTAAGGGTAAGGGTAAGGGTAAGGGTAAGGGTAAAGGTAAGGGTAAGGGTAAGGGTAAGGGTAAGGGTAAGGGTAAGCTTAAGGGTAAAAGCAAGGGTAAGGGTTAGGGTAAGGGTAAGGGTAAGGGTAAGGGTAAGGGTAAGGGTAAGGGTAAGGGTAAGGGTAAGGGTAAGGGTAAGGGTAAGCTTAAGGGTAAAAGCAAGGGTAAGGGTAAGGGTAAGGGTAAGGGTAAGGGTAAAGGTAAGGGTAAGGGTAAGGGTAAGGGTAAGGGTAAGGGTAAGGGTAAGGGTAAGCTAAAGGGTAAAAGCAAGGGTAAGGGTTAGGGTAAGGGTAAGGGTAAGGGTAAGGGTAAGGGTAAGGGTAAGCTTAAGGGTAAAAGCAAGGGTAAGGGTAAGGGTAAGGGTAAGGGTAAGGGTAAGGGTAAGGGTAAGGGTAAGGGTAAGGGTAAGGGTAAGGGTAAGGGTAAGGGTAAGGGTAAGGGTAAGCTTAAGGGTAAAAGCAAGGGTAAGGGTAAGGGTAAGGGTAAGGGTAAGGGTAAGGGTAAGGGTAAGGGTAAGCTTAAGGGTAAAAGCAAGGGTAAGGGTAAGGGTGAGGGTAAGGGTAAGGGTTAGGGTAAGGGTAAAGGTAAGGGTAAGCCTAAGGGTAAAAGCAAGGGTAAGGGTAAGGGTAAGGGTGAGGGTAAGGGTAAGGGTAAGGTTAAGGGTAAGGGTGAGGGTAAGAGTAAGGGTAAGGGTAAGGGTAAGCTTAAGGGTAAAAGCAAGGGTAAGGGTAAGGGTAAGGGTAAGGGTAAGCCTAAGGGTAAAAGCAAGGGTAAGGGTAAGGGTAAGGGTATGGGTAAGGGTAAGCTTAAGGGTAAAAGCAAGGGTAAGGGTAAGGGTAAGGGTAAGGGTAAGGGTAAGGGTAAGGGTAAGCTTAAGGGTAAAAGCAAGGGTAAGGGTAAGGGTGAGGGTAAGGGTAAGGGTAAGGGTAAGGGTAAGGGTAAGGGTAAAGGTTAGGGTAAGCCTAAGGGTAAAAGCAAGGGTAAGGGTAAGGGTAAGGGTAAGGGTAAGGGTAAGCTTAAGGGTAAAAGCAAGGGTAAGGGTAAGGGTAAGGGTAAGGGTAAGGGTTAGGGTAAGGGAAGGGTAAGGGTAAGGGTAAGGGTAAGCTTAAGGGTAAAAGCAAGGGTAAGGGTAAGGGTAAGGGTAAGGGTAAGGGTAAGGGTAAGGGTAAGGGTAAGGGTAAGGGTAAGGGTAAGGGTAAGGGTAAGGGTAAGTGTTAGGGTAAGGGTAAGGGTAAGCGTAAGCTTAAGGGTAAAAGCAAGGGTAAGGGTAAGGGTAAGGGTAAGGGTAAGTGTAAGGGTAAGGGTAAGCTTAAGGGTAAAGGTAAGGGTAAGGGTAAGCTTAAGGGTAAAAGCAAGGGTAAGGGTTAGGGTAAGGGTAAGGGTAAGCTTAAGGGTAAAAGCAGGGGTAAGGGTAAGGGTAAGGGTAAGGGTAAGGGTAAGGGTAAGGGTAAGCTTAAGGGTAAGGGTAAGGGTAAGGGTAAGGGTAAGCTTAAGGGTAAAAGCAAGGGTAAGGGTCAGGGTAAGGGTAAGTGTAAGGGTAAGGGTAAGGGTAAGGGTAAGGGTGAGCTTAAGGGTAAAAGCAAGGGTAAGGGTAAGGTTAAGGGTAAGGGTAAGGGTAAGGGTAAGGGTTAGCTTAAGGGTAAAAGCAAGGGTAAGGGTAAGGGTAAGGGTAAGGGTAAGGGTAAGGGTAAGGGTAAGGGTAAGGGTAAGGGTAAAGGTAAGGGTAAGCCTAAGGGTAAAAGCAAGGGTAAGGGTAAGGGTAAGGGTAAGGGTAAGAGTAAGGGTAAGGGTAAGGGTAAGGGTAAGCTTAAGGGTAAAAGCAAGGGTAAGGGTAAGGGTAAGGGTAAGGGTAAGCCTAAGGGTAAAAGCAAGGGTAAGGGTAAGGGTAAGGGTAAGGGTAAGGGTAAGGGTAAGGGTAAGGGTAAGCTTAAGGGTAAAAGCAAGGGTAAGGGTAAGGGTAAGGGTAAGGGTAAGGGTAAGGGTAAGCTTAAGGGTAAAAGCAAGGGTGAGGGTAAGGGTAAGGGTAAGGGTAAGGGTAAGGGTAAGGGTAAGGGTAAGGGTAAGCTTAAGGGTAAAAGCAAGGGTAAGGGTAAGGGTAAGGGTAAGGGTAAGGGTAAGGGTAAGGGTAAGGGTAAGGGTAAGGGTAAGCTTAAGGGTAAAAGCAAGGGTAAGGGTAAGGGTAAGGGTAAGGGTAAGGGTAAAGGTAAGGGTAAGCCTAAGGGTAAAAGCAAGGGTAAGGGTAAGGGTAAGGGTAAGGGTAAGGGTTAGGGTAAGGGTAAGGGTAAGGGTAAGGGTAAGGGTAAGGGTAAGGGTAAGGGTAAGGGTAAGGGTAAGGGTAAGGGTAAGGGTAAGGGTAAGGGTAAGGGTAAGGGTAAGCTTAAGGGTAAAAGCAAGGGTAAGGGTAAGGGAAAGGGTAAGGGTAAGCCTAAGGGTTAAAGCAAGGGTAAGGGTAAGGGTAAGGGTAAGGGTAAGGGTAAGCTTAAGGGTAAAAGCAAGAGTAAGGGTAAGGGTAAGGGTAAGGGTAAGGGTAAGGGTAAGCTTAAGGGTAAAAGCAAGGGTAAGGGTAAAGGTAAGGGTAAGGGTAAGGGTAAGGGTAAGGGTAAGGGTAAGGGTAAGGGTAAGGGTAAGTGTAAAGGTAAGGGTAAGCCTAAGGGTAAAAGCAAGGGTAAGGGTAAGGGTAAGGGTAAGGGTAAGGGTAAGGTTAAGGGTAAGGGTAAGGGTAAGCTTAAGGGTAAAAGCAAGGGTAAGGGTAAGGGTAAGGGTAAGGGTAAGGGTAAGGGTAAGGGTAAGGGTAAGGGTAAGGGTAAGGGTAAGGGTAAGGGTAAGGGTAAGGGTAAGGGTAAGGGTAAGGGTAAGGATAAGGGTAAGGGTAAGCTTAAGGGTAAGGGTAAGGGTAAGGGTAAGGGTAAGCTTAAGGGTAAAAGCAAGGGTAAGGGTAAGGGTAAGGGTAAGGGTAAGCTTAAGGGTAAAAGCAAGGGTAAGGGTAAGGGTAAGGGTAAGGGTAAGGGTAAGGGTAAGGGTAAGGGTAAGAGTAAGGGTAAGGGTAAGCTTAAGTGTAAGGGTAAGGGTAAGGGTAAGGGTAAGCTTAAGGGTAAAAGCAAGGGTAAGGTTAAGGGTAAGGGTAAGGGTAAGGGTAAGGGTAAGGGTAAGCTTAAGGGTAAGGGTAAGGGTAAGGGTAAGGGTAAGCTTAAGGGTAAAAGCAAGGGTAAGAGTAAGGGTGAGGGTAAGGGTAAGGGTAAGGGTAAGGGTAAGCTTAAGGGTAAGGGTAAGGGTAAGGGTAAGGGTAAGCTTAAGGGTAAAAGCAAGGGTAAGGGTAAGGGTAAGGGTAAGGGTAAGGGTAAGGGTAAGGGTAAGGGTAAGGGTAAGGGAAAGCTTAAGGGTAAGGGTAAGGGTAAGCGTAAGGGTAAAAGCAAGGGTAAGGGTAAGGGTAAGGGTAAGGGTAAGGGTAAGCTTAAGGGTAAAAGCAAGGGTAAGGGTAAGGGTAATTGTAAGGGTAAGGGTAAGGGTAAGGGTAAGGGTAAGGGTAAGGGTAAGGGTAAGGGTAAGCTTAAGGGTAAGGGTGAGGGTAAGGGTAAGGGTAAGCTTAAGGGTAAAAGCAAGGGTAAGGGTAAGGGTAAGGGTAAGGGTAAGGGTAAAGGTAAGGGTAAAAGCAAGGATAAGGGTAAGGGTAAGGGAAAGGGTAAGGGTAAGGGCAAGGGTAAGGGTAAGGGTAAGGGTAAGCTTAAGGGTAAAAGCAAGGGTAAGGGTAAGGGTAAGGGTAAGGGTAAGGGTAAGGGTAAGGGTAAGGGTAAGGGTAAGGGTAAGGGTAAGGGTAAGGGTAAGGGTAAGCTTAAGGGTAAAAGCAAGGGTAAGGGTGAGGGTAAGGGTAAGGGTAAGGGTAAGGGTAAGGGTAAGGGTAAGGGTAAGCTTAAGGGTAAAAGCAAGGGTAAGGGTAAGGGTAAGGGTAAGGGTTAGGGTAAGGGTAAAGGTAAGGGTAAGCCTAAGGGTAAAAGCAAGGGTAAGGGTAAGGGTAAGGGTAAGGGTAAGGGTAAGGGTAAGGGTAAGGGTAAGGGTAAGGGTAAGGGTAAGGGTAAGGGTAAGGGTAAGGGTAAGAGTAAGGGTAAGGGTAAGGGTAAGCTTAAGGGTAAAAGCAGGGGTAAGGGTAAGGGTAAGGGTAAGGGTAAGCCTAAGGGTAAAAGCAAGGGTAAGGGTAAGGGTAAGGGTAAGGGAAAGGGTAAGCTTAAGGGTAAAAGCAAGGGTAAGGGTAAGGGTAAGGGTAAGGGTAAGGGTAAGGGTAAGCTTAAGGGTAAAAGCAAGGGTAAGGGTAAGGGTAAGGGTAAGGGTAAGGGTAAGGGTGAGGGTAAAGGTAAGGGTTAGCCTAAGGGTAAAAGCAAGGGTAAGGGTAAGGGTAAGGGTAAGGGTAAGGGTAAGGCTAAGGGTAAGCTTAAGGGTAAAAGCAAGGGTAAGGGTAAGGGTAAGGGTAAGGGTAAGGGTAAGGGTAAGGGTAAGGGTAAGGGTAAGCTTAAGGGTAAAAGCAAGGGTAAGTGTAAGGGTAAGGGTAAGGGTAAGGGTAAGGGTAAGGGTAAGGGTAATGGTAAGGGTAAGGGTAAGGGTAAGGGTAAGGGTAAGGGTAAGCTTAAGGGTAAAAGCAAGGGTAAGGGTTAGGGTAAGGGTAAGGGTAAGGGTAAGGGTAAGGGTAAGGGTAAGGGTAAGGGTAAGGGTAAGGGTAAGGGTAAGGGTAAGCTTAAGGGTAAAAGCAAGGGTAAGGGTAAGGGTAAGGGTAAGGGTAAGGGTAAAGGTAAGGGTAAGGGTAAGGGTAAGGGTAAGGGTAAGGGTAAGGGTAAGGGTAAGGGTAAGCTAAAGGGTAAAAGCAAGGGTAAGGGTTAGGGTAAGGGTAAGGGTAAGGGTAAGGGTAAGGGTAAGGGTAAGCTTAAGGGTAAAAGCAAGGGTAAGGGTTAGGGTAAGGGTAAGGGTAAGGGTAAGGGTAAGGGTAAGGGTAAGGGTAAGGGTAAGGGTAAGGGTAAGGGTAAGGGTAAGGGTAAGCTTAAGGGTAAAAGCAAGGGTAAGGGTAAGGGTAAGGGTAAGGGTAAGGGTAAGGGTAAGGGTAAGCTTAAGGGTAAAAGCAAGGGTAAGGGTAAGGGTAAGGGTAAGGGTAAGGGTTAGGCTAAGGGTAAAGGTAAGGGTAAGCCTAAGGGTAAAAGCAAGGGTAAGGGTAAGGGTAAGGGTAAGGGTAAGGGTAAGGTTAAGGGTAAGGGTGAGGGTAAGAGTAAGGGTAAGGGTAAGGGTAAGCTTAAGGGTAAAAGCAAGGGTAAGGGTAAGGGTAAGGGTAAGCCTAAGGGTAAAAGCAAGGGTAAGGGTAAGGGTAAGGGTATGGGTAAGGGTAAGCTTAAGGGTAAAAGCAAGGGTAAGGGTAAGGGTAAGGGTAAGGGTAAGGGTAAGGGTAAGGGTAAGCTTAAGGGTAAAAGCAAGGGTAAGGGTAAGGGTGAGGGTAAGGGTAAGGGTAAGGGTAAGGGTAAGGGTAAGGGTAAAGGTTAGGGTAAGCCTAAGGGTAAAAGCAAGGGTAAGGGTAAGGGTAAGGGTAAGGGTAAGCTTAAGGGTAAAAGCAAGGGTAAGGGTAAGGGTAAGGGTAAGGGTAAGGGTTAGGGTAAGGGAAGGGTAAGGGTAAGGGTAAGGGTAAGCTTAAGGGTAAAAGCAAGGGTAAGGGTAAGGGTAAGGGTAAGGGTAAGGGTAAGGGTAAGGGTAAGGGTAAGGGTAAGGGTAAGGGTAAGGGTAAGGGTAAGGGTAAGGGTAAGGGTAAGGGTAAGGGTAAGGGTAAGGGTAAGGGTAAGGGTAAGCTAAAGGGTAAAAGCAAGGGTAAGGGTTAGGGTAAGGGTAAGGGTAAGGGTAAGGGTAAGGGTACGCTTAAGGGTAAAAGCAAGGGTAAGGGTAAGGGTAAGGGTAAGGGTGAGGGTAAGGGTAAGGGTAAGGGTAAGGGTAAGGGTAAGGGTAAAGGTAAGGGTAAGCCTAAGGGTAAAAGCAAGGGTAAGGGTAAGGGTAAGGGTAAGGGTAAGGGTAAGGGTAAGTGTAAGGGTAAGGGTAAGGGTAAGGGTAAGGGTAAGCTTAAGGGTATAAGCAAGGGTAAGGGTAAGGGTAAGGTTGAGGGTAAGGGTAAGGGTAAGGGTAAGGGTAAGGGTAAGCTTAAGGGTAAAAGCAAGGGTAAGGGTAAGGGTAAGGGTAAGGGTAAGGGTAAGGGTAAGGGTAAGGGTAAGGGTAAGGGTAAGGGTAAGGGTAAGGGTAAGGGTAAGCTTAAGGGTAAAAGCAAGGGTGAGGGTAAGGGTAAGGGTAAGGGTAAGGGTAAGGGTAAGGGTAAGGGTAAGGGTAAGGGTAAGGGTAAGGGTAAGGGTAAAGGTAAGGGTAAGCCTAAGGGTAAAAGCAAGGGTAAGGGTAAGGGTAAGGGTAAGGGTAAGGGTAAGGGTAAGGGTAAGGGTAAGGGTAAGGGTAAGGGTAAGGGTAAGGGTAAGGTTAAGGGTAAGGGTAAGGGTAAGTGCAAGGGTAAGCTTAAGGGTAAAAGCAAGGGTAAGGGTAAGGGTAAGGGTAAGGGTAAGCCTAAGGGTAAAAGCAAGGGTAAGGGTAAGGGTAAGGGTAAGGGTAAGGGTAAGCTTAAGGGTAAAAGCAAGGGTAAGGGTAAGGGTAAGGGTAAGGGTAAGGGTAAGGGTAAGGGTAAGGGTAAGGGTAAGGGTAAGCTTAAGGGTAAAAGCAAGGGTAAGGGTAAGGGTAAGGGTAAGGGTAAGGGTAAGGGTAGAGGTAAGGGTAAGCCTAAGGGTAAAAGCAAGGGTAAGGGTAAGGGTAAGGGTAAGGGTAAGGGTAAGGGTAAGGGTAAGGGTAAGGGTAAGGGTAAGGGTAAGGGTAAGCTTAAGGGTAAAAGCAAGGGTAAGGGTAAGGGTAAGGGTAAGGGTAAGGGTAAGGGTAAAGGTAAGGGAAAGCCTAAGGGTAAAAGCAAGGGTAAGGGTAAGGGTAAGGGTAAGGGTAAGGGTAAGGGTAAGGGTAAGGGTAAGGTTAAGGGTAAGGGTAAGGGTAAGGGTAAGGGTAAGCTTAAGGGTAAAAGCAAGGGTAAGGGTAAGGGTAAGGGTAAGGGTAAGGGTAAGGGTAAGCTTAAGGGTAAAAGCAAGGGTAAGGGTAAGGGTAAGGGTAAGGGTAAGGGTAAGCTTAAGGGTAAAAGCAAGGGTAAGGGTAAGGGTAAGGGTAAGGGTAAGCTTAAGGGTAAAAGCAAGGGTGAGGGTAAGGGTAAGGGTAAGGGTAAGGGTAAGGGTAAGGGTAAGGGTAAGGGTAAGGGTAAGGGTAAAGGTAAGGGTAAGCCTAAGGGTAAAAGCAAGGGTAAGGGTAAGGGTAAGGGTAAGGGTAAGGGTAAGGGTAAGGGTAAGGGTAAGGGTAAGGGTAAGGGTAAGGGTAAGGGTAAGCTTAAGGGTATAAGCAAGGGTAAGGGTAAGGGTAAGGGTAAGGGTAAGGGTAAGGGTAAGGGTAAGGGTAAAGGTAAGGGTAAGCCTAAGGGTAAAAGCAAGGGTAAGGGTAAGGGTAAGGGTAAGGGTAAGGGTAAGGGTAAGGATAAGGGTAAGGGTAAGGGTAAGGGTAAGCTTAAGGGTATAAGCAAGGGTAAGGGTAAGGGTAAGGTTGAGGGTAAGGGTAAGGGTGAGGGTAAGGGTAAGGGTAAGCTTAAGGGTAAAAGCAAGGGTAAGGGTAAGGGTAAGGGTAAGGGTAAGGGTAAGGGTAAGGGTAAGGGTAAGGGTAAGGGTAAGGGTAAGCTTAAGGGTAAAAGCAAGGGTAAGGGTAAGGGTAAGGTTTAGGGTAAGGGTAAGGGTGAGGGTAAGGGTAAGGGTAAGGGTAAGGGTAAGGGTAAAGGTAAGGGTAAGCCTAAGGGTAAAAGCAAGGGTAAGGGTAAGGGTAAGGGTAAGGGTATGGGTAAGGGTAAGGGTAAGGGTAAGGGTAAGGGTAAGGGTAAGGGTAAGTGTAAGGGTAAGCTTAAGGGTAAAAGCAAGGGTAAGGGTAATGGTAAGGGTAAGGGTAAGCCTAAGGGTAAAAGCAAGGGTAAGGGTAAGGGTAAGGGTAAGGGTAAGGGTAAGCTTAAGGGTAAAAGCAAGGGTAAGGGTAAGGGTAAGGGTAAGGGTAAGGGTAAGGGTAAGGGTAAGGGTAAGCTTAAGGGTAAAAGCAAGGGTAAGGGTAAGGGTTAGGGTAAGGGTAAGGGTAAGGGTAAAGGTAAGGGTAAGCCTAAGGGTAAAAGCAAGGGTAAGGGTAAGGGTAAGGGTAAGGGTAAGGGTAAGGGTAAGGGTGAGGGTAAGGGTAAGGGTAAGGGTAAGGGTAAGGGTAAGGGTAAGGGTAAGCTTAAGGGTAAAAGCAAGGGTAAGGGTAAGGGTAGGGGTAAGGGTAAGGGTAAGGGTAAGGGTAAGGGTAAGCTTAAGGGTAAAAGCAAGGGTAAGGGTAAGGGTAAGGGTAAGGGTAAGGGTAAGGGTAAGGGTAAGGGTAAGGGTAAGGGTAAGGGTAAGGGTAAGGGTAAGGGTAAGCTTAAGGGTAAAAGCAAGGGTAAGGGTAAGGGTAAGGGTAAGGGTAAGCTTAAGGGTAAAAGCAAGGGTAAGGGTAAGGGTAAGGGTAAGGGTAAGGGTAAGGGTAAGGGTAAGGGTAAGGGTAAGGGTAAAGGTAAGGGTAAGCCTAAGGGTAAAAGCAAGGGTAAGGGTAAGGGTAAGGGTAAGGGTAAGGGTAAGGGTAAGAGTAAGGGTAAGGGTAAGGGTAAGGGTAAGGGTAAAGGTAAGGGTAAGGGTAAGGGTAAGGGTAAGGGTAAGCTTAAGGGTAAAAGCAAGGGTGAGGGTAAGGGTAAGGGTAAGGGTAAGGGTAAGGGTAAGGGTAAGGGTAAGGGTAAGGGTAAGGGTAAGGGTAAGGGTAAGGGTAAGGGTAAGGGTAAGGGTAAGGGTAAGCCTAAGGGTAAAAGCAAGGGTAAGGGTAAGGGTAAGGGTAAGGGTAAGGGTAAGCTTAAGGGTAAAAGCAAGGGTAAGGGTAAGGGTAAGGGTAAGGGTAAGGGTAAGCTTAAGGGTAAAAGCAAGGGTAAGGGTAAGGGTAAGGGTAAGGGTAAGGGTAAGGGTAAGGGTAAGGGTAAGGGTAAAGGTAAGGGTAAGCCTAAGGGTAAAAGCAAGGGTATGGGTAAGGGTAAGGGTAAGGGTAAGGGTAAGGGTAAGGGTAAGGGTAAGGGTAAGGGTAAGGGTAAGGGTAAGGGTAAGGGTAAGCTTAAGGGTAAAAGCAAGGGTAAGGGTAAGGGTAAGGGTAAGGGTAAGGGTTAGGGTAAGGGAAGGGTAAGGGTAAGGGTAAGGGTAAGCTTAAGGGTAAAAGCAAGGGTAAGGGTAAGGGTAAGGGTAAGGGTAAGGGTAAGGGTAAGGGTAAGGGTAAGGGTAAGGGTAAGGGTAAGGGTAAGGGTAAGGGTAAGGGTAAGCTAAAGGGTAAAAGCAAGGGTAAGGGTTAGGGTAAGGGTAAGGGTAAGGGTAAGGGTAAGGGTAAGGGTACGCTTAAGGGTAAAAGCAAGGGTAAGGGTAAGGGTAAGGGTAAGGGTAAGGGTAAGGGTAAGGGTAAGGGTAAGGGTAAGGGTAAGGGTAAGGGTAAAGGTAAGGGTAAGCCTAAGGGTAAAAGCAAGGGTAAGGGTAAGGGTAAGGGTAAGGGTAAGGGTAAGGGTAAGGGTAAGGGTAAGGGTAAGGGTAAGCTTAAGGGTATAAGCAAGGGTAAGGGTAAGGGCAAGGTTGAGGGTAAGGGTAAGGGTAAGGGTAAGGGTAAGGGTAAGCTTAAGGGTAAAAGCAAGGGTAAGGGTAAGGGTAAGGGTAAGGGTAATGGTAAGGGTAAGGGTAAGGGTAAGGGTAAGGGTAAGGGTAAGGGTAAGGGTAAGCTTAAGGGTAAAAGCAAGGGTAAGGGTAAGGGTAAGGGTAAGGGTAAAGGTAAGGGTAAGCCTAAGGGTAAAAGCAAGGGTAAGGGTAAGGGTAAGGGTAAGGGTAAGGGTAAGGGTAAGGGTAAGGGTAAGGGTAAGGGTAAGGGTAAGGGTAAGGGTAAGGGTAAGTGTAAGGGCAAGCTTAAGGGTAAAAGCAAGGGTAAGGGTAAGGGTAAGGGTAAGGGTAAGCCTAAGGGTAAAAGCAAGGGTAAGGGTAAGGGTAAGGGTAAGGGTAAGGGTAAGCTTAAGGGTAAAAGCAAGGGTAAGGGTAAGGGTAAGGGTAAGGGTAAGGGTAAGGGTAAGGGTAAGGGTAAGGGTAAGGGTAAGCTTAAGGGTAAAAGCAAGGGTAAGGGTAAGGGTAAGGGTAAGGGTAAGGGTAAGGGTAAAGGTAAGGGTAAGCCTAAGGGTAAAAGCAAGGGTAAGGGTAAGGGTAAGGGTAAGGGTAAGGGTAAGGGTAAGGGTAAGGGTAAGGGTAAGGGTAAGGGTAAGCTTAAGGGTAAAAGCAAGGGTAAGGGTAAGGGTAAGGGTAAGGGTAAGGGTAAGGGTAAAGGTAAGGGTAAGCCTAAGGGTAAAAGCAAGGGTAAGGGTAAGGGTAAGGGTAAGGGTAAGGGTAAGGGTAAGGGTAAGGGTAAGGGTAAGGGTAAGGGTAAGGGTAAGGGTAAGCTTAAGGGTAAAAGCAAGGGTAAGGGTAAGGGTAAGGGTAAGGGTAAGGGTAAGCTTAAGGGTAAAAGCAAGGGTAAGGGTAAGGGTAAGGGTAAGGGTAAGGGAAAGGGTAAGGGTAAGGGTAAGGGTAAGCTTAAGGGTAAAAGCAAGGGTAAGGGTAAGGGTAAGGGTAAGGGTAAGCTTAAGGGTAAAAGCAAGGGTAAGGGTAAGGGTAAGGGTAAGGGTAAGGGTAAGGGTAAGGGTAAGGGTAAGGGTAAAGGTAAGGGTGAGCCTAAGGGTAAAAGCAAGGGTAAGGGTAAGGGTAAGGGTAAGGGTAAGGGTAAGGGTAAGGGTAAGGGTAAAGGTAAGGGTAAGCCTAAGGGTAAAAGCAAGGGTAAGGGTAAGGGTAAGGGTAAGGGTAAGGGTAAGGGTAAGGGTAAGGGTAAGGGTAAGGGTAAGGGTAAGGGTAAGGGTAAGGGTAAGCTTAAGGGTATAAGCAAGTGTAAGGGTAAGGGTAAGGGTAAGGGTAAGGGTAAGGGTTAGGGTAAGGGTAAGGGTAAGGGTAAGGGTAAGGGTAAAGGTAAGGGTAAGCCTAAGGGTAAAAGCAAGGGTAAGGGTAAGGGTAAGGGTAAGGGTAAGGGTAAGGGTAAGGGTAAGGGTAAGGGTAAGCTTAAGGGTATAAGCAAGGGTAAGGGTAAGGGTAAGGTTGAGGGTAAGGGTAAGGGTAAGGTTAAGGGTAAGGGTAAGCTTAAGGGTAAAAGCAAGGGTAAGGGTAAGGGTAAGGGTAAGGGTAAGGGTAAGGGTAAGGGTAAGGGTAAGGGTAAGGGTAAGGGTAAGGGTAAGGGTAAGCTTAAGGGTAAAAGCAAGGGTAAGGGTAAGGGTAAGGGTAAGGGTAAGGGTAAGGGTAAGGGTAAGGGTAAGGGTAAGGGTAAGGGTAAGGGTAAGGGTAAGTGTAAGGGTAAGCTTAAGGGTAAAAGCAAGGGTAAGGGTAAGGGTAAGGGTAAGGGTAAGCCTAAGGGTAAAAGCAAGGGTAAGGGTAAGGGTAAGGGTAAGGGTAAGGGTTAGCTTAAGGGTAAAAGCAAGGGTAAGGGTAAGGGTAAGGGTAAGGGTAAGGGTAAGGGTAAGGGTAAGCTTAAGGGTAAAAGCAAGGGTAAGGGTAAGGGTAAGGGTAAGGGTAAGGGTAAGGGTAAGGGTAAAGGTAAGGGTAAGCCTAAGGGTAAAAGCAAGGGTAAGGGTAAGGGTAAGGGTAAGGGTAAGGGTAAGGGTAAGGGTAAGGGTAAGGGTAAGGGTAAGGGTAAGGGTAAGGGTAAGGGTAAGGGTAAGGGTAAGGGTAAGGGTAAGGGTAAGGGTAAGGGTAAGGGTAAGCTTAAGGGTAAAAGCAAGGGTAAGGGTAAGGGTAAGGGTAAGGGTAAGGGTAAGGGTAAGGGTAAGGGTAAGGGTAAGCTTAAGGGTAAAAGCAAGGGTAAGGGTAAGGGTAAGGGTAAGGGTAAGGGTAAGGGTAAGGGTAAGGGTAAGCTTAAGGGTAAAAGCAAGGGTAAGGGTAAGGGTAAGGGTAAGGGTAAGCTTAAGGGTAAAAGCAAGGGTAAGGGTAAGGGTAAGGTTAAGGGTAAGGGTAAGGGTTAGGGTAAGGGTAAGGGTAAGGGTAAGGGTAAGGGTAAAGGTAAGGGTAAGCCTAAGGGTAAAAGCAAGGGTAAGGGTAAGGGTAAGGGTAAGGGTAAGGGTAAGGGTAAGGGTAAGGGTAAGGGTTAGGGTAAGGGTAAGGGTAAGGGTAAGGGTAAGGGTAAGGGTAAGGGTAAGGGTAAGGGTAAGCTTAAGGGTAAAAGCAAGGGTGAGGGTAAGGGTAAGGGTAAGGGTAAGGGTAAGGGTAAGGGTAAGGGTAAGGGTAAGGGTAAGGGTAAGGGTAAGGGTAAGGGTAAGGGTAAGGGTAGGGGTAAGGGTAAGCCTAAGGGTAAAAGCAAGGGTAAGGGTAAGGGTAAGGGTAAGGGTAAGGGTAAGCTTAAGGGTAAAAGCAAGGGTAAGGGTAAGGGTAAGGGTAAGGGTAAGGGTAAGGGTAAGCTTAAGGGTAAAAGCAAGGGTAAGGGTAAGGGTAAGGGTAAGGGTAAGGGTAAGGGTAAGGGTAAGGGTAAGGGTAAATGTAAGGGTAAGCCTAAGGGTAAAAGCAAGGGTATGGGTAAGGGTAAGGGTAAGGGTAAGGGTAAGGGTAAGGGTAAGGGTGAGGGTAAGGGTAAGGGTAAGGGTAAGGGTAAGGGTAAGGGTAAGCTTAACTGTAAAAGCAAGGGTAAGGGTAAGGGTAAGGGTAAGGGTAAGGGTAAGGGTAAGGGTAAGGGTAATCTTAAGGGTAAAAGCAAGGGTAAGGGTAAGGGTAAGGGTAAGGGTAAGGGTAAGGGTAAGGGTAAGGGTAAGGGTAAGGGTAAGGGTAAGGGTAAGGGTAAGCTTAAGGGTAAAAGCAAGGGTAAGGGTAAGGGTAAGGGTAAGGGTAAGGGTAAGGGTAAGGGTAAGGGTAAGGGTAAGGGTAAGGGTAAGGGTAAGCTTAAGGGTAAAAGCAAGGGTAAGGGTAAGGGTAAGGGTAAGGGTAAGGGTAAGGGTAAGGGTAAGCCTAAGGGTAAAAGCAAGGGTAAGGGTAAGGGTAAAAGCAAGGGTAAGGGTAAGGGTAAGGGTAAGGGTAAGGGTAAGGGAAAGGGTAAGGGTAAGGGTAAGGGTAAGCTTAAGGGTAAAAGCAAGGGTAAGGGTAAGGGTAAGGGTAAGGGTAAGTGTAAGCTTAAGGGTAAAAGCAAGGGTGAGGGTAAGGGTAAGGGTAAAGGTAAGGGTAAGCCTTAGGGTAAAAGCAAGGGTAAGGGTAAGGGTAAGGGTAAGGGTAAGGGTAAGGGTAAGGGTAAGGGTAAGGGTAAGGGTAAGGGTAAGGGTAAGGGTAAGGGTAAGGGTAAGGGTAAGGGTAAGGGTAAAGGTAAGGGTAAGGGTAAGGGTAAGCTTAAGGGTAAGGGTAAGGGTAAGGGTAAGGGTAAGCTTAAGGGTAAAAGCAAGGGTAAGGGTAAGGGTAAGGGTAAGGGTTAGGGTAAGGGTAAGGGTAAGGGTAAGGGTAAGGGTAAGCTTAAGGGTAAAAGTAAGGGTAAGGGTAAGGGTAAGGGTAAGGGTAAGGGTAAGGGTAAGGGTAAGGGTAAGGGTAAGGGTAAGGGTAAGGGTAAGGGTAAGGGTAAGGGTAAGGGTAAGGGTAAGGGTAAGCTTAAGGGTAAAAGCAAGGGTAAGGGTAAGGGTGAGGGTAAGGGTAAGGGTAAGGGTAAGGGTAAGGGTAAGGGTAAGGGTAAGGGTAAGGGTAAGGGTAAGGGTAAGGGTAAGCTTAAGGGTAAAAGCAAGGGTAAGGGTAAGGGTAAGGGTAAGCCTAAGGGTAAAAGCAAGGGTAAGGGTAAGGGTAAGGGTAAGGGTGAGGGTAAGGGTAAGCTTAAGGGTAAAAGCAAGGGTAAGGGTAAGGGTAAGGGTAAGGGTAAGGGTAAGGGTAAGGGTAAGGGTAAGCTTAAGGGTAAAAGCAAGGGTTACCCTTACCCTTGCTTTTACCCTTAGGCTTAACCTTACCTTTACCCTTACCCTTACCCTTACCCTCACCCTTACCCTTACCCTTACCCTTACCCTTACCCTTACCCTTACCCTTACCCTTACCCTTACCCTTACCCTTGCTTTTACCCTTAAGCTTACCCTTACCCTTACCCTTACCCTTACCCTTACCCTTACCCTTACCCTTGCTTTTACCCTTAAGCTTACCCTTACCCTTACCCTTACCCTTACCCTCACCCTTACCCTTACCCTTACCCTTGCTTATACCCTTAAGCTTACCCTTACCCTTACCCTTACCCTTACCCTTACCCTTACCCTTACCCTTACCCTTACCCTTACCCTTACCCTTACCCTTACCCTTACCCTTACCCTTACCCTTACCCTTGCTTTTACCCTTAGGCTTACCCTTACCTTTACCCTTACCCTTACCCTTACCCTTACCCTTACCCTTACCCTTGCTTTTACCCTTAAGCTTACCCTTACCCTTACCCTTACCCTTACCCTAACCCTTACCCTTGCTTTTACCCTTAAGCTTACCCTTACCCTTACCCTTACCCTTACCCTTACCCTTACACTTACCCTTACCCTTACCCTTACCCTTGCTTTTACCCTTAAGCTTACCCTTACCCTTACCCTTACCCTTACCCTTACCCTTACCCCTACCCTTACCCTTATCCTTACCCTTGCTTTTACCCTTAAGCTTACCCTTACCCTTACCCTTACCCTTACCCTTACCCTTACCCTTACCCTTACCCTTACCCTTACCCTTACCCTTACCCTTACCCTCACCCTTACCCTTACCCTTACCCTTACCCTTGCTTTTACCCTTAAGCTTACCCTTACCCTTACCCTTACCCTTACCCTTACCCTTACCCTTACCCTTACCCTTACCCTTACCCTTACCCTTACCCTTACCCTTACCCTTACCCTTACCCTTACCCTTACCCTTACTTAGGGTAAGGGTAAGGGTAAGCTTAAGGGTAAAAGCAAGGGAAAGGGTAAGGGTAAGGGTAAGGGTAAGGGTAAGGGTAAGGGTAAGGGTAAGCTTAAGGGTAAGGGTTAGGGTAAGGATAAGGTTAAGCTTAAGGGTAAAAGCAAGGGTAAGGGTAAGGGTAAGGGTAAGGGTAAGGGTAAGCTTAAGGGTAAGGGTAAGGGTAAGGGTAAGCTTAAGGGTAAAAGCAAGGGTAAGGTTAAGGGTAAGGGTAAGGGAAGGGTAAGGGTAAGGGTAAGCTTAAGGGTAAGGGTAAGGGTAAGGGTAAGGGTAAGCTTAAGGGTAAAAGCAAGGGTAAGGGTAAGGGTAAGGGTAAGGGTAAAGGTAAGGGTAAGGGTAAGGGTAAGGGTAAGGGTAAGGGTAAGGGTAAGGGTAAGGGTAAGGGTTAGCTTAAGGGTAAGGGTAAGGGTAAGGGTAAGCTTTAGGGTAAAAGCAAGGGTAAGGGTAAGGGTAAGGGTAAGGGTAAGGGTAAGCTTAAGGGTAAAAGCAAGGGTAAGGGTAAGGGTAAGGGTAAGGGTAAGGGTAAGGGTAAGGGTAAGGGTAAGGGTAAGGGTAAGGGTAAGGGTAAGGGTAAGCTTAAGGGTAAGGGTAAGGGTAAGTGTAAGCTTAAGGGTAAAAGCAAGGGTAAGGGTAAGGGTAAGGGTAAGGGTAAGGGTAAGGGTAAGGGTAAGGGTGAGGGTAAGCTTAAGGGTAAAAGCATGGGTAAGGGTAAGGGCAAGGGTAAGGGTAAGGGTAAGGGTAAGGGTAAGGGTAAGGGTAAGGGTAAGCTTAAGGGTAAAAGCAAGGGTAAGGGTAAGGGTAAGGGTAAGGGTAAGGGTTAGGGTAAGGGTAAAGGTAAGGGTAAGCCTAAGGGTAAAAGCAAGGGTAAGGGTAAGGGTAAGGGTAAGGGTAAGGGTAAGGGTAAGGGTAAGGGTAAGGGTAAGAGTAAGGGTAAGGGTAAGGGTAAGCTTAAGGGTAAAAGCAAGGGTAAGGGTAAGGGTAAGGGTAAGCCTAAGGGTAAAAGCAAGGGTAAGGGTAAGGTTAAGGGTAAGGGTAAGGGTAAGCTTAAGGGTAAAAGCAAGGGTAAGGGTAAGGGTAAGGGTAAGGGTAAGGGTAAGCTTAAGGGTAAAAGCAAGGGTAAGGGTAAGGGTGAGGGTAAGGGTAAGGGTAAGGGTAAGGGTAAAGGTAAGGGTAGGCCTAAGAGTAAAAGCAAGGGTAAGGGTAAGGGTAAGGGTAAGGGTAAGGGTAAGGGTAAGGGTAAGGGTAAGGGTAAGGGTAAGCTCAAGGGTAAAAGCAAGGGTAAGGATAAGGGTAAGGGTATAGGTAAGGGTAAGGGTAAGGGTAAGGGTAAGGGTAAGCTTAAGGGTAAAAGCAAGGGTGAGGGTAAGGGTAAGGGTAAGGGTAAGGGTAAGCTTACCCTTACCCTCACCCTTACCCTTACACTTACCCTTGCTTTTACCCTTAGGCTTACCCTTACCCTTACCCTTAAGCTTACCCTTACCCTTACCCTTACCCTTACCCTTGCCCTTACCCTTACCCTTACCCTTACCCTTACCCTTACCCTTACCCTTACCCTTACCCTTACCCTTGCTTTTATCCTTAAGCTTACCCTTACCCTTACCCTTACCCTTACCCTTACCCTTACCCTTACCCTTACCCTTACCCTTAGCCTTGCTTTGACCCTTAGGCTTACCATTACCTTTACCCTTACCCTTACCCTTATCCTTACCCTTACCCTTACCCTTACCCTTACCCTTACCCTTGCTTTTACCCTTAAGCTTACCCTTACCCTTACCCTTACCCTTGCTTTTACCCTTAAGCTACCCCTTACCCTTACCCTTACCCTTACCCTTACCCTTACCCTTACCCTTACCCTTACCCTTGCTTTTACACTTAAGCTTACCCTTACCCTCACCCTTACCCTTACCCTTACCCTTACCCTTACCCTTACCCTTACCCTTACCCTTACCCTTACCCTTACCCTTACCCTTACCCTTACCCTTACCCTTACCCTTACCCTTACCCTTGCTTTTACCCTTAGGCTTAACCTTACCTTTACCCTTACCCTTACCCTTACCCTTACCCTTACCCTTACCCTTACCCTTACCCTTACCCTTACCCTTACCCTTACCCTTGCTTTTACCCTTAAGCTTACCCTTACCCTTACCCTTACCCTTACCCTTACCCTTACCCTTACCCTTACCCTTACCCTTGCTTTTACCCTTAAGCTTACCCTTACCCTTACCCTTACCCTTACCCTTACCCTCACCCTTACCCTTACCCTTACCCTTGCTTATACCCTTAAGCTTACCCTTACCCTTACCCTTACCCTTACCCTTACCCTTACCCTTACCCTTACCCTTACCCTTACCCTTACCCTTGCTTTTACCCTTAGGCTTACCCTTACCTTTACCCTTACCCTTACCCTTACCCTTACTCTTACCCTTACCCTTACCCTTACCCTTACCCTTACCCTTACCCTTACCCTTGCTTTTACCCTTAAGCTTACCCTTACCCTTACCCTTACCCTTACCCTTACCCTTACCCTTGCTTTTACCCTTAAGCTTACCCTTACCCTTACCCTTACCCTTACCCTCACCCTTACCCTTACCCTTACCCTTGCTTATACCCTTAAGCTTACCCTTACCCTTACCCTTACCCTTACCCTTACCCTTACCCTTACCCTTACCCTTACCCTTACCCTTACCCTTACCCTTACCCTTGCTTTTACCCTTAAGCTTACCCTTACCCTTACCCTTAACCTTACCCTTACCCTTGCTTTTACCCTTAGGCTTACCCTTACCCTTACCCTTACCCTTACCCTTGCTTTTACCCTTAAGCTTACCCTTACCCTTACCCTTACTCTTACCCTTACCCTTACCCTTACCCTTACCCTTACCCTTACCCTTACCCTTACCCTTACCCTTACCCTTACCCTTACCCTTACCCTTACCCTTGCTTTTACCCTTAGGCTTACCCTTACCTTTACCCTTACCCTAACCCTTACCCTTACCCTTACCCTTACCCTTACCCTTGCTTTTACCCTTAAGCTTACCCTTACCCTTACCCTTACCCTTACCCTTACCCTTACCCTTACCCTTACCCTTACCCTTACCCTTACCCTCACCCTTGCTTTTACCCTTAAGCTTACCCTTACCCTTACCCTTACCCTTACCCTTACCCTTACCCTTGCTTTCACCCTTAAGATTACCCTTACCCTTACCCTTACCCTTACCCTTACCCTTACCCTTACCCTTACCCTTACCCTTACCCTTACCCTTAACCTTACCCTTACCCTTACCCTTACCCTTACCCTTACCCTTACCCTTACCCTTACCCTTACGCTTGCTTTTACCCTTAGGCTTACCCTTACCATTACCCTTACCCTTACCCTTACCCTTACCCTTACCCTTGCTTTTACCCTTAAGCTTACCCTTACCCTTACCCTTACCCTCAAGCTTACCCTTACCCTTACCCTTACCCTTACCCTTCCCTTACCCTTACCCTTACCCTTACCCTTACCCTTGCTTTTACCCTTAAGCTTACCCTTACCCTTACCCTTACCCTTACCCTTACCCTTGCTTTTACCCTTAAGCTCACCCTTACCCTTACCCTTACCCTTAAGCTTACCCTTACCCTTACCCTTACCCTTACCCTTACCCTTACCCTTACCCTTACCCTTACCCTTACCCTTACCCTTGCTTTTACCCTTAAGCTTACCCTTACCCTTACACTTACCCTTACCCTTAAGCATACCCTTACCCTTACCCTTACCCTTACCCTTACCCTTAACCTTACCCTTGCTTTTACCCTTAAGCTTAAACTTACCCTTACCCTTACCCTTACCCTTAAGCTTACCCTTACCCTTACCCTTACCCTTACCCTTACCCTTGCTTTTACCCTTAAGCTTACCCTTACCCTTACCCTTACCCTTACCCTTACCCTTACCCTTACCCTTACCCTTACCCTTACCCTTGCTTTTACCCTTAAGCTTACCCTTACCCTTACCCTAAGTAAGGGTAAGGGTAAGGGTAAGGGTAAGGGTAAGGGTAAGGGTAAGGGTAAGGGTAAGGGTAATGGTAAGGGTAAGGGTAAGGGTAAGGGTAAGATTAAGGGTAAAAGCAAGGGTAAGGGTAAGGGTAAGGGTAAGGGTAGGGGTAAGGGTAAGGGTAAGGGTAAGGGTAAGCTTAAGGGTAAGGGTAAGGGTAAGGGTAAGGGTAAGCCTAAGGGTAAAAGCAAGGGTAAGGGTAAGGGTAAGGGTAAGGGTAAGGGTAAGCTTAAGGGTAAAAGCAAGGGTAAGGGTAAGGCTAAGGGTAAGGGTAAGGGTAAGGGTAAGGGTAAGCTTAAGGGTAAAAGCAAGGGTAAGGGTAAGGGTAAGGGTAAGGGTAAGGGTAAGGGTAAGGGTAAAGGTGAGGGTAAGCCTAAGGGTAAAAGCAAGGGTAAGGGTAAGGGTAAGGGTAAGGGTAAGGGTAAGGGTAAGGGTAGGGGTAAGAGTAAGGGTAAGGGTAAGCTTAAGGGTAAAAGCAAGGGTAAGGGTAAGGGTAAGGGTAAGGGTAAGGGTAAGGGTAAGCTTAAGGGTAAAAGCAAGGGTAAGGGTAAGGGTAAGGGTAAGGGTAAGGGTAAGGGTAAGGGTAAGGGTAAGGGTAAGGGTAAGGGTAAGGGTAAGGGTAAGGGTAAGGGTAAGGGTAAGGGTAAGGGTAAGGGTAAGGGTAAGGGTAAGGGTAAGGGTAAGGGTAAGGGTAAGGGTAAGGGTAAGGGTAAGGGTAAGGGTAAGCTTAAGGGTAAAAGCAAGGGTAAGGGTAAGGGTAAGGGTAAGGGTAAGGGTAAGGGTAATGGTAAGGGTAAAGGTAAGGGTAAGCCTAAGGGTAAAAGCAAGGGTAAGGGTAAGGGTAAGGGTAAGGGTAAGGGTAAGGGTAAGGGTAAGGGTAAGGGTAAGGGTAAGGGTAAGGGTAAGGGTAAGGGTAAGGGTAAGGGTAAGCTTAAGGGTAAAAGCAAGGGTAAGGGTAAGGGTAAGGGTAAGGGTAAGGGTAAGGGTAAGCTTAAGGGTAAGGGTAAGGGTAAGGGTAAGGGTAAGCTTAAGGGTAAAAGCAAGGGTAAGGGTAAGGGTAAGGGTAAGGGTAAGGGTAAGCTTAAGGGTAAAAGCAAGGGTAAGGGTAAGGGTAAGGGTAAGGGTAAGGGTAAGGGTAAGGGTAAGCTCAAGGGTAAGGGTAAGGGTAAGGGTAAGGGTAAGCTTAAGGGTAAAAGCAAGGGTAAGGGTAAGAGTAAGGGTAAGGGTAAGGGTAAGGGTAAGGGTAAGGGTAAGGGTGAGCTTAAGGGTAAAAGCAAGGGTAAGGGTAAGGGTAAGGGTAAGGGTAAGGGTAAGGGTAAGGGTAAGGGTAAGGGTAAGCTTAAGGGTAAAAGCAAGGGTAAGGGTAAGGGTAAGGGTAAGGGTAAGGGTAAGGGTAAGGGTAAGGGTAAGGGTAAGGGTAAAGGTAAGGGTAAGCCTAAGGGTAAAAGCAAGGGTAAGGGTAAGGGTAAGGGTAAGGGTAAGAGTAAGGGTAAGGGTAAGGGTAAGGGTAAGGGTAAGGGTAAGCTTAAGGGTAAAAGCAAGGGTAAGGGTAAGGGTAAGGGTAAGGGTAAGCCTAAGGGTAAAAGCAAGGGTAAGGGTAAGGGTAAGGGTAAGGGTAAGGGTAAGCTTAAGGCTAAAAGCAAGGGTAAGGGTAAGGGTAAGTGTAAGGGTAAGGGTAAGGGTAAGCTTAAGGGTAAAAGCAGGGGTGAGGGTAAGGGTAAGGGTAAGGGTAAGGGTAAGGGTAAGGGTAAGGGTAAGGGTAAGGTTAAGGGTAAGGGTAAGGGTAAGGGTAAGGGTAAGCTTAAGGGTAAAAGCAAGGGTAAGGGTAAGGATAAGGGTAAGGGTAAGGGTAAGGGTAAGGGTAAGGGTAAGGGTAAGGGTAAGCTTAAGGGTAAAAGCAAGGGTAAGGGTAAGGGTAAGGGTAAGGGTAAGGGTAAAGGTGAGGGTAAGCCTAAGGGTAAAAGCAAGGGTAAGGGTGAGGGTAAGGGTAAGGGTAAGGGTAAGGGTAAGGGTAAGGGTAAGGGTAAGGGTAAGGGTAAGGGTAAGGGTAAGGGTAAGGGTAAGGGTAAGGGTAAGGGTAAGGGTAAGGGTAAGGGTAAGGGTAAGGGTAAGGGTAAGGGTAAGGGTAAGGGTAAGGGTAAGCTTAAGGGTAAAAGCAAGGGTAAGGGTAAGGGTAAGGGAAAGGGTAAGCCTAAGGGTAAAAGCAAGGGTAAGGGTAAGGGTAAGGGTAAGGGTAAGGGTAAGCTTAATGGTAAAAGCAAGGGTAAGGGTAAGGGTAAGGGTAAGGGTAAGGGTAAGGGTAAGGGTAAGGGTAAGCTTAAGGGTAAAAGCAAGGGTAAGGGTAAGGGTAAGGGTAAGGGTAAGGGTAAGGGTAAGGGTAAGGGTAAAGGTAAGGGTAAGCCTAAGGGTAAAAGCAAGGGTAAGGGTAAGGGTAAGGGTAAGGGTAAGGGTAAGGGTAAGGGTAAGGGTAAGGGTAAGCTTAAGGGTAAAAGCAAGGGTAAGGGTAAGGGTAAGGGTAAGGGTAAGGGTGAGGGTAAGCTTAAGGGTAAGGGTAAGGGTAAGGGTAAGCTTAAGGGTAAAAGCAAGTGTAAGGGTAAGGGTAAGGGTAAGGGTAAGCTTAAGAGTAAAAGCAAGGGTAAGGGTAAGGGTAAGGGTAAGGGTAAGGGTAAGGGTAAGGGTAAGGGTAAGGGTAAGGGTAAGCTTAAGGGTAAGGGTAAGGGTAAGGGTAAGGGTAAGCTTAAGGGTAAAAGCAAGGGTAAGGGTAAGGGTAAGGGTAAGGGTAAGGGTAAGCTTAAGGCTAAGGGTAAGGGTAAGGGTGAGGGTAAGCTTAAGGGTAAAAGCAAGGGTAAGGTTAAGGGTAAGGGTAAGGGTAAGGGTAAGGGTGAGGGTAAGCTTAAGGGTAAGGGTAAGGGTAAGGGTAAGGGTTAGCTTAAGGGTAAAAGCAAGGGTAAGGGTAAGGGTAAGGGTAAGGGTAAGGGTAAGGGTAAGGGTAAGGGTAAGGGTAAGGGTAAGGGTAAGGGTAAGGGTAAGCTTAAGGGTAAGGGTAAGGGTAAGGGTAAGCTTAAGGGTAAAAGCAAGGGTAAGGGTAAGGGTAAGGGTAAGGGTAAGGGTAAGCTTAAGGGTAAAAGCAAGGGTTAGGGTAAGGGTAAGGGTAAGGGTAAGGGTAAGGGTAAGGGTAAGGGTAAGGGTAAGGGTAAGGGTAAGGGTAAGCTTAAGGGTAAGGGTAAGGGTAAGGGTAAGCTTAAGGGTAAAAGCAAGGGTAAGGGTAAGGGTAAGGGTAAGGGTAAGGGTAAGGGTAAAGGTAAGGGTAAGCCTAAGGGTAAAAGCAAGGGTAAGGGTAAGGGTAAGGGTAAGGGTAAGGGTAAGGGTAAGCTTAAGGGTAAAAGCAAGGGTAAGGGTAAGGGTAAGGGTAAGGGTAAGGGTAAGGGTAAGGGTAAGGGTAAGGGTAAGGGTAAGGGTAAGCTTAAGGGTAAAAGCAAGGGTAAGGGTAAGGGTAAGGTTAAGGGTAAGGGTAAGGGTAAGGGTAAGGGTAAGCTTAAGGGTAAAAGCAAGGGTAAGGGTAAAGGTAAGGGTAAGGGTAAGGGTTAGGGTAAGGGTAAAGGTAAGGGTAAGCCTAAGGGTAAATGCAATGGTAAGGGTAAAAGCAAGGGTAAGGGTAAGGGTAAGGGTAAGGGTAAGGGTAAGGGTAGGGGTAAGAGTAAGGGTAAGGGTAAGCTTAAGGGTAAAAGCAAGGGTAAGGGTAAGGGTAAGGGTAAGGGTAAGGGTAAGGGTAAGCTTAAGGGTAAAAGCAAGGGTAAGGGTAAGGGTAAGGGTAAGGGTAAGGGTAAGGGTAAGGGTAAGGGTAAGGGTAAGGGTAAGGGTAAGGGTAAGGGTAAGGGTAAGGGTAAGGGTAAGGGTAAGGGTAAGGGTAAGGGTAAGGGTAAGCTTAAGGGTAAAAGCAAGGGTAAGGGTAAGGGTAAGGGTAAGGGTAAGGGTAAGGGTAAGGGTAATGGTAAGGGTAAAGGTAAGGGTAAGCCTAAGGGTAAAAGCAAGGGTAAGGGTAAGGGTAAGGGTAAGGGTAAGGGTAAGGGTAAGGGTAAGGGTAAGGGTAAGGGTAAGGGTAAGGGTAAGGGTAAGGGTGAGGGTAAGGGTAAGGGTAAGGGTAAGGGTAAGGGTAAGGGTAAGCTTAAGGGTAAAAGCAAGGGTAAGGGTAAGGGTAAGGGTAAGGGTAAGGGTAAGGGTAAGCTTAAGGGTAAGGGTAAGGGTAAGGGTAAGGGTAAGCTTAAGGGTAAAAGCAAGGGTAAGGGTAAGGGTAAGGGTAAGGGTAAGGGTAAGCTTAAGGGTAAAAGCAAGGGTAAGGGTAAGGGTAAGGGTAAGGGTAAGGGTAAGGGTAAGGGTAAGCTCAAGGGTAAGGGTAAGGGTAAGGGTAAGGGTAAGCTTAAGGGTAAAAGCAAGGGTAAGGGTAAGAGTAAGGGTAAGGGTAAGGGTAAGGGTAAGGGTAAGGGTAAGGGTAAGGGTGAGCTTAAGGGTAAAAGCAAGGGTAAGGGTAAGGGTAAGGGTAAGGGTAAGGGTAAGGGTAAGGGTAAGGGTAAGGGTAAGGGTAAGGGTAAGGGTAAGCTTAAGGGTAAAAGCAAGGGTAAGGGTAAGGGTAAGGGTAAGGGTAAGGGTAAGGGTAAGGGTAAGGGTAAAGGTAAGGGTAAGCCTAAGGGTAAAAGCAAGGGTAAGGGTAAGGGTAAGGGTAAGGGTAAGAGTAAGGGTAAGGGTAAGGGTAAGGGTAAGCTTAAGGGTAAAAGCAAGGGTAAGGGTAAGGGTAAGGGTAAGGGTAAGCCTAAGGGTAAAAGCAAGGGTAAGGGTAAGGGTAAGGGTAAGGGTAAGGGTAAGCTTAAGGCTAAAAGCAAGGGTAAGGGTAAGGGTAAGTGTAAGGGTAAGGGTAAGGTTAAGCTTAAGGGTAAAAGCAGGGGTGAGGGTAAGGGTAAGGGTAAGGGTAAGGGTAAGGGTAAGGGTAAGGGTAAGGGTAAGGGTAAGGGTAAGGGTAAGCTTAAGGGTAAAAGCAAGGGTAAGGGTAAGGATAAGGGTAAGGGTAAGGGTAAGGGTAAGGGTAAGGGTAAGCTTAAGGGTAAAAGCAAGGGTAAGGGTAAGGGTAAGGGTAAGGGTAAGGGTAAAGGTAAGGGTAAGCCTAAGGGTAAAAGCAAGGGTAAGGGTAAGGGTAAGGGTAAGGGTAAGGGTAAGGGTAAGGGTAAGGGTAAGGGTAAGGGTAAGGGTAAGGGTAAGGGTAAGGGTAAGGGTAAGGGTAAGGGTAAGGGTAAGGGTAAGGGTAAGGGTAAGGGTAAGGGTAAGGGTAAGGGTAAGGGTAAGGGTAAGCTTAAGGGTGAAAGCAAGGGTAAGGGTAAGGGTAAGGGAAAGGATAAGCCTAAGGGTAAAAGCAAGGGTGAGGGTAAGGGTAAGGGTAAGGGTAAGGGTAAGCTTAATGGTAAAAGCAAGGGTAAGGGTAAGGGTAAGGGTAAGGGTAAGGGTAAGGGTAAGGGTAAGCTTAAGGGTAAAAGCAAGGGTAAGGGTAAGGGTAAGGGTAAGGGTAAGGGTAAGGGTAAGGGTAAAGGTAAGGGTAAGCCTAAGGGTAAAAGCAAGGGTAAGGGTAAGGGTAAGGGTAAGGGTAAGGGTAAGGGTAAGGGTAAGGGTAAGCTTAAGGGTAAAAGCAAGGGTGAGGGTAAGGGTAAGGGTAAGGGTAAGGGTAAGGGTAAGCTTAAGGGTAAGGGTAAGGGTAAGGGTAAGCTTAAGGGTAAAAGCAAGTGTAAGGGTAAGGGTAAGGGTAAGGGTAAGCTTAAGAGTAAAAGCAAGGGTAAGGGTAAGGGTAAGGGTAAGGGTAAGGGTAAGGGTAAGGGTAAGGGTAAGGGTAAGGGTAAGCTTAAGGGTAAGGGTAAGGGTAAGGGTAAGGGTAAGCTTAAGGGTAAAAGCAAGGGTAAGGGTAAGGGTAAGGGTAAGGGTAAGGGTAAGCTTAAGGCTAAGGGTAAGGGTAAGGGTAAGGGTAAGCTTAAGGGTAAAAGCAAGGGTAAGGTTTAGGGTAAGGGTAAGGGTAAGGGTAAGGGTAAGGGTAAGCTTAAGGGTAAGGGTAAGGGTAAGGGTAAGGGTAAGCTTAAGGGTAAAAGCAAGGGTAAGGGTAAGGGTAAGGGTAAGGGTAAGGGTAAGGGTAAGGGTAAGGGTAAGGGTAAGGGTAAGGGTAAGGGTAAGGGTAAGGGTAAGCTTAAGGGTAAGGGTAAGGGTAAGGGTAAGGGTAAGCTTAAGGGTAAAAGCAAGGGTAAGGGTAAGAGTAAGGGTAAGGGTAAGGGTAAGGGTAAGGGTAAGGGTAAGGGTGAGCTTAAGGGTAAAAGCAAGGGTAAGGGTAAGGGTAAGGGTAAGGGTAAGGGTAAGGGTAAGGGTAAGGGTAAGGGTAAGCTTAAGGGTAAAAGCAAGGGTAAGGGTAAGGGTAAGGGTAAGGGTAAGGGTAAGGGTAAGGGTAAGGGTAAGGGTAAAGGTAAGGGTAAGCCTAAGGGTAAAAGCAAGGGTAAGGGTAAGGGTAAGGGTAAGGGTAAGAGTAAGGGTAAGAGTAAGGGTAAGGGTAAGCTTAAGGGTAAATGCAAGGGTAAGGGTAAGGGTAAGGGTGAGGGTAAGCCTAAGGGTAAAAGCAAGGGTAAGGGTAAGGGTAAGGGTAAGGGTAAGGGTAAGCTTAAGGCTAAAAGCAAGGGTAAGGGTAAGGGTAAGTGTAAGGGTAAGGGTAAGGGTAAGCTTAAGGGTAAAAGCAGGGGTGAGGGTAAGGGTAAGGGTAAGGGTAAGGGTAAGGGTAAGGGTAAGCTTAAGGGTAAAAGCAAGGGTAAGGGTAAGGATAAGGGTAAGGGTAAGGGTAAGGGTAAGGGTAAGGGTAAGGGTAAGGGTAAGCTTAAGGGTAAAAGCAAGGGTAAGGGTAAGGGTAAGGGTAAGGGTAAGGGTAAAGGTAAGGGTAAGCCTAAGGGTAAAAGCAAGGGTAAGGGTAAGGGTAAGGGTAAGGGTAAGGGTAAGGGTAAGGGTAAGGGTAAGGGTAAGGGTAAGGGTAAGGGTAAGGGTAAGGGTAAGGGTAAGGGTAAGGGTAAGGGTAAGGGTAAGGGTAAGGGTAGGGGTAAGGGTAAGGGTAAGGGTAAGGGTAAGGGTAAGCTTAAGGGTAAAAGCAAGGGTAAGGGTAAGGGTAAGGGAAAGGGTAAGCCTAAGGGTAAAAGCAAGGGTGAGGGTAAGGGTAAGGGTAAGGGTAAGGGTAAGCTTAATGGTAAAAGCAAGGGTAAGGGTAAGGGTAAGGGTAAGGGTAAGGGTAAGGGTAAGGGTAAGCTTAAGGGTAAAAGCAAGGGTAAGGGTAAGGGTAAGGGTAAGGGTAAGGGTAAGGGTAAGGGTAAGGGTAAGGGTAAGGGTAAAGGTAAGGGTAAGCCTAAGGGTAAAAGCAAGGGTAAGGGTAAGGGTAAGGGTAAGGGTAAGGGTAAGGGTAAGGGTAAGGGTAAGCTTAAGGGTAAAAGCAAGGGTAAGGGTAAGGGTAAGGGTAAGGGTAAGGGTAAGGGTAAGCTTAAGGGTAAGGGTAAGGGTAAGGGTAAGCTTAAGGGTAAAAGCAAGTGTAAGGGTAAGGGTAAGGGTAAGGGTAAGCTTAAGAGTAAAAGCAAGGGTAAGGGTAAGGGTAAGGGTAAGGGTAAGGGTAAGGGTAAGGGTAAGGGTAAGGGTAAGCTTAAGGGTAAAAGCAAGGGTTAGGGTAAGGGTAAGGGTAAGGGTAAGGGTAAGGGTAAGCTTAAGGGTAAAAGCAAGGGTTAGGGTAAGGGTAAGGGTAAGGGTAAGGGTAAGGGTAAGGGTAAGGGTAAGGGTAAGGGTAAGGGTAAGCTTAAGGGTAAGGGTAAGGGTAAGGGTAAGCTTAAGGGTAAAAGCAAGGGTAAGGGTAAGGGTAAGGGTAAGGGTAAGGGTAAGGGTAAAGGTAAGGGTAAGCCTAAGGGTAAAAGCAAGGGTAAGGGTAAGGGTAAGGGTAAGGGTAAGCTTAAGGGTAAAAGCAAGGGTAAGGGTAAGGGTAAGGGTAAGGGTAAGGGTAAGGGTAAGGGTAAGGGTAAGGGTAAGGGTAAGCTTAAGGGTAAAAGCAAGGGTAAGGGTAAGGGTAAGGTTAAGGGTAAGGGTAAGGGTAAGGGTAAGGGTAAGCTTAAGGGTAAAAGCAAGGGTAAGGGTAAGGGTAAGGGTAAGGGTAAGGGTTAGGGTAAGGGTAAAGGTAAGGGTAAGCCTAAGGGTAAAAGCAAGGGTAAGGGTAAGGGTAAGGGTAAGGGTAAGGGTAAGGGTAAAGGTAAGGGTAAGGGTAAGAGTAAGGGTAAGGGTAAGGGTAAGCTTAAGGGTAAAAGCAAGGGTAAGGGTAAGGGTAAGGGTAAGGGTGAGCCTAAGGGTAAAAGCAAGGGTAAGGGTAAGGTTAGGGGTAAGGGTAAGGGTAAGCTTAAGGGTAAAAGCAAGGGTAAGGGTAAGGGTAAGGGTAAGGGTAAGGGTAAGCTTAAGGGTAAAAGCAAGGGTAAGGGTAAGGGTGAGGGTAAGGGTAAGGGTAAGGGTAAGGGTAAAGGTAAGGGTAAGCCTAAGAGTAAAAGCAAGGGTAAGGGTAAGGGTAAGGGTAAGGGTAAGGGTAAGGGTAAGGGTAAGCTTAAGGGTAAAAGCAAGGGTAAGGATAAGGGTAAGGGTAAGGGTAAGGGTAAGGGTAAGGGTAAGGGTAAGGGTAAGGGTAAAGGTAAGGGTAAGCCTAAGGGTCAAAGCAAGTGTAAGGGTAAGGGAAAGGGTAAGGGTAAAGGTAAGGGTAAGGGTAAGGGTAAGGGTAAGCTTAAGGGTAAAAGCAAGGGTAAGGGTAAGGGTAAGGGTAAGGGTAAGGGTAAGGGTAAGGGTAAGGGTAAGGGTAAGGGTAAGGGTAAGCTTAAGGGTAAGGGTAAGGGTAAGGGTAAGGGTAAGCCTAAGGGTAAAAGCAAGGGTAAGTGTAAGGGTAAGGGTAAGGGTAAGGGTAAGCTTAAGGGTAAAAGCAAGGGTAAGGGTAAGGGTAAGGGTAAGGGTAAGGGTAAGGGTAAGGGTAAGCTTAAGGGTAAAAGCAAGGGTAAGGGTAAGGGTAAGGGTAAGGGTAAGGGTAAGGCTAAAGGTAAGGGTAAGCCTAAGGGTAAAAGCAAGGGTAAGTGTAAGGGTAAGGGTAAGGGTAAGGGTAAGGGTAAGGGTAAGGGTAAGGGTAAAGGTAAGGGTAAGGGTAAGCTTAAGGGTGAAAGCAAGGGTAAGGGTAAGGGTAAGGGTAAGGGTAAGAGTAAGGGTAAGGGTAAGGGTAAGCTTAAGGGTAAAAGCAAGGGTAAGGGTAAGGGTAAGGGTAAGGGTAAGGGTAAGGGTAAGGGTAAGGGTAAGGGTAAGGGTAAGGGTAAGGGTAAGGGTAAGCTTAAGGGTAAAAGCAAGGGTGTGGGTAAGGGTGAGGGTAAGGGTAAGGGTAAGGGTAAGGGTAAGGGTAAGGGTAAGGGTAAGGGTAAGGGTAAGGGTAAGGGTAAGCTTAAGGGTAAAAGCAAGGGTAAGGGTAAGGGTAAGTGTAAGGGTAAGGGTAAGGGTAAGCTTAAGGGTAAAAGCAAGGGTAAGGGTAAGGGTAAGGGTAAGGGTAAGGGTAAGCTTAAGGGTAAAAGCAAGGGTAAGGGTAAGGGTAAGGGTAAGGGTAAGGGTAAGGGTAAGCTTAAGGGTAAGGGTAAGGGTAAGGGTAAGGGTAAGCTTAAGGGTAAAAGCAAGGGTAAGGGTCAGGGTAAGGGTAAGTGTAAGGGTAAGGGTAAGGGTAAGGGTAAGGGTGAGCTTAAGGGTAAAAGCAAGGGTAAGGGTAAGGTTAAGGGTAAGGGTAAGGGTAAGGGTAAGGGTAAGGGTTAGCTTAAGGGTAAAAGCAAGGGTAAGGGTAAGGGTAAGGGTAAGGGTAAGGGTAAGGGTAAGGGTAAGGGTAAGGGTAAGGGTAAGGGTAAAGGTAAGGGTAAGCCTAAGGGTAAAAGCAAGGGTAAGGGTAAGGGTAAAGGTAAGAGTAAGGGTAAGGGTAAGGGTAAGGGTAAGCTTAAGGGTAAAAGCAAGGGTAAGGGTAAGGGTAAGGGTAAGGGTAAGCCTAAGGGTAAAAGCAAGGGTAAGGGTAAGGGTAAGGGTAAGGGTAAGGGTAAGGGTAAGCTTAAGGGTAAAAGCAAGGGTAAGGGTAAGTGTAAGGGTAAGGGTAAGGGTAAGGGTAAGGGTAAGCTTAAGGGTAAAAGCAAGGGTGAGGGTAAGGGTAAGGGTAAGGGTAAGGGTAAGGGTAAGGGTAAGGGTAAGGGTAAGGGTAAGGGTAAGGGTAAGGGTAAGCTTAAGGGTAAAAGCAAGGGTAAGGGTAAGGGTAAGGGTAAGGGTAAGGGTAAGGGTAAGCTTAAGGGTAAAAGCAAGGGTAAGGGTAAGGGTAAGGGTAAGGGTAAGGGTAAAGGTAAGGGTAAGCCTAAGGGTAAAAGCAAGGGTAAGGGTAAGGGTAAGGGTAAGGGTAAGGGTTAGGGTACGGGTAAGGGTAAGCTTAAGGGTAAAAGCAAGGGTAAGGGTAAGGGAAAGGGTAAGGGTAAGCCTAAGGGTAAAAGCAAGGGTAAGGGTAAGGGTAAGGGTAAGGGTAAGGATAAGCTTAAGGGTAAAAGCAAGAGTAAGGGTAAGGGTAAGGGTAAGGGTAAGGGTAAGGGTAAGCTTAAGGGTAAAAGCAAGGGTAAGGGTAAAGGTAAGGGTAAGGGTAAGGGTAAGGGTAAGGGTAAGGGTAAGGGTAAGGGTAAAGGTAAGGGTAAGCCTAAGGGTAAAAGCAAGGGTAAGGGTAAGGGTAAGGGTAAGGGTAAGGGTAAGGGTAAGGTTAAGGGTAAGGGTAAGGGTAAGCTTAAGGGTAAAAGCAAGGGTAAGGGTAAGGGTAAGGGTAAGGGTAAGGGTAAGGGTAAGGGTAAGGGTAAGGGTAAGGGTAAGGGTAAGGGTAATGGTAAGGGTAAGGGTAAGCTTAAGGGTAAGGGTAAGGGTAAGCTTAAGGGTAAAAGCAAGGGTAAGGGTAAGGGTAAGGGTGAGGGTAAGCTTAAGGGTAAAAGCAAGGGTAAGGGTAAGGGTAAGGGTAAGGGTAAGGGTTAGGGTAAGGGTAAGGGTAAGGGTAAGGGTAAGGGTAAGGGTAAGGGTAAGCTTAAGGGTAAGGGTAAGGGTAAGGGTAATGGTAAGCTTAAGGGTAAAAGCAAGGGTAAGGGTAAGGGTAAGGGTAAGGGTAAGGGTAAGGGTAAGCTTAAGGGTAAGGGTAAGGGTAAGGGTAAGGGTAAGCTTAAGGGTAAAAGCAAGGGTAAGGGTAAGGGTGAGGGTAAGGGTAAGGGTAAGGGTAAGGGTAAGCTTAAGGGTAAGGGTAAGGGTAAGGGTAAGGGTAAGGGTAAGCTTAAGGGTAAAAGCAAGGGTAAGGGTAAGGGTAAGGGTAAGGGTAAGGGTAAGGGTAAGGGTAAGGGTAAGGGTAAGGGTAAGGGTAAGGGTAAGGGTAAGGGAAAGCTTAAGGGTAAGGGTAAGGGTAAGGGTAAGGGTAAGCTTAAGGGTAAAAGCAAGGGTAAGGGTAAGGGTAAGGGTAAGCTTAAGGGTAAAAGCAAGGGTAAGGGTAAGGGTAAGGGTAAGGGTAAGGGTAAGGGTAAGGGTAAGGGTAAGGGTAAGGGTAAGGGTAAGGGTAAGCTTAAGGGTAAAAGCAAGGGTAAGGGTAAGGGTAAGGGTAAGGGTAAGGGTAAGGGTAAGCTTAAGGGTAAAAGCAAGGGTAAGGGTAAGGGTAAGGGTAAGGGTAAGCTTAAGGGTAAAAGCAAGGGTAAGGGTAAGGGTAAGGGTAAGGGTAAGGGTAAGGGTAAGCTTAAGGGTAAGGGTAAGGGTAAGGGTAAGGGTAAGCTTAAGGGTAAAAGCAAGGGTAAGGGTCAGGGTAAGGGTAAGTGTAAGGGTAAGGGTAAGGGTAAGGGTAAGGGTGAGCTTAAGGGTAAAAGCAAGGGTAAGGGTAAGGTTAAGGGTAAGGGTTAGCTTAAGGGTAAAAGCAAGGGTAAGGGTAAGGGTAAGGGTAAGGGTAAGGGTAAGGGTAAGGGTAAGGGTAAGGGTAAGGGTAAGGGTAAGGGTAAGGGTAAAGGTAAGGGTAAGCCTAAGGGTAAAAGCAAGGGTAAGGGTAAGGGTAAGGGTAAGAGTAAGGGTAAGGGTAAGAGTAAGGGTAAGGGTTAGGGTAAGGGTAAGCTTAAGGGTAAAAGCAAGGGTAAGGGTAAGGGTAAGGGTAAGGGTAAGCCTAAGGGTAAAAGCAAGGGTAAGGGTAAGGGTAAGGGTAAGGGTAAGGGTAAGCTTAAGGGTAAAAGCAAGGGTAAGGGTAAGGGTAAGGGTAAGGGTAAGGGTAAGGGTAAGGGTAAGCTTAAGGGTAAAAGCAAGGGTGAGGGTAAGGGTAAGGGTAAGGGTAAGGGTAAGGGTAAGGGTAAGGGTAAGGGTAAGGGTAAGGGTAAGGGTAAGCTTAAGGGTAAAAGCAAGGGTAAGGGTAAGGGTAAGGGTAAGGGTAAGGGTAAGGGTAAGCTTAAGGGTAAAAGCAAGGGTAAGGGTAAGGGTAAGGGTAAGGGTAAGGGTAAAGGTAAGGGTAAGCCTAAGGGTAAAAGCAAGGGTAAGGGTAAGGGTAAGGGTAAGGGTAAGGGTTAGGGTACGGGTAAGGGTAAGCTTAAGGGTAAAAGCAAGGGTAAGGGTAAGGGAAAGGGTAAGGGTAAGCCTAAGGGTAAAAGCAAGGGTAAGGGTAAGGGTAAGGGTAAGGGTAAGGGTAAGCTTAAGGGTAAAAGCAAGAGTAAGGGTAAGGGTAAGGGTAAGGGTAAGGGTAAGGGTAAGCTTAAGGGTAAAAGCAAGGGTAAGGGTAAAGGTAAGGGTAAGGGTAAGGGTAAGGGTAAGGGTAAGGGTAAGGGTAAAGGTAAGGGTAAGCCTAAGGGTAAAAGCAAGGGTAAGGGTAAGGGTAAGGGTAAGGGTAAGGGTAAGGTTAAGGGTAAGGGTAAGGGTAAGCTTAAGGGTAAAAGCAAGGGTAAGGGTAAGGGTAAGGGTAAGGGTAAGGGTAAGGGTAAGGGTAAGGGTAAGGGTAAGGGTAAGGGTAATGGTAAGGGTAAGGGTAAGCTTAAGGGTAAGGGTAAGGGTAAGCTTAAGGGTAAAAGCAAGGGTAAGGGTAAGGGTAAGGGTGAGGGTAAGCTTAAGGGTAAAAGCAAGGGTAAGGGTAAGGGTAAGGGTAAGGGTAAGGGTTAGGGTAAGGGTGAGGGTAAGGGTAAGGGTAAGGGTAAGGGTAAGCTTAAGGGTAAGGGTAAGGGTAAGGGTAAGGGTAAGCTTAAGGGTAAAAGCAAGGGTAAGGGTAAGGGTAAGGGTAAGGGTAAGGGTAAGGGTAAGCTTAAGGGTAAGGGTAAGGGTAAGGGTAAGGGTAAGCTTAAGGGTAAAAGCAAGGGTAAGGGTAAGGGTGAGGGTAAGGGTAAGGGTAAGGGTAAGGGTAAGCTTAAGGGTAAGGGTAAGGGTAAGGGTAAGGGTAAGGGTAAGCTTAAGGGTAAAAGCAAGGGTAAGGGTAAGGGTAAGGGTAAGGGTAAGGGTAAGGGTAAGGGTAAGGGTAAGGGTAAGGGTAAGGGTAAGGGTAAGGGAAAGCTTAAGGGTAAGGGTAAGGGTAAGGGTAAGGGTAAGCTTAAGGGTAAAAGCAAGGGTAAGGGTTAGGGTAAGGGTAAGCTTAAGGGTAAAAGCAAGGGTAAGGGTAAGGGTAAGGGTAAGGGTAAGGGTAAGGGTAAGGGTAAGGGTAAGGGTAAGGGTAAGGGTAAGGGTAAGGGTAAGGGTAAGGGTAAGGGTAAGGGTAAGGGTAAGGGTAAGCTTAAGGATAAGGGTAAGGGTAAGGGTAAGGGTAAGGGTAAGCTTAAGGGTAAAAGCAAGGGTAAGGGTAAAGGTAAGGGTAAGGGTAAGGGTAAGGGTAAAGGTAAGGGTAAGCCTAAGGTTAAAAGCAAGGATAAGGGTAAGGGTAAGGGTAAGGGTAAGGGTAAGGGTAAGGGTAAGGGTAAGGGTAAGGGTAAGGGTAAGCTAAAGGGTAAAAGCAAGGGTAAGGGTAAGGGTAAGGGTAAGGGTAAGGGTAAGGGTAAGGGTAAGGGTAAGGGTAAGGGTAAGGGTAAGGCTAAGGGTAAGCTTAAGGGTAAAAGCAAGGGTAAGGGTAAGGGTAAGGGTAAGGGTAAGGGTAAGGGTAAGGGTAAGGGTAAGGGTAAGCTTAAGGGTAAAAGCAAGGGTAAGGGTAAGGGTAAGGGTAAGGGTAAGGGTTAGGGTAAGGGTAAAGGTAAGGGTAAGCCTAAGGGTAAAAGCAAGGGTAAGGGTAAGGGTAAGGGTAAGGGTAAGGGTAAGGGTAAGGGTAAGGGTAAGGGTAAGGGTAAGGGTAAGGGTAAGGGTAAGAGTAAGGGTAAGGGTAAGGGTAAGCTTAAGGGTAAAAGCAAGGGTAAGGGTAAGGGTAAGGGTAAGGGTAAGGGTAAGCCTAAGGGTAAAAGCAAGGGTAAGGGTAAGGGTAAGGGTAAGGGTAAGGGTAAGCTTAAGGGTAAAAGCAAGGGTAAGGGTAAGGGTAAGGGTAAGGGTAAGGGTAAGGGTAAGCTTAAGGGTAAAAGCAAGGGTAAGGGTAAGGGTAAGGGTAAGGGTAAGGGTAAGGGTAAGGGTGAGGGTAAGGGTAAGCTTTAGAGTAAAAGCAAGGGTAAGGGTAAGGGTAAGGGTAAGGGTAAGGGTAAGGGTAAGGGTAAGGGTAAGGGTAAGGGTAAAGGTAAGGGTAAGGGTAAGGGTAAGGGTAAGGGTAAGGGTAAGGGTAAGGGTAAGGGTAAGGGTAAGCTTAAGGGTAAAAGCAAGGGTAAGGGTTAGGGTAAGGGTAAGGGTAAGGGTAAAGGTAAGGGTAAGCTTAAGGGTAAAAGCAAGGGTAAGGGTAAGGGTAAGGGTAAGGGTAAGGGTAAGGGTAAGGGTAAGGGTAAGGGTAAGCTTAAGGGTAAAAGCAACGGTAAGGGTAAGGGTAAGGGTAAGGGTAAGGGTAAGGGTAAGGGTAAGGGTAAGCTTAAGGGTAAAAGCAAGGGTAAGGGTAAGGGTAAGGGTAAGGGTAAGGGTTAGGGTAAGGGTAAAGGTAAGGGTAAGCCTAAGGGTAAAAGCAAGGGTAAGGGTAAGGGTAAGGGTAAGGGTAAGGGTAAGGGTAAGGGTCAGGGTAAGGGTAAGAGTAAGGGTAAGGGTAAGGGTAAGAGTAAGGGTAAGGGTAAGCTTAAGGGTAAAAGCAAGGGTAAGGGTAAGGGTTAGGGTAAGGGTAAGCCTAAGGGTAAAAGCAAGGGTAAGGGTAAGGGTAAGGGTAAGGGTAAGGGTAAGGGTAAGGGTAAGCTTAAGGGTAAAAGCAAGGGTAAGTGTAAGGGTAAGGGTAAGGGTAAGGGTAAGGGTAAGCTTAAGGGTAAAAGCAAGGGTAAGGGTAAGGGTAAGGGTAAGGGTAAGAGTAAGGGTAAGGGTAAGGGTAAGGGTAAAGGTAAGGGTAAGCCTAAGGGTAAAAGCAAGGGTAAGGGTAAGGGTAAGGGTAAGGGTAAGGGTAAGCTTAAGGGTAAAAGCAAGGTAAGGGTAAGGGTGAGGGTAAAGGTAAGGGTAAGGGTAAGGGTAAGCTTAAGGGTAAAAGCAAGGGTAAGGGTAAGGGTAAGGGTAAGGGTAAGGCTAAGGGTAAGGGTAAGGGTAAGGGTAAGGGTAAGGGTAAGGGTAAGGGTAAGGGTAAGGGTAAGGGTAAGGGTAAGGGTAAGGGTAAGGGTAAGGGTAAGCTAAAGGGTAAAAGCAAGGGTAAGGGTTAGGGTAAGGGTAAGGGTAAGGGTAAGGGTAAGCTTAAGGGTAAAAGCAAGGGTAAGGGTAAGGGCAAGGGTAAGGGTAAGGGTAAGGGTAAGGGTAAGGGTAAGGGTAAGGGTAAGGGTAAGGGTAAGGGTAAGGGTAAGGGTAAGGGTAAGGGTAAGGGTAAGGGTAAAGGTAAGGGTAAGCCTAAGGGTAAAAGCAAGGGTAAGGGTAAGGGTAAGGGTAAGGGTAAGGGTAAGGGTAAGGGTAAGGGTAAGGGTAAGGGTAAGGGTAAGCTTAAGGGTATAAGCAAGGGTAAGGGTAAGGATAAGGGTGAGGGTAAGGGTAAGGGTAAGGGTAAGGGTAAGGGTAAGCTTAAGGGTAAAAGCAAGGGTAAGGGTAAGGGTAAGGGTAAGGGTAAGGGTAAGGGTAAGGGTAAGCTTAAGGGTAAAAGCAAGGGTAAGGGTAAGGGTAAGGGTAAGGGTAAGGGTAAGGGTAAGGGTAAGGGTAAGGGTAAGGGTAAGGGTAAGGGTAAAGGTAAGGGTAAGCCTAAGGGTAAAAGCAAGGGTAAGGGTAAGGGTAAGGGTAAGGGTAAGGGTAAGGGTAAGGGTAAGGGTAAGGGTAAGTGTAAGGGTAAGCTTAAGGGTAAAAGCAAGGGTAAGTGTAAGGGTAAGGGTAAGGGTAAGCCTAAGGGTAAAAGCAAGGGTAAGGGTAAGGGTAAGAGTAAGGGTAAGGGTAAGCTTAAGGGTAAAAGCAAGGGTAAGGGTAAGGGTAAGGGTAAGGGTTAGGGTAAGGGTAAGCTTAAGGGTAAAAGCAAGGGTAAGGGTAAGGGTAAGGGTAAGGGTAAGGGTAAGGGTGAAGGTAAGGGTAAGCCTAAGGGTAAAAGCAAGGGTAAGGGTAAGGGTAAGGGTAAGGGTAAGGGTAAGGGTAAGGGTAAGGGTAAGGGTAAGGGTAAGGGTAAGGGTAAGGGTAAGGGTAAGGGTAAGGGTAAGGGTAAGGGTAAGGGTAAGGGTAAGCTTAAGGGTAAAAGCAAGGGTAAGGGTAAGGGTAAGGGTAAGGGTAAGGGTAAGGGTAAGGGTAAGGGTAAGGGTAAGCTTAAGGGTAAAAGCAAGGGTAAGGGTAAGGGTAAGGGTAAGGGTAAGGGTAAGGGTAAGTGTAAGGGTAAGCTTAAGGGTAAAAGCAAGGGTAAGGGTAAGGGTAAGGGTAAGGGTAAGCTTAAGGGTAAAAGCAAGGGTAAGGGTAAGGGTAAGGGTAAGGGTAAGGGTAAGGGTAAGGGTAAGGGTAAGGGTAAGGGTAAGGGTAAAGGTAAGGGTAAGCCTAAGGGTAAAAGCAAGGGTAAGGGTAAGGGTAAGGGTAAGGGTAAGGGTAAGGGTAAGGGTAAGGGTAAGGGTAAGGGTAAGGGTAAGGGTAAGGGTAAGCTTAAGAGTAAAAGCAAGGGTGAGGGTAAGGGTAAGGGTAAGGGTAAAGGTAAGGGTAAGGGTAAGGGTAAGGGTAAGGGTAAGGGTAAGGGTAAGGGTAAGGGTAAGGGTAAGGGTAAGCCTAAGGGTAAAAGCAAGGGTAAGGGTAAGGGTAAGGGTAAGGGTAAGGGTAAGCTTAAGGGTAAAAGCAAGGGTAAGGGTAAGGGTAAGGGTAAGCTTAAGGGTAAAAGCAAGGGTAATGGTAAGGGTAAGGGTAAGGGTAAGGGTAAGGGTAAGGGTAAGGGTAAGGGTAAGGGTAAGGGTAAGGGTAAGGGTAAGCTTAAGGGTAAGGGTAAGGGTAAGGGTAAGGGTAAGCTTAAGGGTAAAAGCAAGGGTAAGGGTAAGGGTAAGGGTAAGGGTAAGGGTAAGGGTAAGCTTAAGGGTAAAAGCAAGGGTAAGGGTAAGGGTAAGGGTAAGGGTAAGGGTAAGGGTAAGGGTAAGGGTAAGGGTGAGGGTAGGGGTAAGGGTAAGGGTAAGGGTAAGGGTAAGGGTAAGGGTAAGGGTAAGGGTAAGGGTAAGGGTAAGGGTAAGGGTAAGGGTAAGGGTAAGGGTAAGGGTAAGGGTAAGGGTAAGGGTAAGGGTGAGGGTAAGGGTAAGGGTAAGGGTAAGGGTAAGGGTAAGCTTAAGAGTAAAAGCAAGGGTGAGGGTAAGGGTAAGGGTAAGGGTAAAGGTAAGGGTAAGGGTAAGGGTAAGGGTAAGGGTAAGGGTAAGGGTAAGGGTAAGGGTAAGGGTAAGCCTAAGGGTAAAAGCAAGGGTAAGGGTAAGGGTAAGGGTAAGGGTAAGGGTAAGGGTAAGGGTAAGGGTAAGGGTAAGGGTAAGGGTAAGGGTAAGGGTAAGGGTAAGCTTAAGGGTAAGGGTAAGGGTAAGGGTAAGGGTAAGCTTAAGGGTAAAAGCAAGGGTAAGGGTAAGGGTAAGGGTAAGGGTAAGGGTAAGGGTAAGGGTAAGGGTAAGGGTGAGGGTAGGGGTAAGGGTAAGGGTAAGGGTAAGGGTAAGGGTAAGGGTAAGGGTAAGGGTAAGGGTAAGGGTAAGGGTAAGGGTAAGGGTAAGGGTAAGGGTAAGGGTAAGGGTAAGGGTAAGGGTAAGGGTAAGGGTAAGGGTAAGGGTAAGGGTAAGGGTAAGGGTAATTTTAAGGGTAAAAGCAAGGGTAAAGGTAAGGGTACGGGTAAGGGTAAGGGTAAGGGTAAGGGTAAGGGTAAGGGTAAGGGTAAGGGTAAGGGTAAGGGTAAGGGTAAAGGTAAGGGTAAGGGTAAGGGTAAGGGTAAGGGTAAGGGTAAGGGTAAGGGTAAGGGTAAGGGTAAGGGTAAGGGTAAGGGTAAGGGTAAGGGTAAGGGTAAGGGTAAGGGTAAGGGTAAATGTAAGGGTAAGGGTAAGGGTAAGGGTAAGGGTAAGGGTAAGGGTAAGGGTAAGGGTAAGGGTAAGGGTAAGGGTAAGGGTAAGGGTAAGGGTAAGGGTAAGGGTAAGGGTAAGGGTAAGGGTAAGGGTAAGGGTAAGCTTAAGAGTAAAAGCAAGGGTAGGGGTAAGGGTAAGGGTAAGGTAAAGGGTAAGGGTAAGGGTAAGGGTAAGGGTAAGGGTAAGGGTAAGGGTAAGCTTAAGGGTAAAAGCAAGGGTAGGGGTAAGGGTAAGGGTAAGGTAAAGGGTAAGGGTAAGGGTAAGGGTAAGGGTAAGGATAAGGGTAAAGGTAAGGGTAAGCCTAAGGGTAAAAGCAAGGGTAAGGGTAAGGGTAAGGTAAAGGGTAAGGGTAAGGGTAAGGGTAAGGGTAAGGGTAAGGGTAAGCTTAAGGGTAAAAGCAAGGGTAAGGGTAAGGGTAAGGGTAAGGGTAAGGGTAAGGGTAAGGGTAAGGGTAAGGGTAAGCTTAAGGGTAAGGGTAAGGGTAAGGGTAAGCTTAAGGGTAAAAGCAAGGGTAGGGGTAAGGGTAAGGGTAAGGGTAAGGGTAAGGGTAAGCTTAAGGGTAAAAGCAAGGGTAAGGGTAAGGGTAAGGGTAAGGGTAAGGGTAAGGGTAAGGGTAAGGGTAAGGGTAAGGGTAAGGGTAAGGGTAAGGGTAAGGGTAAGGGTAAGGGTAAGGGTAAGAGTAAGGGTAAGGGTAAGCTTAAGGGTAAAAGCAAGGGTAAGGGTAAGGGTAAGGGTAAGGGTAAGCTTAAGGGTAAAAGCAAGGGTAAGGGTAAGGGTAAGGGTAAGGGTAAGGGTAAGGGTAAGCTTAAGGGTAAAAGCAAGGGTAAGGGTAAGGGTAAGGGTAAGGGTAAGGGTAAGGGTAAGGGTAAGCTTAAGGGTAAAAGCAAGGGTAAGGGTAAGGCTAAGGGTAAGGGTAAGGGTAAGGGTAAGGGAAAGGGTAAGGGTAAGGGTAAAGGTAAGGGTAAGCCTAAGGGTAAAAGCAAGGGTAAGGGTAAGGGTAAGGGTAAGGGTAAGGGTAAGCTTAAGGGTAAAAGCAAGGTAAGGGTAAGGGTAAGGGTAAGGGTAAGGGTAAGCTTAAGGGTAAAAGCAAGGGTAAGGGTAAGGGTAAGGGTAAGGGTAAGGGTAAGGGTAAGGGTAAGGGTAAGGGTAAGGGTAAGGGTAAGGGTAAGGGTAAGGGTAAGGGTAAGGGTAAGCTAAAGGGTAAAAGCAAGGGTAAGGGTTAGGGTAAGGGTAAGGGTAAGGGTAAGGGTAAGGGTAAGGGTAAGCTTAAGGGTAAAAGCAAGGGTAAGGGTAAGGGTAAGGGTAAGGGTAAGGGTAAGGGTAAGGGTAAGGGTAAGGGTAAGGGTAAGGGTAAAGGTAAGGGTAAGCCTAAGGGTAAAAGCAAGGGTAAGGGTAAGGGTAAGGGTAAGGGTAAGGGTAAGGGTAAGGGTAAGGGTAAGGGTAAGGGTAAGGGTAAGGGTAAGGGTAAGGGTAAGGGTAAGGGTAAGGGTAAGGGTAAGGGTAAGGGTAAGCTTAAGGGTATAAGCAAGGGTAAGGGTAAGGGTAAGGGTGAGGGTAAGGGTAAGGGTAAGGGTAAGGGTAAGGGTAAGCTTAAGGGTAAAAGCAAGGGTAAGGGTAAGGGTAAGGGTAAGGGTAAGGGTAAGGGTGAGGGTAAGGGTAAGCTTAAGGGTAAAAGCAAGGGTAAGGGTAAGGGTAAGGGTAAGGGTAAGGGTAAGGGTAAGGGTAAGGGTAAGGGTAAGGGTAAGGGTAAGGGTAAGGGTAAGGGTAAAGGTAAGGGTAAGCCTAAGGGTAAAAGCAAGGGTAAGGGTAAAGGTAAGGGTAAGGGTAAGGGTAAGGGTAAGGGTAAGGGTAAGGGTAAGGGTAAGGGTAAGGGTAAGGGTAAGTGTAAGGGTAAGCTTAAGGGTAAAAGCAAGGGTAAGGGTAAGGGTAAGGGTAAGGGTAAGCCTAAGGGTAAAAGCAAGGGTAAGGGTAAGGGTAAGAGTAAGGGTAAGGGTAAGCTTAAGGGTAAAAGCAAGGGTAAGGGTAAGGGTAAGGGTAAGGGTAAGGGTAAGGGTAAGGGTAAGCTTAAGGGTAAAAGCAAGGGTAAGGGTAAGGGTAAGGGTAAGGGTAAGGGTAAGGGTAAAGGTAAGGGTAAGCCTTAGGGTAAAAGCAGGGGTAAGGGTAAGGGTAAGGGTAAGGGTAAGGGTAAGGGTAAGGGTAAGGGTAAGGGTAAGGGTAGGGGTAAGGGTAAGGGTGAGGGTAAGGGTAAGCTTAAGGGTAAAAGCAAGGGTAGGGTAAGGGTAAGGGTAAGGGTAAGGGTAAGGGTAAGGGTAAGCTTAAGGGTAAAAGCAAGGGTAAGGGTAAGGGTAAGGGTAAGGGTAAGGGTAAGGGTAAGGGTAAGGGTAAGGGTAAGCTTAAGGGTAAAAGCAAGGGTAAGGGTAAGGGTAAGGGTAAGGGTAAGCTTAAGGGTAAAAGCAAGGGTAAGGGTAAGGGTAAGGGTAAGGGTAAGGGTAAGGGTAAGGGTAAAGGTAAGGGTAAGCCTAAGGGTAAAAGCAAGGGTAAGGGTAAGGGTAAGGGTAAGGGTAAGGGTAAGGGTAAGGGTAAGGGTAAGGGTAAGGGTAAGGGTAAGGGTAAGCTTAAGGGTAAAAGCAAGGGTGAGGGTAAGGGTAAGGGTAAGGGTAAGGGTAAGGGTAAGGGTAAGGGTAAGGGTAAGGGTAAGGGTGAGGGTAAGGGTAAGGGTAAGGGTAAGGGTAAGGGTAAGCCTAAGGGTAAAAGCAAGGGTAAGGGTAAGGGTAAGGGTAAGGGTAAGGGTAAGCTTAAGGGTAAAAGCAAGGGTAAGGGTAAGGGTAAGGGTAAGCTTAAGGGTAAAAGCAAGGGTAAGGGTAAGGGTAAGGGTAAGGGTAAGGGTAAGGGTAAGGGTAAGGGTAAGGGTAAGGGTAAGGGTAAGGGTAAGGGTAAGGGTAAGGGTAAGGGTAAGCTTAAGGGTAAGGGTAAGGGTAAGGGTAAGCTTAAGGGTAAAAGCAAGGGTAAGGGTAAGGGTAAGGGTAAGGGTAAGGGTGAGGGTAGGGGTAAGGGTAAGGGTAAGGGTAAGGGTAAGGGTAAGGGTAAGGGTAAGGGTAAGGGTAAGGGTAAGGGTAAGGGTAAGGGTAAGGGTAAGGGTAAGGGTAAGGGTAAGGGTAAGGGTAAGGGTAAGGGTAAGGGTAAGGGTAAGGGTAAGGGTAAGGGTAAGGGTAAGGGTAAGCTTAAGGGTAAAAGCAAGGGTAAAGGTAAGGGTACGGGTAAGGGTAAGGGTAAGGGTAAGGGTAAGGGTAAGGGTAAGGGTAAGGGTAAGGGTAAGGGTAAGGGTAAGGGTAAGGGTAAGGGTGAGGGTAAGGGTAAGGGTAAGGGTAAGGGTAAGGGTACGGGTAAGGGTAAGGGTAAGGGTAAGGGTAAGGGTAAATGTAAGGGTAAGGGTAAGGGTAAGGGTAAGGGTAAGGGTAAGGGTAATTTTAAGGGTAAAAGCAAGGGTAAAGGTAAGGGTACGGGTAAGGGTAAGGGTAAGGGTAAGGGTAAGGGTAAGGGTAAGGGTAAGGGTAAGGGTAAGGGTAAGGGTAAGGGTAAGGGTAAGGGTAAGGGTAAGGGTAAGGGTAAGGGTAAGGGTAAGGGTAAGGGTAAGGGTAAGGGTAAGGGTAAGGGTAAGGGTAAGGGTAAGGGTAAGGGTAAGGGTAAGTGTAAGGGTAAGCTTAAGGGTAAAAGCAAGGGTAAGTGTAAGGGTAAGGGTAAGGGTAAGCCTAAGGGTAAAAGCAAGGGTAAGGGTAAGGGTAAGAGTAAGGGTAAGGGTAAGCTTAAGGGTAAAAGCAAGGGTAAGGGTAAGGGTAAGGGTAAGGGTAAGGGTAAGGGTAAGCTTAAGGGTAAAAGCAAGGGTAAGGGTAAGGGTAAGGGTAAGGGTAAGGGTAAGGGTAAGGGTAAGGGTAAGGGTAAGGGTAAGGGTAAGGGTAAAGGTAAGGGTAAGCCTAAGGGTAAAAGCAAGGGTAAGGGTAAGGGTAAGGGTAAGGGTAAGGGTAAGGGTAAGGGTAAGGGTAAGGGTAAGTGTAAGGGTAAGCTTAAGGGTAAAAGCAAGGGTAAGTGTAAGGGTAAGGGTAAGGGTAAGCCTAAGGGTAAAAGCAAGGGTAAGGGTAAGGGTAAGAGTAAGGGTAAGGGTAAGCTTAAGGGTAAAAGCAAGGGTAAGGGTAAGGGTAAGGGTAAGGGTTAGGGTAAGGGTAAGCTTAAGGGTAAAAGCAAGGGTAAGGGTAAGGGTAAGGGTAAGGGTAAGGGTAAGGGTGAAGGTAAGGGTAAGCCTAAGGGTAAAAGCAAGGGTAAGGGTAAGGGTAAGGGTAAGGGTAAGGGTAAGGGTAAGGGTAAGGGTAAGGGTAAGGGTAAGGGTAAGGGTAAGGGTAAGGGTAAGGGTAAGGGTAAGGGTAAGGGTAAGGGTAAGCTTAAGGGTAAAAGCAAGGGTAAGGGTAAGGGTAAGGGTAAGGGTAAGGGTAAGGGTAAGGGTAAGGGTAAGGGTAAGCTTAAGGGTAAAAGCAAGGGTAAGGGTAAGGGTAAGGGTAAGGGTAAGGGTAAGGGTAAGTGTAAGGGTAAGCTTAAGGGTAAAAGCAAGGGTAAGGGTAAGGGTAAGGGTAAGGGTAAGCTTAAGGGTAAAAGCAAGGGTAAGGGTAAGGGTAAGGGTAAGGGTAAGGGTAAGGGTAAGGGTAAGGGTAAGGGTAAGGGTAAAGGTAAGGGTAAGCCTAAGGGTAAAGCAAGGGTAAGGGTAAGGGTAAGGGTAAGGGTAAGGGTAAGGGTAAGGGTAAGGGTAAGGGTAAGGGTAAGGGTAAGGGTAAGGGTAAGCTTAAGAGTAAAAGCAAGGGTGAGGGTAAGGGTAAGGGTAAGGGTAAAGGTAAGGGTAAGGGTAAGGGTAAGGGTAAGGGTAAGGGTAAGGGTAAGGGTAAGGGTAAGGGTAAGCCTAAGGGTAAAAGCAAGGGTAAGGGTAAGGGTAAGGGTAAGGGTAAGGGTAAGCTTAAGGGTAAAAGCAAGGGTAAGGGTAAGGGTAAGGGTAAGCTTAAGGGTAAAAGCAAGGGTAATGGTAAGGGTAAGGGTAAGGGTAAGGGTAAGGGTAAGGGTAAGGGTAAGGGTAAGGGTAAGGGTAAGGGTAAGGGTAAGCTTAAGGGTAAGGGTAAGGGTAAGGG